>JAOVVO010000055.1:0-215440 GCA_028564675.1 Onchocerca lupi
TTTTTTTTTTTTCTTTATCAATTTATTTAAAAAAAAAAAAAAAAAAACGAAGAAAGAAACGAGAGAAAAATTAAAAATATATTTAATAAAATTTCGTTTCGTTTTTTCGCCATATTTATCAATTATTATTCTGTTTTGACAATGATTGCCTAAATGATAATATTAATAATAGTAATTAATAATGATAATAGTAATAATAATAATAAATAAATAAATAAATAGTAGTGATAACGATAGTGATAATAAAGTAGTAATAATAATGATCGTAATAATAGTAACAATATTAATAATAGCAATTATGATCATAATAATGATAATGATACAGGATAAATATAATAATATATTTATAAAATAACATATAATTTAATGAATTTGCAATATTTCATTAATATTGCTCAATCATCGATTTAATCAATAATAAAATTTAAAAATCAAAGTTATTATAAAGATAGCTTGTAATTTCTTAATAATTCACTCAACTAACATATAATATCTGTTATCTTGATTGAGTAACTCAGAAAATTTTCAATTTTTCTTTTTAATTGTGATTTTTTTTTATGCCACTAATAATTGAAATGGTTTGAAATGTATATTTTAGGTTACCAGGTCATCTAATTTCTGTATTTCCCTTACAATGCTTTTCTGTATTATAGGGAGACTAAAAAAAAATAAAAAATAAAAAACATTTGGGATTAAAAAGAAAACGAAAAATTAATTGCAAATAATAATTAATAATAGATATTCGTCAAAAAATAATAATAAGATATATTTAATTCTAGTACCATATTCCACGATACTGTTACACTGTACTCTTATCAAACAATTATTATATTTCAATTATAATATCAATAAACTACGCTACCGTATTCCATGATACTGTACTCTTATCTAACAGTTAGTATTAGATATTATATTTCGTATTTAGCATTTAGCAAATTTCAATAATAATAAAATATCATTAACTATGCTACCGTATCGCATGGTACTGTAACACTGTAATTTTTTCTAGCAATTAATTTATTACAATAATAATAGTTATCATTAAATTGTATTATCATATTCTATGGTAATTTAATTGTAAACTTATTTTCCTATAGTAAATTAATACTTTTGGCAATTAAGATAAAACTTTAATATGCCAAGAAAAAGCGGGATATTTTCTACTATTTTATTTGATCATATTCCGGAAATTTTGTTCCTTTTTCAAATGCAAAATTTGTGTAATTGTTTTCGTTGGAAAAATCATGCTTATCATGAAGCAACTTATCAATTAATTAATATTTCTGAAATTTAAACTTTAAAAAATTTATTAATGGTGAATAAATTCTTTTAAGAGGAATAATTGTAACATGTTATTTAATTAATTAATTTTAAAATAAATGATGAAAATTCTTTCCCTTAGAATTATACAATTATACAATCAAATCATTTTTCATTCATTTTGCTCTAGAAAATATATAAATTTAAAATTATTTTCATTTTTGTCCCTCATTTTTTTTTTTTTTTTTTTTTTTTTGCTAAATTCAACAGTTCATTTGATTAATAATTGAAAATTTTATTTCCAATAATGATTTCATAAAAATTGAACAAATATTCAAATTCTTTTTGTTAGCCATTGATGAAAATAAGTTTTTTCTTTTTTTTCAAATAAAATGTATTTTTGGATGTAATTCTTTTAAAGTTACACTTTATACAGTCTAATTCAATTTCCCATCTCTTCATTTATATTTTTTTAATTAGTAATTTCATAATTTAAAATAGAAATTTCAAAAAATAATGCTGTCATTTGTGCAAACATCTGCTCTTCTACTCGTTGTAATACATTTATTTTACGCAAATTGGATGGATTATTCTAGCAACTGTTCTTGACAAAAATGAAAAAAAAAAAAAAATGAACTATTTGAGTGTAAAAATAAATTAATTAATCATACAACTGAATTTCACGATATTTCAAATTTTTCTCGTTCTTCTAATCTGCTAAAATCAATGAAATGAAATCACTTCTAGAAATATAAAAAATTCAAATTTACTTTCCGCAAAACGTTTTCCATTGTTCTACAATAAATAATATCAGATGGGAAATTTTAATTTCATAAAGTTTTTTCCACGATATAATTGTAGAAAAAATGATTAATGAAAATCAAAAAAATATTTAAAAGAAAAAAAAATTTTTTTAAATATTCGGAATAAATTTTAATCTTTTCCATTTTGTTCCATTAAATTTTTTGAATCTTTACGATTCCATTAATAATTATTTAATTATTTTTGTTAAAAATAATTATCCCGTTAATTTTTGCTTCTACTAATTTTATTTCAAGATATTTATTTTATCTCCTTTTTTTTTTTTTTTTTTTGATAAATCGATAATCAATCCAATAACTTCCCAACGATTTTTGCATTATCAAATCTGCCAACTAATACATAGCATTTAATCAATTTTCAAGTTTTAAAACTTTCTTTTAAATCTTTGGATAAAATACAATTTATTCTTAAATTTTGATAATTGATAACCGAAAAATTATATTTTCAGGAAATTTGACGAAACATATTCTGAAACATCATAAACAAGAGCAAAATGCTTATATTGGTAAAGATGATATCATTATCAAAAAGGTTAGTAAAATAAAATAGAGATTTATTTGATAAACTTTCAAGTATTCTAAAAAATTCAATCCTTTTGATTTTATTACTCAAAAATTGCGAAAATTTTTGAATATTTTGAATTTTTTGCTAAATTTCTTTGAAATTGCGCTTTTGTTTTAAACTTTTGAAAACTTTTTTTTTTCCTAATTAAAAAGTAGAAATCGGACATGTCATTTTTGCATAAATTAATTTTACAGGGGAAAAAATCGGTGAAAGATCCGGCAGCAGTTGATTTTCTTGAAAAATCAATGATAGTATTAACTTCTGGTACCTCAGAAAATCCGCTTAATTTACCCGCGCAGAAAGATGTAATTTTATTTCGGCTTGTCAAATTTATTTTTTCTTTTAATTACAAATTGATAATTGTATTTTAAATTTTGCATAAAAATAAATTCTTCGTAATGTTTTAGTTAATTTCATATTTTATAAAAATTTTTGTAAAATTTGAGGAAGCAATGGATGACGAGAATGAAAAAGGTCGTTCAATATTCATGTCTCTTGGCCTAGATACGGGCAGTATGGATCTCAGGTCAACCTCACCTGAAGAAGAATCCATTTTTGCTACTCATGGTGAGTAATTTAATCAAAATTTTACAGCATATTTATTATTAAAATTATCACAAATTATAATTTTAACAAATTTCATGAGCATTTTTTTTTTTTTTTTATTTCTTTATAAAATCTATTACTTTTATATTTGATCAAAAATTTTTTAAAATTTATACTATTACAAAATTTTCGCTGTATTTTAATTTTAATAATATTAACTATCATTACTTTTCCTCATCAATTATTTCAATTTTAGTTTTGTATTTTGTAATTCAAAAAAAAAAGAAAGAAAAAATCAACATACAATTAATTTTAATTGAAAATCACGATATTTTATTCTCTAAAAATTACAAAGAATATTTTATTTATTTCTAATCGTTGAAATAATTTAATATATAATATACAGCAAGAGTAATATTATTATTGCGCCTGTGCTAATAAATTTAATTTTGATTAATCAATCACTATTACTATTTTTAGTAATATGATAATATCATTTCACATTACATACACTCATGCAAATATTTACATACACCCGCGGATCATTTACGTACACCTACGCAATGTATATGCGTATTCACGCCCACATATACGTACAACCACGCATTCTCCCGTACATATATGCATCCACGCATACCACGCATATGCATTCACATACCCAATGCACATATATCGATAAATGATACGGTATCGGATCATTTACTTACACCCACGCAATATATATGCGTATTCACGCCCACATATACGTACAACCACGCATTTCCCTGTACATATATGCATCCACGCATACCACGCATATGCATTAACACACCCACGCACATATATTGATAAATGATATGGTAAATCATTATGCTATGAGGATGAATGAATTGAATGAATTTACCAAATTACGAATTCGTTTAAAAACTTTTGTACGAAAGCTAAATGTGTAATGAATTGATTTGAATAGTTGAAAGCTTTGAAATTTTAAACGAAATAATCGAACAACCATTTTATTGTAATAAGTGTGTTGCCAATCGGTCGATTTATCGTTTCCTTGCAATTTCAGCCTGTTGTAATTTTGTTCTAACTTTCAAATAATGGAATATATACATTACAATATATTGAAATACAATATAGACTAAAAATTCTAAGGGATTTATTTATTAAAATTATCAATTTGAATGGAAAAAAAAAACAATGATAATTTTGATATCAGTAAAGCATTCATATAAAATTCAACTGATTAATTACCATTATTAAGTGGAAATAAGCGATGATCAAATAAATTGAAATGATTCATATAATAAACTATTTTTTTTTTTTTTTTTTTAATGATTAAATATATGAAAAAATTTCAAAAAATGATTAAATTATTTCCAATTATTTTTTTTAATATCAAAAATAAGAAAAAAAAAAAGAAATGAAAGTTTATACAATTCAATTCGATTTGATTAAAAAAAAGTTAAAAATTAAAAATGTTAAAAATCAAAATAAGGTTTATACGACCCATTGATTATCATAGAGAAAATTTCGTCTTAGAAATAAAAAATTGATAATAAAATGATAATATTTCAGAATTATCTGAAGATCAAAAAAGAAAAGGATGAATAAATTAACAAAAATAATTAGTTTCGTTTTCTATCATCTTTTATTTATTTTTTGCTCTTTTTTAAAGAAAATGAAATAAAGTGAAGAAATTTTTTTTTGCAACTTTTTTTTTTTTTTTTTTTTTTGGATTTTTTGGATTATATTTACAACAATGAAAAATCTCAATTTTATTCATATTATCAATATGGAAAGTTCTATAAGATTTTAATCAATAAAAAAGTAAATTTATAATATAAGTTTATGCCAAAATAAATTATTTCATTAAATTTATAGAATAAGAAAACGAGATATTGTATGATTGAAAATATTGATTTGATTTCTCAATATAATCACTTATCATTTAACAATTTTTATATCATAATTCCAGTAAATATTCCTCCTGTAATACTAAAGTTAGGATATTATCAATTTCTTTCTCTCATTCCTTTTCTAATTACAGTCTTTGACGAAAAAAATTGAGCAAATGATGAGGATATTATCTTTTTTTTTCCTTCCTCTTTCTTATCATTCCTTATCATTCACAAATATTTCATCATCAAACAAAAAGGAAAAATTTTGATCAGTATTATTAATTAAATGCAATGAGGAAAAAGCTGATAAAAATTAGAATGATGATGAAAATTCAAAACATACAGTATACATGAAAGTTTTACCTTGAAATGATGATGGAAATTCAAAAGCTTACAGTATGCCCGTTAATTATAACTTAAAATGATCATGAAAATCCAAGAAATTACAGTATATTCTTGAAAGCATATCATTCTTTTTAGATTTATTTAGTTATTAAAATTTTACATAAACAAATATTGCAAAATTTATTCTTTTCTACAATGTCAATAAATTGTCAAAGACGAAACTAAAAAGATTATTCACACGCATGAAAAAGCCATCAAAATGATTGGATACGGTAGAAGTGAAAAAATTAATGAATGATTTAATTACTCATTGAATTTTTGAGTTTTTATGAATTTGCTTTTTTAAATAGCCGTTTTAAAGTAACAAAATTGAAAATGTTATTTATGAAATTGAAGTAATTATGAAGAGAACGGAAATATCAATAAATTTAAATTGATATCAATAAAGTTCAAATAAAGTTAATAGATAAACATAAAGGATTCAATAATTTAATGCATTAAAAAGTATGAATATAGGACTAATTTTAAATTTAATTAAGCCAAAATCCAGTGAAGGTTTAGGCCAACTAGACCAGAATTGATAATTTTCTGAAAAAAAAAATGAAAAAGAATTAAATTTTATTACAATTATTATTTTTTTGATATTTGTAATGTCAAAAGAATTGTTGGAAAATTAAGAAATTAAAAATTCTTTCTTTTTAAAATATTCCTTACAAAAGAAAAAAAATAAATAAATTTTACAATAATTTTTATTTTCAACATTTCAAATACCAAAAAAAAAAAAATAATGGTTAAAGCATTATTTATAAAAAAAAAAAAAAAAGCAGAAAAAAGAGAAAAAAAATCGAAATTGTGCTATAATTTTCATTTTTTTTTTCTAATATTTAAAAATGCCAAAAAAAAGTAACTAAAAAATTTCAAAAAAAAATTGAACGAAACTTCTTCTTTTTTTTTTTTTTGGAATATTCTTTACTAAAAAAAAAAAAAAAAAACTAAATGGAAAGAAAAAAGAAAAAATTAAATTTCATTTAATTTCAAATTATGCTTTGTTTTGAGTTAACTTCTCACTGATCAATCGATGAATGATTTTTGTTGTTAGGCGAGAAGCAACCATCTGGTGCTGTTGATCCGATGATCGATGATCAGGTTGGAATGGCTGGCGGTGGTTGTGCTGAACTTGATTGCGAAGAAGGCACGTCATCACCGTTAAATAATATCAGTACCAACGAGCATCTTACCTCATTGATCGCTCATATGTCTAATAATACACGTACGCAATGTCCGGAATGCGGAAAACATTTCCGGAAAGGTTTGTTCATTCATCAATCCGTTTTGTTTGATCGATCATTGATAAAATGAAATTATTCCGGAAAAAGTAGAATTTCGAAATATCAAACTTTTGTTTTATCTTCTTTTTTCTAACATTAATTAAATAATTCGTTAAATTTGAATGTCTACGTGAATGTAATTCCCGAGGATTACATTCAGAACATCTTGGACTATGAGTTTCCGGAATGACCATTCCGGAAAACTTTTATGAAATAGGTAAACATAAATAGTTATTTGGATGACTATATGAGGGCTTTCAGGATGATTTACAAAATTATATTCCGAACCATCATCTAAAAGCTATTCCGGAAGATTGTAAAAGAGATTTCGCATGTACATATAAGAAAACATTGTGGTAGATTACATAAAAACATTCCGGATGATTGTATGCAGGTTTTCCGGAATTAAAAGCAGAAAATTCTAGCAATCGTAAAATAAACTGGAAATTTTCATGAAAATTTTATAATGCTAACAAAAAAGCAGAAAACAAGATTGCTATTAATTAATTATCAATCAATTTTAATTATCAATATATCGAGTGGAAATATTTTTTAATTAAAAATATTGAGCATAAGAAATCTTTTATCATTTATTAGATTTGCACCAATTTTAAATTTGTCTACAAATAATAGCAAATTTAAGACTAAATTTTTTTTTTTTTTTTAGATTAATTGATTTTGAAAATGAAAAAATTTTATTTTCTACATCCCAAGAAAAGATACCGGTAATGAGAATGGCTATAAGAAAAAATGAAAGAAATTGAAATTTTTACTTGTAAAAATTGAAATTTTAATTTTAATTTTGAAATCGTAATTTAATTTAAAAATGATATTTATTATGATAGATTTAATTGTAACATTATTTATAATAGTGAGAACATAAATTTATTTGACGAAAAATAAAATATTCATTTAAAAAATTATTGAAAAATGAAGTCAAAAAAAAAAAAAAAAAGAGAAAAAAAAAAGAAAACTTTTAGATCAATAAAAATGAAGCAAATTTTATGCAACAATATGAATGAATGAAGATGAAACAATATTTTATAATAGAAAGAATTGATAATTTCAATATGAATTGATAATTAATTTTCAATTCTTTTAAAGGTTCATCATTACAAGTGCATATGACACTAAATCATGGCTTTCCACCACCTGGTAGTTCCATTTCATCTGATGATCAGGCTGAAAAATGCTCCGATTGTGGTACTTCAGCTGAACCAGGCAATTCACAAAATGAAAATTCATCATCAGCACCGGTTCATCAGGAAATTAAAGAAATCAAATCAATGATCGGTGAATTACGATCAGCGCAAAGTACAGCACGTGTTGAACAGGTAATTTCTTTCTTTTCTTTTTTTTTTTCTTTATTAAATGATCAAATTATTTCTTAATTTTCCTACATAACAATAAATAAATTTTTTGCTTATGAAATTTTGATTTTTACAAAAAAAAAAAAAGAAATGAAAAAAATTCCTTTTTTTTTTTTTCTTTTTTTTTCAAGAAAAATAATTTCAGTTATTAACTGGTTTGGATACACGTGTTGGACGATTAGAGAAGCAATTGGAAATGGCATTAAATAGTATTTATACATTGGTTCAATTACAAACCGGAATTAATTCATCCGTTACGAGGTTCAGGGAGGAAGCTTGTGAGCAACTGAAAACCGTTAAAGCAATGCTCAGTGAATCTTCCGTTTGATATCAAATTTTAGGATACTTTGACTTTGAGAACGGAATAAAATTAGGAAAGAGGAACAAAAAAAAAAAAAAAATAATTTGAAAAATCGAAAATTATTTTTAGGAACAATCTTTTTAGGAAGAAAAAAAAAAAATAGAAAATTTTTTTTTTTTCGTTGAAAAAACAACTTTTTGATTTCATTTACTAATTAAAATTAATTTCTAAAATGATATTATTTCTCTTTTGATTCGTTTTCTTTTTTCAATTAATTATTCCAAAGCAATTGCATGTAAGATGAAAAGAAAAAATTAGACTTTAAAAAACAAAAAATTCATAAAATATTATGTCAAAGTATCTTAATTTTTTAATAAAAAAAAAAAAAGGGCAAAATAAGATGATGATAAGAATATTATTATATGCCAAATAGTTTTTTTTTTTTTTTTTCTGATATTCTTTTTATTATATTATTTATTTTCATTTTGATAACTTTTCTTTTCTTTCATTTAAAATGAAATGGTAATATTGTTATTTTATTTCTCTCAATTTATTATAATAATAATATTAATAATAATAATATTAATAATAATAATAATAATAATAATAATAATAATAATAATAATAATAATAATAATAATAATAATAATAATAATAATAATAATAATAATCTTCCTCATCAAATGGCTTGGGCGGTAAATGAATTAAAATGAAAAGTTAATTAAAATATTGAATTAAATGATAAATTTTGATCAAAAGTTCAGTTATCTCTGCTGAAAATTGGTGAAATTATGGTAAACACAGCAATAAACATTTTGGTTCTCTTAGTGTCGTGCATTTGCAAATATCAAATCCTATTACTGTGATTTCCTTGATATGAGAAAACTGAATGAAGAAATAATTGCAGAACAAAATAATAAGCAACATGACTGAACAAGAAAATATATTGATATGATAAGTGACTAAGCCTCATTACATTATGATTTTTATTCGGGTCCATGAAGAAATAATTATTTATCCGAAGTAACAGAAAAACATATTTAGCAAAATGGTTAGTAAAAGTAAATTAAGTGATCTTGATTGGCATAGGATTCGAGACATAAGTATTAAAAAACTATGGAAGCTGATCAGTGCATTTTTGATTATTCGTAAATATAAAAAAAATTTTATACAAGATTTAACTGTATGTGAATCCTTTTTTAAAAAATTCGGAATGCTAATTGATAAATCATCCTATTTTGAGTTTTCCAGAAATTTTTAAAAGTTTGAGTTATTTGTAACGAATAAAAAAAACTAACGGTAGGAGGAAATAAAGTTAAATAATGAGGCCATATTTCATTTGTTATTCTTTTTTTTTTTTTTTTGACCAGCACGATCATTAGAAATACCCATTTTCTTTACTGAACAGATGACTAAAATTCACAAACGATTGAGCACAGGAATACAAGATGACTTTTTGTAAGAGAAAGAATTGGTTTGTTGAATTTTTTAGTCAAAATTAAAGTTAAACACAAATCTATTTTCACAAACAAAATCAACATACTGCAGAACGGATCGTTCAAGTGTAAATAAAAATCAGGATTGTCAGAAAGATCTTGTAATAGTAGTTTGAGAAGAGAAGAGGAAAATAGGATAATTAGAAAACTGGACACTATTTAACCATTTGAAGAGCTGAAAAGGTTGAAAAATTACGAAGAGTCAAGATTTTATGTGGATGGAAAATATTCAAGGAGAATACTGCTGTAAATAATATGCAAATATAAATAGTTACGATGTATTTCACAATTTGTCTCATATCTTTTAAGACGAATTTCAATTAACACATGTTAGTCTGTTTATCAAATTATCTTTATGGAAATGATAATAATTTCTTAACAAATGCAATTCATCTATCGAACGGATTACTTTATGATGCATGTGATAGACTTGTATTATCATATCAGAGAAAGTTAAAATGATTTTACGGCACTAAAATATTATATAATTCCAAGAATCTGCAATAATGAGAAAATTGGAAAATTTTTAAAGAAGAGAATATACATCTAATTCTAATAACAAACTAAAAAGCACGAGAAATTTGAAATTATAAAGTTTGCTTGAAAATTGTAAAAAGGCATAAAATTGGTTACGAATTGATGATTCTAGTAAGATCTTGCGATCATAGAATAAATTCGAAAAGAATAATAAGTGGGAAGAATGAAAGTGAGTGAAAGAGATTAAATTTTGAATGTAAAACGTTTGTCAAAATAATCCGTTAAAATTAATTTAAAACTGGTTTTAAATTCATCTTTCCTTCTTCCTTGAATTTGCTTCCTCGATCTACTATGTATTTCAGTGTTTGTATGTTTGTGAACTTCATACTCCGTTCGCTAATCTACATATGCAAATTGCAGTGAGCAAGTGGATATTGGCTACATTTTATGCTCATAGAAGTTACAGGAAAACAATAGACAAATAAGAAAGTAACAAAATCGATAGATATTGATTGGTGATTTTAGCAATTTTTTTTTATTTATTTATTTTACTTTTTTTTTTATTTATCAATTTTTTTTTTATTTATTTATGAAAAAAAGTTTTTTTTTATTTCTTTATATAAAAAAAGATTAATTGAGGAAAAAATATCTAGCTGTACTGAATAATTTCTATGCACCGGTATGTTTGAAATAAAAAGACTAAATTCGGGGTGGTCTAGTCATGCACCGATTTGTCCGGAACAGGATGACTAAAAAAAAATTCTGAATCCCGTACTTTGATCTGCTAGAATAAGAATATATAAAGAATTTAATTGTCATATTCTTTTAGTTATTAAATCAGACAGTCAGCTCAGTGCTAAAAAGTTCATATCTTACAGAATGAATACGTCATGATGATCATTAGCTTCGAGCAGAGAAACATTATCGAAGTCTTTCTCCCTTCACTTGACATAAATTCAGAATATTTAATGTCTTGCTGTTTTAAATCTGGAAATAACGCGTAATTTTCCAAGAAATTTTGCTTTCAAATTCCGTACACTTCGATCGAAAAAAAGATCATGTATCATTTTCTGATGCTGCTGTATTATTTATTATGCTATTGCAGCTTTTAGTTTTAAAAAAATTGAAATTTTTAAATAACGACTATGATATCGATAATGACGATAAGTTATCTTACACTTTGTGATACTATATTGCTCAAATTTAGTGAAAATGTTCTTCTTTCTTTGCAATTAATAACAAGTGGTTTCTTTAAAAATAATAGTTTTCACTCTGATTTATCTCTCTCTAGATTTAATTTTGAAAGTCTATGATTATATTATGAGCAATTGTAAGGTTAATGGAGAATTAATTACAAACCAAATTGATGCTCAAGGAGACTTGTAGAATCGCTTGAATCAATGTGCAATACATCTTATCTCTTTGTTTCAACTTTTCCTAATAATAACTATGTAATGAATTTTATATCAGGATTTTCGAAATATTCCAGAATTTCAAATGAATTTCCTATCACGTGTCGAATGATTTTAACAAAGAAAAAATTCGATTAAGTAAGTTTGATACTCAGATTCCTTCTCGTTTTTTTTTAATTTTTTCATGAAATCCTTTTGCTTCTTATAACTTTCTTTTTTTCTATTTTTTTGAAGAATATTTGGTAGAAAAAATTTCCGTAGCTCATTTTCGACACAGAAGATTTCATGAAATTTTAAAAACTATATTTCCCAAATGAGGATCTTTAATATATTCCTATCACTTTTGATAAGGATTTCAGGAATCTCACTCCTCAATACCCAATTTTAATGAACTAGTGAAAATGTTTCAGTCTTCCAGATGGCTAGAGCGTAAAAATGAAATAGAAAAGTTTGGAATGCAAATTTCTCAGTCAATGTTAGGTCATAAGTTGATAGACTTACGTTTAAATTCAAAACATTTCATTTTCTCGTTGGTTGAAATGTTTTGATAGTCCCTCATTTCTTTTTTTTTGTTTCAGGATAAACACTGCTATGCTGAATCGTTGGTCGGAAAAATTTAATTTAAAAAAGCTGCATTTTATTAGCATCGTAATGCTACGTTATCGTTGCCTATTAGTCAATCCTTCGAGCCGAAGCATCATCAATTTTTGTTCTTGCATTTGTGCATTTAAATTTTTAAAGCAGCAAATCGATTTTCAATAAACAGAATCACGTAATTCACGTCACAAACGCAAACATGACGTAAATTTTATGCGAAATAAAAGTCATATGAACGCTCATTCCATGCATTGTACTTGGAAGCAAAAATTTCGGCTCGTCACTGTTTACGTTTGATTCATACTTGAAATGAAGATCAGTGTTGAGAATTGATAGAATTGATCTTCGATCACCCTATAAGAAAATTTATAAATTTTTCATTTTAATTTTATTTCAGCATCCCAGCTTTACATATATATGAAAATAAATATTAAAATTTTCCAAATTTGTAAATTTCAATTAACAATTTGCTAGTTCGGTAAAAACTTCACAAATTTCATGTTTGTAATTGAAGCGCAGATGGATGTCTAATAATAATCGATTTGCTTAGTATCTGAAATGGAAATTAAATAAAATTCAAAGATATTTACATTTCTTTGCTTAAATTTGAAAGAAATTTAAGTAACACATGAACAATAGTAATGGTTTGTATACACAATTCAGAAGTTTTTTTGATATTCTAAAATATTTTAGTATCCTGCAGTCAATAATTTTAATCACAACAATATTGGTTGATCATCTTTGGAAAAAAAAACGATAAATTCATCTCACAAGGTTAAATATCTAAGCATCAATTAGTTGTTGACTAATTTAGAGAAATTGGAGAAGGGGGTAATTGAAATACTGTAACGAGAGTTTCCCTTTCACCTGCTATCACCTGCTTTCATCCAATTGCTCGACACACTTGATAAGACAGTCGATCAATGATATGTTTTAGCACAGTTGCCAAGTAGTTTGTTCATTAAATCGCGGTATTTGTCGGTGTTACGGCCCCAATCCTAACTGTCTGACGTATCGTTGTACATCGTCTGCGCCTAACGTGTCTGACTGCGTCCGGTCGGCATCTCTTCAATTTCGAGCATATTGGTGTTTTATGAGCCAATGGTATACGGTAGTTTTATGCACTACAACCTTCTGGGCGACCATCTTTTGTTGCTCCTCTTCAATACCACACATTCATCGTTGCTGCTGCTGGTTCATATCAAAATCAAAAGTCTGCAGCCGCTTTCTATCATTGTTGAAATCTGTATTTGAATCAGCTTTTGAAATTATTTGAAAATTTTGACTTCTTGCCTGGAAAACATCGATAAAGCTATCAACAAAATAAATTGTTTATTATAATTAATAGAAAATTTGCCTCGAATATTTAATAAGTGACATTCCGGGAGATTTCAATCAAGTTGAGAGGAAATGAATTATTGATCGATTAAAGCTAAATGATAAACCTAGTCATTTCATAAGGAAAGACTGATCTGATGACATTATCCATCTTCTAGTACCAATATCTCACTGAGGAATATTTAAGAAATTTCAATCCTTTCGCTAATTGTTTCATTAAGGCTTAAAAAAACTTTTCAGCCGTAGCTAATTTTATTGGAAATGTTGTCAAGGAATATAACACAATATAATAGTTTGTTAACTAAACGACTCTAAAGTAAGTGAAAATTTCTTTTTCTCTTTATTGTTTCCCTGTCTCTCTTTTCTTCTTCCTCTCTATTTCTTTTTTTGATATGATAATAATGGACAAACAGAGGTAATAAAAAGGAGTGCACCGAGAAGAAAGAGATATGAAACAGAAGTAAGGCGTGAGCTGTTTTGAGATTTTTTCTTTCTTTTGTGACGATGACAGATTGCCGACGAGTTGAAGTTTGGAGGAGGAAAGTTACGAAAAAAGTTTACAATCGCATATTTCTCCTTAACTCATCACATTTCAATGAAGTTCAAGTTCATTCTTCCTTCTGTCCTCTCCTTTGATCTCACAATCTCTCTTCTATTTCTTGTTAATTCCGCTCATTTTATACCTGAATATGTTGACAAACAGTGTGATCGACCAAATTACCCATGCCATTAACACCGGTAAAGATCATTTGATGACTTCGTAATGGAAAATATACTCGAATTCTTCCCACGGATTACTTTAATTTGGCTCCGCAGAAAGATGAAATGAATGAAGACATCTTTTCTGTCAATGATCGATAGAAAGATAATGATGACTGTTATTCCATTCAATTTTATCATGAAGATGATATAAAAGACAAATAATGAGAACAGTGATAAAGACCCATTCTTTAACGGATGGTAGTTCAGCATTTAATCGGTCAATATTCATACAATACAAATAATGCGAAATTACTGCACAATAAATAAATGCCGGAAATTTGAAAATTTTAAGAAAATGAAGATGTAATGATTGTACAAAGCTTTGAAAAAATAATTTTACGATTGATAAATCAAAAATAAAAGAACGAATAATTTGATTTTCCAACATTCTACTTTGGATTTTCCTTGCTTTTTGATGAATCAATCCATTGATTGATAGCGTCATCAGCATGCTCATTCAATTACATTACTTTTCATCTTGTTTTCGCATTCTGCATTTTGCTAAAATTGTCAACATTAAATTCGAATATCATTAAAATAGTGATTTTAAGTCTCATTAATTAATTTTAATTGATTAATTCTAAATCTTCGCTAGAATATCATTTTGGAAACTATTTTTTAAATTGAATATGCCAGAATTATACGCGAAATTTGGCGAGGTCATACAGAATACTGATTGTATCACCTAGTAAGAGGATAAATAATTTACTAAACATTCGAAACTTATTGCTAAGAACTGTACTAAGAAGAAGCAATGATATGTAGTAATGGCATCCAGAAGTGTTCCATCTTCACTGCACTGATAACACTAAATGCAAAAAATAGAATTTACTGATAAGAAATTTTAAATGATACAGCTTATGGTCATACATATGTAACTTATGCACCACATTTTTGGATCAAAGCAAAAAGCCGCCGTTTGATGGTGGCGCTTAGAAGTATGAACTATTTTTGATATGCTATCATTCTCAATTCATCTTATTGAGCTCACTATTCTGTTTGACTCGTCAAATCTTTTTTTTTTTAAATTTTTATTGAAATGATAGGTGATTATTAACAAATAGAAAGATAATGACAGCGATAACAGTGGTAATGATGAATATGATGAGACATTGGAATAATGATAGCAATGACAATTGTATTATTGATTAAGTAATTAGTGACAAGACAAGAAATACAAATAATTGATTTATGGACTTTTCTTAACATTGAATATTTTTTATCAAAACATCGGTAATTTTAAATTTATAGCAACCTTACCAGTGTCATTAATGAATAGTGAGGTTGGACTAAAAAATCCATCATACTTCAGAATCCAAAAGTTCAGCATTTTGTTATATTCATAACATTTGCAATGTAACGTCAATTAATCGTTTCGTTTTTAATTACTCTTTTGTGAGTAAAAAAAATGTAATAATTTTCAAGGAATTTTGTTAGAAATATGAATGATGATTTACCTTATCCTTGATAGCTATCTTATCAAACTAAATGTCATACCAGTCATCCCTTTCTTATTTGGATATTATGTTATGTCATACCCTTTTTTATATCCTTTTACTTCATTTACAACTTTTTTTAAGTCACTTTTCATTCTTAAAATATAAAAAGTTGCATACATTTTTTTATTTTTGGAATGGAAAGACCACCTTACTTACCATAAAACTGCTTTTTGACTTATTCTCCGCAGTTTGCCCACAGATACGTCAAATAAATCACTTAACCCTCGCAAATGTTTTATTCATTTGACAAGCTATCTATCACCTCTGGCGAACTCGTCTAACCGCCATTATTATCATCACTTACCTTATTTTCCAACCCCTTCTCCAGTGACCTGAACTACAGTATCCTAATATGATCATCATCACATCATCTGATTCTCGTTGTTGTTACCGCATTCTTATCATTTCCCTCTTCTTTACATTTTTTCATCTCGCATTCTTTTTTGTAATAAATTAAATTGTTTGAGTATTGTAAAATTAGTAAGAATTTGTTATATTCATTCGTAAAACTTAAAATCTGATAATCAATAAACAATAAAATTACACTGATTTTTCAAGTTTGTTTTCTAAATCATTTCATAGAATTTTTATGCTAGAAACCCTGAAGGCGGTATGAAAATGAACCACAGTTCTGCTAAAATTCTCATATTAATTTGATAATTAGATTATCTCATTATGGAAGGAATTTCTTATTTTATTTCAAACCATTTTTTTCTGGTTATTAAAATTCATTCCTTAATGTAATCAATTGTTCTTATTTGGAAAAATTTCTTTTTTTCAAATGCGCATATCTCGAAAAACATTACTAGAAATTTGCTAGCTTTTAATCTAATGAAAAATGATGTTAAAATCTTTCGGCATTTTTGGTTGAGATAATAAATTTAGTATTTAATTTTTAGTGATTTAGTACCAATCTAAAAATATTTTTTTTTATATTTTTTGTATTAACTTAGTTGAGTTACTCCCATCAGCACTACTATAATAAAAGCCAAGCAACAAATATCATTGCATCAGGTCCCTTATTATATCCCTTACCCAAATTTTCTTCTGATCTCAGGTATTTAAATCAACGAATGATTTATTCCAATCAGAGCGAACAAAAGTTTGAAGCGCACCTGCATTTTTACAAAACAAAAAAATTACTGCCGACGTAAACAAGAAAAAGAGAGATAAGTGTCGCAAGAAATGCGGCTAAGCTTTGTTCCAAACACCTTTAGAAATTAATGTTCATCTTTTACACTGTTAATATTTATAATCGCATTAATACCAGTAACAGTATCTGTTTGTTGACAAAGAACGGATCGAATACATAGCATAATATCCTACTTGAACTTTTTCATTTATGCAAATATGCCAACTTCACAACTCAGAAAGATCTTGAACTAGTGAGGAATTCAATGAATTACTCAATTCACTATTTATGATTTTCTTCCAAATAAATACTGTACTTTTTTTGGCTTCTTAAATCTTCTTAAACAAAAAAGAATGTATGATGAAAATTTTATTCATATCTATCACGAAATTTCCGCAAATTTCAATCAAGGAAGAGTACTTCAAAAGACGGAAGTTCTTGTCAATAAAATTAACACTGTAACAACAACAAACCACATCAAATTAGTTATTCTAGAAAATCGCAAATATTTCATTTTGATTCCTTTTTTTTCGCTGCATTCTTGTCTAACTATGAGACTTGCATTTGGCTTTAGGACTCGGCCGTCTGATCTGGAAAATCATGGCATTTAAGAAATAATTTCGTCAATAGTTTATAACATTTCGAAAAAATGAAATAGATTTTGATGATTCCTTTACTTTTGTCTTCATATTCGCTTTCTCTGATTAATCAGTCTGAAAAATATACAATAATAAGTATCATATCCTAACTAGATCAAAAAAATTTACATAGTAATAAATTATTTTCTTCTAGGGATGTTTTCATAAGTTATAATTGATTTTACCCTTATTGAAGTACATAGGTTTTATATTCTGTAATTTTATTTGATGTTCAGAAATAAGACGAATTTCCGAGTTTCGATTTTTCAAAAACTCATGCCTATTTATCACGAATTTCAAATTCATTATTTAATCAGAGTAGCAAAAGATTTTCTGATAAATCGATGATAGACAACTATAAGTTTATTAACCTGTGAAATTCTGTGATGCAGCTTATTTCATTTCTTCGCACGATAATTCATTTATCTTCCATTCATAGATTCTCCAGGATAAGTTTTTTCCATTTATTCCAGTCTCGTCTAAAATGACTGAAAAGTTAAGATTTACATGAGTACTTTCACTATTTTATGGTAATAATCTGGTCTAGAAAACTGAAAAACTTAAATTTAGAGTTGGGAGTTTCGTTTACATGATATGCCAGAGAAGTTTTGGTAACAGAAGTAATCTATGATTCAAATAGAAGCTTGAAAAGTCAATGATTTATCCTCACTGAGCATATGCTAAAAAGCAGTTTTCCGACTTTTCAGCTCAGAATTGGAGAGTACTCACCGAGGCGCAAAAACTGGCAAAATAAAACCAGAAGTGGATTGAGGTTGCGAATTAATCATATTCGGGATGAGTCATATTTGACGCTAGAGAGAACTTTAATAGAAGTATTAGATTTAGGACACCGAAAGCTTCAAACAAAAGTTATATCAGTGCTGGAAGCATAGGAAAATACGTATGTTCATCGAAATTTGATTAGTCATTGTGATTAGTTTTTCACTGATAATTGATAACTCAATTTGGATTATGTCAAGGATCGATATTCAATATTTGTGGATTTAACAAAAGTTGCTGAATATAAAATTGTCGAAAAAAGTCAAGAAGTTATCAGAAATACGATTCCACTTCACAATTTGCAGTCTGTAATAAATTGTACAAAAGGATTGCTCGAAAAGATTACGAAATTAAATAATGATCTGTAGTTTCTTTTCTTATAGTCTAAAACCTGAAATTTATGGAAGAATTAATTTTTGGTGGAAAAAAAAATTGAAATCAATAAAATCATACAACCATAACTGATAGAAGAAAAGCATCGAAAGAAAAAGTTTGGAGAAAGAAAGAGAGAAAGATTGAGAAACAAAACTTTTGTTTGTAATGGAGCTGCTCTTCAGTGCTTCTAAGCAATATAAATATATATTTATATTCATATATATTACAAGGAAGGAAGAAGAAACACACATCAATCCACAAACGAAAAGATCAATTCAAGGAACAGTCGAGAATATCGAGAATGACGATGATGCCTTCTTCCTCTCTCCACACCTTCTCGACACTAAACAGTTTACAACTTCTCGAACAAATCTCTTCTTCGATGTACTTTTTATCGCGATACCTCAGAAGCACTGATATGACAGTCGATTATGTTGGAAAGGAAGGAGAAATTAGAATCTTTATGAAAATTAAATTCAAACATATTTTGCATAATATTTTTTATGTTCTATGTAAGTTGATCATTTGCGTGATATTTACAATTAAAAAAAAAAAAAAAAAAAAAAAAAAAAACGAAAAAAAGAAATGTCCCTTCTTGCCATTCCATCGAACTCAGATAAGCTGGCGGCAAACATAATAAAGCCAAATTTGAGCATCGTTAACGATAATCATCCCGATCCTTTTGCAAATATTAATAGCTTTTAAGGCCTTGCCAACTTCCCTTTGATCGATCCCTCTCTTCTCTTCCGATCCATAAACGTCATCGTTTGGCCAACACCACGCAACCGCCTGCTTCGATAATATTCTCTGCACAATTCGGGCATCATTAACACATCAAATCATGTCCAAAAAAGTTCTTCAAATACACATTTGTGGTTTTTATGCAAAATACCGTCGTTATTCCGCCATCCCCATCCTTCCAATCACTCATCGTAGTTATTGAAATAGCTAAGAAATGATATATATTAGGGAATGGAAAAAGAATTGTTCAGAATTTACTTGAAAAATTCAAAAATTTCACATCTTAAATTTAAAACTTCACAAGACGGAGACAGTACATATTATCAGCACACTGAAGGGATGCTTATCTTATTTGACAGTTTGTTCTTTGCTCACAGCGGCAATACTCATTTTTCTGGCTGTAGAAACACGTCAGAGGTTTTCATGAAATGAACAAATAGTGTACATTTGTTTCGATTGAAAATATGCTATACATTTCACTTGGCTAATTAAGTTAATGCTAATTAGCTGATATAGATATCCCATATCTTCACTGGTCATGATTAGTTTTAAGACAAGTATATTTTCGATTAAAGTGACAAAAACCTACGATGACTTTAGTGATGGTGCTGTTGGTTTGTTTAGTTTTTACCTTCGTTCACATTATTAATATTCATTAATACATATGTGCATGGGTGTCGAATCGATGGAACAAGAAAAAAGCAAGAACAAAGGATGACCGATTCTTCTAGTTCAGATTCTTCCTTCGTCCACTTCTTCTCAGCATGCTTCGATCTGGGCCGCTTATTTGTGCTTTTATAAAAAAATTCCGAAAAACTAATTTGCTTATTTGTCGGCATGAGCTCTGCAGATGGTTGAACCATTTTGGAATGTGCTGCCTGTTATTGTTGAGTCATATCACAATCATTCCCAAGTAATATCTAAGACTTTTGAACTTTGCTATCTTTTTAATCATTCTTATTATTAGATTAGTGAAGGATTTAATTAATTTGCAGATACTTATCCTTGATTAATATTGACCAAGAAGTCATCTGAAAGATCTTTAAATTGAATGATGTTCAATGACATTTTCATATATTATCGTTTTTACATCTCAGAAGAATACCGTAAGTTTTCTGCTGACTATAAAATCTTTACATAACTTTTTATCCAGAATTTGCGACTTTTGATTCATTTAGGGCGTAGTGTGGAAGAGAAGTCAAATCTTCAATTAATAAGTGAGTAAACAGAATATTCATTTATCTCAAACTATCCATTGCTTTTCAGATCATTCACGATTACATCAAGATGTTTAGCAAATTTCGCCATTCTATTAAATAAAATTGAATCATTTTCTCTGAAATTATCGACTCATTTTTTCACCATTTGTTGAAGTGTAAGTTGTTTTACGATTATTATGAATTAAAATTTTTGAAATCTTACAGCAGTTCTTCTGGCACAATAACACGTATAGCTTCTTTCATAAAAGAATTTCCATACGATTCGGTATACTTGATTTTGTCATTCTATTAGTGAACTAAAAAATGCTATTTTAATAAACTAAAAGTGCTTGTTTTTTTTTTCCATTCAAAGTTAATCAATTTGACGCTTATCAAGCTTTCGAAATATTCCCATTTCGTGTACCTTCAATGCTAGCAAGCATAACACTCACATGTTTCGATCGATCAAAGCTGACGAAAAATGAAAAAATTTAATAAATAACGGAGCATTTGACAATTTGCATGCTAAACTCATGCTAAACTTTTTCAGATCATTATTCATTGTTAGTCTGCTTATCGTTGATATTTCCAGTTCTTAACAATTCCCAGAATTTATCTATCATTCATTTGGCGACCATTATTTTCAAAACATTAAGCATCAATCCTCTGATCGATCATATGGGTACAGTGCTTTCCTATTATGTATCACTTTGAAAGACGAGGCGTAGCAAAGATTTAGAAAAAAAAAGTAAAGTGGCGGATATCATTCAGCTATCAGCTGAAACTTTTATAAAAGACTGAAGATGCTATTTATAGACTTTTTAGACCATTTTCATATCAGAAAGGAAAAGGAAAGAAAAAGGAAGGAAAAGTAGAAATAAGACGGAGAAGAGAAAGAAGAATAAATTATTAATCTAAAGTTTCAAAGTATTTGAAATATTTCTGTATATCTTAATTTGTTAACAAGTCAATGAAGTTCTGAACTTTGAGAATTTTTTATCTTCATAAGCAAAATTCAACTCGTTAAGAATGAAATGAGTTTAAACAAATAAATTTCAAAATGCTTTGTTATATTCAATTTGATATCGGTTGTCTAGTAAACATCTCTTATTAGACAGGAATAAACAAATCAAAGAGATCAGCACCACAACTTTAAAGATGTCTCTTGTTCGAATTTTTTCGACCTCGGTCTGAGAATTACGACTCCGGCACTGCAACTGTTGTGAAAAAGTTCTTAATCTCAGACGAATAAATCAACTTTTTAGATGTTCATTTAATGCATTTTGGAATATTAAAGAAGACAACAGCTGTAGTACTTCAGGTAATCTTCATTCCATACATTTTCAACTTTCGAAAACGGCTAATTAGCTATTAATGAGCAGAACTGATGTCTGCGGAATGATGATTTTTGTAAGGACCGTTTAAAAAAATGTTAATTTCCAAATGGAAAATCATTCATTTGAAAATTTTTCCGTAGAATAATAAAATTTTCCAATATTTCTGTTTATTTCCTTCAGCAATTAAGGAACTAATAAGACTTCAAAACAATTAAGTGAAAGGGTTCAAATGTAATCAGTGGACATTTGTCACCTGCATGACATCACTTATTAGTGCTTTCAGAGAGTTTGACTAAATTAATCGCAATATGTATCTTCATTGCAATACAAAGTATACACATACCTTTACTTTTTTTGCTCACAGATTAAAACTAATCTAATTACAGTATCTCTGTTGTGCTGATAATCCATACAATTGAATTAAATTTATCCTATCAAATAATTTAACTGCATATGGTCCTCTTAGAAGGACCGATTGCTCCATCATACCTCATTCTTTATTTAGCTCATCTAACTTGCTTGAATCTTCTATAAATGAATTTCATATAACTTCATTTACCGCATATAAAAATAATGAAAATTATGCATCACAATTAATTTATACTGTAGCGAATTATTTGCATTATTTATTAAGTTACATCTGTACTACTTCTCAGGCAAATTAGTTGTAACAAGTAATGTGATAACTCGAGTAGCGTGAAAGGCTTAGTTGAAATAGACGTACGTGAAGCAACGACGTCGTTAATCGCAACAGAACATTTCTCTATATTATCACTGTCACATTTCTAACATTTATTTAACATGAAATTACCATTTTTTCAATAGAAGATAGTGTGTTGCTATAGAATGAATCGCTTTTAGGAAGTCTATCTGTTTACTGTACCATATTTCTCCCAAAAGTTATTGAATATTAAATTGGATAAGACTGGTGATTCCGGATTCATTTGTCGGATGGAATGCGTTAGATCGAAGTGAAGTTAGACTGTTAACAATTTCACATTAATTTGAAAGTTTATGAATTTATGTGGAATAATATCGAATTACATCGGGACACGTAATCCCCTGCTTTAAAGGTATTTTAAAACATTCACATATAAATAAGATGACAAACTATTAGTTCTTTTTCTTTTTTTTTTGGCGAATTCCTACAAATTTAAAATTAGAAAAGAGGCATATCTGCTATGAAAGAAATAGAGTTAAAAAATGAATCTAAAATAAATTCAAATTTAATCGAAATAGAAAATCGATTTTAAAACAATTGCTATCTCTGCGGCATTCTATGATTGGGATAATAATATAGTCCATTCCTGAAACATCCAAATTCGTGGTCATCTTGCAAGCTCATCCAATCTTATTCTCGCAACGACTGGGCGTTGCAATAACTTTGCTACCGTCGCATGATGCACCGCCTTTTCGCATTTTGCATCGATGAACTTCCTCCGTGCCCCTTCATTTCGTTGCTGCTTTCCAGCAACAATAATCAACGATAAACAGTAGCGAGTTTCAGTATCATTTGAACCAAGTTTTATTATCAATCGAGCCTTCTTTTATCTCATTCATTCATCCTCTTCATAGCACTTTACATGCCATTTCTTTACTCTCTTCCAGCCTTTTACTATTTATGACAACAGTTGTGCGCTATTTCCCTATCCATTTATATGTTTTATGGATAGCATAACCAAGTTGTTATTTCAATGAAAATTATAGCCATAATAAATTGCACGCTTAATTGGAGTAATTTGTCGCGATAGAATTTAGTATCAGTTGGAGTGATACCATGAAGCTGATTTCGATTTAGTAGACAAAGTGCGAAAAGACTGGAGCTATTGAAAGTTCATTGTAATGATTTAATAGCTTATGTCATGACTTCTTCATGGTCATATATTTTTTTTAGCTCAAATTACTTAACCGGTTTTTTTAGCTCAAATTACTTAACCGGTTTAGGTTTAGTCGATATTATGAAACTGTTATGATTTTTAATAGTAGCGTCAGTTTGAGACAACTACGGATAAAGATCAAATACTAGATCAAAGATTCATTTAGCAAAAATATCGATAAAGTTTGATCATCAGAAGATGCTTGATATTATTATCTTGCATTGCTTTCGATAATATTAATGGATTCAATAAAAAAATTAGTAAAACTTACCTCTTAAAAATGTTCCAACTTTCATTCTTATATTAATTTACATAAAATTCAATTAATTGAGCAATAAACGGATAGTTACGGCACTGTCTGACACACTGCATCAGCAACTAACATAAATATTTAAATCATCATGATCAAAGGAACGGACAGACAAAAGAAGCAGCGATAGTTTTTTTTTCTCTTTTAGAATAATTTGCGCAATTTTGTGAAAAATTTTTTTAAAATTCGAATTGTTTTACCCCAGAAAAATTTCTGAAATAAGAAAATTTTAGAGTATAAACTGATCCTGAAAAATTTTGATAATGCTTTCGACTTTTTAGGAATTCTTTTATTCTAAAAAGAGTTGAAAAAATTTTTTGCTAAATTATTTTCGACTGAAAAAAAGCTGGGATTTTCATTTTCAGCTAATCAATATTTTGTCATCAAAAATTTTTCATACAAAAATGGTCTGATTATATTGCAAAATGATATAGTTTTATTTGGTTAGACTGAAATAAATGAAGTTTAGAGAAGGATTAGAGGTTTATAATCTCAATTTATTCTTATCAAGAAGATCACATTATAATTTTACTATAATCGATTCAGTCTATTCTGGGAATCCAAAGCAGTAGTATGGCACTTTGACTTGCAAGAGATTTAGTAGTTATCCTGTTATGGCGGAAACAAGCCAAAATTATCAGTTCTTTGCTGTTCAGTAGTTACAAAGAGATTGAAATGTGGTTATTTTAGATTCCTTTTCCAGTATTCAAATTTATTCTAAAACATATATTCGAAAATATACATAGTTGAAAGAAGACTGCAGTTTTTTGAGTAGAATTTTTGAAAATTTCATCAATTTACAAAAGAAAATCATTACTGTTACCATAAATTTGCTTCATTTCTGAAAAATTTCATGCATTGAATTTGAAGAGCAAAACACAAGAGTGTTTTCTTTGAATTAAAAACTCTTAAAATTTCTTAAGTTAAAAAATATTAAACACTTTTTTGTTGGTACTAAAGCCTTGTAATTTTTCTTAGCAAAGAAGCATTTTTCATCAAACAGTCTTGTAAAAAAAATTTTAGAATTGCATTAAAAATCCAAAATTTTGATAAATTTCAGAAAAGAGATCCTTTGGGCAATCAATAATAATTCTTGTTTTTTCCTTTTTTTTTTGCAAATCTATGTTCTTTTTTATTTGTACAGCATGTCATGTAAAGATTATTATATATGAAAAATTAGTTGACATTTTATATTGTTATCATCAATATTATTGTTGCTTGTATAATATCATGATCATGTCATATCATATCATGATAAGTACTACAAATATCACCAGAACATTCCTGTTTTGGCCAGTAATTGTCGTTATTTATATTGTTGCTGTAATATGATTGGTCCAAGGAAACGGTAGGCTATCGCAGTTCATTTCAACAAGCCACGCCTACCTCAGGTCTCACACATAGCCACTCCTTCGTTTGTTTGTCGACACTTCGCAACGGACCATTCATCTATTCGTCATTCTTTCCTATTTCTCTAATGTTCATAGTGAACTTTTTATTAGCATGCATGCACGCATTGCATGTGCACATATAGGGCCAACCAATTTGTGCATGTTTCTGTGCATGTGCGTGCATGCATGCTTGCATGCATATGTTCATGTATACGTGCGTTTGTGTGTATGTGTTTCATAAAGTGATCATAATAGACATCCAATAGAGAGTTATGTTGTCAGATTGATTGATATGCGACTACTTAATGGCCTAATTTTGAAAAAGAGTGTGATAAAAAGATAAGCTGTGGTTGCACTTCAAAGCAAATATTATAAGCAAACTTTCAACTTTTCATCTTCATTCTTTATCAAAAAAAAGAAAAAAAAACTTGAAATATCATTGTTAACTGACATAGTGCTGTAGATTTTTTGTCACAAAAATGTAATGAAAAGTTTGAAATCGAAGCTCTTCTATGAATGATTAATATATACTTGTCCTTGCTATTTATCAAAATTATCACTAAAGCCTTGTTTAATCATAAGCATGTTTAAAATTTGAAAGAAATCGACTTGAGATGTTTATCATAATAAATTTTGTCAAAAGACTCATTTTTTCATTTTAGAAACTTTACAGATACATTTGTTTTCTGATCTATGCACTCTTCCAGTTGAGAAAAGTATAGTAATTTGATCCGACTAATGCTAATCTATCACCTTTATCATATCAAAGTTACGATAAAGAAGAATCAGTAGATTAATTCATGGTGAAATAAATTATCATAGCATCATTCGCCATCTTTCTAAACCACCATTTTATGCACAGTAATTATTGTTCGTTTTGTTTAAATAATGATGATACTTTATGATTTGTCAGTTCTTCTACTGAATTAATGAAGCAATAGCTATAGTATCCATAATATGAAGTGATTTGATAAGCTGGCAAGCATAAATTTTCAAAAATTGATGAATTTTGACTGTGATCAAGGCATTATTTTCTTACTGTAAGAAATTTACTGAAATGAAAATATTTGCAGAGTCCTAGAAAATGTTTTATTATAGTTTATACAATACAAATAGACTGAACGATTGGAATAGCGAAATGATAACAAGTATGTAAGTGAAGAATTGCTACAAATGTTAATTAATAAAATAAAACCAACCAATTAGTAGTATGAAATTTGACGAAAATTTCGGAAGCAACCATTAGCGGATAAGTTAGCTTGAAGAATAGCAATTTTTCTGTGACCAGGATGATGCTGCTAGCAGGCTGCAACGGCAATAACTGTAACTATGACAATCGTTCATGAACCAATTGAGATAGATTATCGTATCAAACATTTTATATGCCTTTAACACCATCGTTGGCTTTATGTTACTATCAAAATATTTGGGCTATTACAATATTTATGTCTCTTTCCCTTTATCATTCCACTCCTTTCGCCGAATATTTCCCTTTTTCCCTACAATTTCCATGATTTATATTCGCCATAAAAAACATAAATATCGCTATCATAATTTTTATTTATCTTTGAATAATAATAAAGAAAATTTTCACATAAAGAAGACTGTACATGACTATGATTTGTTTAAAAATAAATCATCAATTAATTTACTATTCCAAGAATTCTATTGCTTATTGCAATTTTGTACAAAAAAATAAATGGTAAGTAGTTATTCAGCATCTGAACGGCATTTGCAATGCCTAAAAACAAGTTGATTTTTAAACGTCGACTAATTTTTCATGTCCCAAGAATAATAATTTTCTATACTGAATATTTCTTGGGATTCTGGAAATTTACACTCTATGGATATCTGATTCGAAAAAGAAAATTTACTTCACAAATTATAAAGTTTTGATTGCACCTAGTTTATGAAATTGTTGGTATAACAGAGAAGATGTCGAGTGATTTTACACATTTTTAATACTTTAAGAGAAAATTTTATATGTAATTTGATATATTTATTTATACTATTAGTAATACTTTGAAACATTCTGTACAATTTTAAAACATGAGCGACTTTGTTTTAAGCATAGTTTATAATGATAACTTTCTTTCTTGGAATGAATTACTGAAAAGGAACTGATATGATAAGTGAAAAAGTGGCAACATGCTTAGCAGGTTGTATCAGAAGTCAATATGAAATTTTCATTACTTTTTTCTTTAATCGAGCAATAAAATTATTTTGAATTTATTACTAAAGATTCGGTTTTATTGCTTAACTTTACATTTCTGTACTTGCACTAATTTTAATTTCCATTTTAGCTTATTTGAACAACATCATAGAATTCAACAAGCAGATTAATTTTCGTAGAACTCCGATCAATATTTATCATCTTTATAAGATATACATCATGAAAATATGATGTTTTATATCACAATACACAAAATTGGGCATTTATACGATCGTATCAATGCCCAATTTTGATCGCATCAATTGTATCAATCGATGATGCATCGTGCCATTATTTTAATTTAGGTATCAGAAATGATATGACCTCATGTAGCAGTTCATAAAACGATAGTTCAAAGAAAATTTTTTGTCTGATCAATTGAAAATAGGTATCACTTTTTAGACAAATTTTTCAATCTTTTACAAAAAATCACCGTAATTCGTTCGATGTTGAAAACTAGATTTGTTGAAACGATGTATGCATGCATCTATGCATACAAGTTGTGCATGCATGTGCATAATGTATGTGCATGCACACACACACATATGTATATGTGTGTCTATATGTGCATGCCAATGTACACATAAATTGTTATTAATCAAGAATTTGGAAAGCGTTTGACAAATACAAACGCACAATTGGTTTTTCAACACTGAAGCAATATTTCAATTCATATCAGTAATTTTTAGTATTTTTAAATATTTGACAATTAGTGCATTCTCTTTTTTTCACTTTCGAATTGAATCCAACTTGAACACAACTTTATGACTTGGAGATGATAATAAAGTACGGTAAAAGATATTCTCGAGAAAGTAAAAGCAAGCTGCAAGAGGTAAGAAGGATTAGTGACCCGAGTGACAATCATTAAAATATGTATCAGCTTAAGATAAATACTTTGGAATAATTTTTTTGGAATTTGGTTCGGTCTTAATAAAAACAAGACTTGAACGAGTGGCCTTGTCTTGCTGGCCCGTCAACCCCTTACAAAAGTTTGTGAAGTATCCTTTCAGTAGTTCATTTTTCGTCGAAAAAGTGATTGACAGGAAAGGATTTCCTCAAATATTAACTTTGCTTTATGGCAAATATATATATATATATATATATATATTTTACATTTTTTTTTGGACACTGAAATTTTCTTTTCTTTTTGAAAATTTTCGAAATAAAAAAGATAGAGAAAAAAGGAAAGTTCATTTGATTGCTCTATCAGGAAATTATATAATTCAAGTTCCTCTGTTGTTGTATCGACATGATACGGTTTTCATTTGTATATTATTTCCTGATGAATCAACTGCTTTTTTCAAGTTGAAGGAAAAAAAAGAAAAGAAAAATAGGCATAATACAATAATCATTTCTTTCCGAATTCGTCTTCAGAAATTTGAGAGAAGAAACGAAATTTCTTCCTTATAAGGACGATAGAAATTTTGAAAGGTAAACTAATGTAAGTTGATATGAGAATAACCTGAAACTAAATTTGGTATGAGAATAATTTGAAACTAAATTTGGTATGAGAATAATTTGAAACTAAATATAGGATATGACAACAATTTCACATTTGCAGTAGTATTATCATGAAATTAGCAATGGTTTCCGCTCATCTTTTTATTGAAAAATGGATTGAATTTTCTGGAAATCGAATAAATTTTAATTTTTAGAGATGAAATGCTCAAAAATTACTCGCTTAATCAGTCAGAAAACTTATTAATTTCGTCTTGTTGAACTTTCTCAGCACGTTATACTTTTTTTTGTCATAGTTTAGTAGTTTTAGTTTTTTTTAGTTTTGGTTATGCCTATTTTGATTGGTGGAATATGAACTTCTATAATATTTATTCTTTTCTTTCAACTTTAAATTCCAGGAATAAACCTCTCTGTGTGCAGTATAACTTTTTAAATTATCAAATGATATGATTTCTGTGATGAACGGTATCAACAATCCGGCATCGTTCGGCTTCTCTGGAAGTTTTATGGATAAACCGTTCTACCAGAAATTTGCCGCTAACGTTACAGCGCCAGCTTCTGTAGCTGCAATTGCAACCACAGCTGCTGTTACAGCTGCATCATCTTCAAGTATTTCAGTATCAAGTGCGACAAACGAAAACGACAGGACCAGAACTTCTCCTGCTTTTGCAACAAGGTATCGCATACAGTATTTTTCAAATTTTGTGTAAAACTTCTTTCCAAAAAAGGAATCAGAAAGTATTAATGAGCCGTTTGGCTGTTCATATTCTTATCTTTAATCATTTTCATACTATCAGCATTTTCAGCTCGTCGTCCGCTTCATCTTCGCAAGTGATGAATGTGATGAGCAGTTTGCCCGGTACGCATCATGTCCATGCCGGACATTCACAACATTATCCGTACGGTTATGACTGGACATCTTCGCATCAGGCTGCAGCTGCCGCTCAAGCTGCACATCTCTCTGCGCAGCAAGCTGTCGTGCAACAGGCTGCTGCTGTTGCCGCTAACGTTGCGTCCGTTTCTTCAGCTTCCGGTAACAATAAATTCAACTTTTTTGAATTCTGAGAGATGAAATTTTAATCTGATTAAAAATTCAAACTAGAAAATATTTTTTACAGTGTTTATTTCAGCATCATCCTGTGTGCCATCATTAGGTTCTTCAGGAATACCATCACCAAATGCTGTCGCCAAAGCTGCTTTTCTTTCACCATCTACTGCAACTGGCAAGTTTACATATTTCAACTTTACACAAAGTTTCAAATATTTATTTTTTTTTAATTTGAAGTCATTAAATATAACTTCACTTGCATCTTGCAAAAAAAAATTGATTTATCACCAATCATTTCAATTTATAACTTAGGAAAATAACATGATTGTTTTTTTATTGATATGCTTCGGTCATTAATTTACTATTAATATTGTATTAATGTTGCTAGCAATCAATGAAACATTTTTATGAAGAAAAATTTTGTTCCAAACTTTTCATTCAGGTTTCGATATGATGAATCCGATGTGTCAGGCAGATTTTTACGGGTCTAATTTTCATGCAGCTCATGCAGCAGCTGTAGCTACTGGACACACATGGCCATACGGTTATCCACAACAGTACCACTTTGGTACACACCCATATCCAGGAAGTATGGTAACCGATATGACTGGTTTAGCAGGTTTGCTTTTTTTAATCATTAATTAATATTTTGACTAATATTACTACTGATTATTATTAATATTTTAATTATAACTAATATTTCACTAAACAGTTCAATATTTAGTGAGCTACGGTACTCACAATTAAACCTATGATTGTTTAAATTGTTAGAAAACTACTTTGAACTTCATAATCTGAATTCGTAATAGAATATGTCACCATCACTTTTTTAGATCATAATATTTAAATGTTGGTATTCTAAAATTTTATTTTCATTTGTTGCAAAATTTTTCGTTTTCGCGAAAATCTCTAGATAGAAAATTTGCAGTAATATGAATTATGAAATGAAGATATATCATGTCGTCGAATTTCGTCCCTCAAAAAAATTGGCGGATCAATTCTTGTATCAGTTATGATTCCAAGTGAATAAGTCTGATTATATTAATCTTATTTTAATTTGGTTTCGGATGGAACCATTCGAAACATGTCCGCAATAAAGCTACAACAAATAATGAGTCTCCAGCAGTCTGATTAATTATTAAATTAATTAATTCGTGCTTACTTTCACCATCGCATAATTTTTCATCATTTTATTGCATAATTTTAAGTACTCCTACGTAAGATTGCTTTATAAACTTTTTTATTGTCAGATATATCTTCATATCTGTTTTTCTTTCATGTATAGGTAGATTATTTGAGCAGAATGATAGAAGAACATATCAGACAATTATCAATATCCTTTTGAATATTAATATTTAGAAATTGGCGAGAGATAAAGGGGATAGAAAGAAAAGAGAAAGAGGAAGAGAAATTTCGATTTAAGTATAACGAACAATAAAGAGATTCTATCGGAGAGGAGAGGGTTTTAATTCGGAGAATTTCTCGTTGCATCAAGATTTAGTCGTCGAAATTCGAAAAATGCTACAGAAAGAGAGGAGTGAAGAAAGAATACGGAAATTTTAAAGATCCAATGAAATTCATATAAAACATCCGTAAATGCTCGATGGAGTGGAAGAGAGAGAAGAAAATGAAAAATCGAGTAGTGAAGAGTGCCGAGCGATTGACTGTCACGCATGAAATGGCTACCGTTCCTGTTAGTACTGGTTATAAGTTTAGCAAAATTGTATAGTTGCACAATTTGCCAAAGATAGATTGCTTTGTAGAGAAAGGAGAAGGTTAAATGAAGGCGGGGGACCGGGAATTTGACAATTTGACAAATTGCAAACAAAACCAATAAATAAAAATTATTTCTTGAAATCGATAACGATATCAATATCACTATTAACTACTATTACTAACAGTCTTCTTCAATAAACATCCGCACTATCATTAATGCTACGAATGATGACATAATTGTACTGTTTTACCGCAATTTCCATCAATATTTGGGACTCCACCGGGCAATGAATGGAAACTTTTACTGTTCCATTGCTAAATATAGTCATTCTATACTTTTCATAAAAGTAAGTACAGAAATGAAGGCTATGGAATGATTCATCATAGAGCGCAAAGTTTATACGTGCGTGTATTAATGGCCAGGTTGAAAAAATTCCTATCAACTTTTAAGCTTAGGATAATAATAAATATAGTTATTGCATATTTTTCATAGAAGATTACGATATTTTACTACTTAAATATTATTAAACTACGAATTTTCGAATTCAAAAACTTTCACACTATTATTAAACATTTCACTTATTATTAGATCAGATCAGTAATCCAAAATAAGGCAATTGATGGTTGTTAATAAGGAAAAGTGGAAATTCGATAGTGCGATGATATGAAATGATTGGATAAGTGCGATTTTGTATTTTTCGTGAATTTCATGAAAAAATAAGCTTTTTTTCCAAGAATTAACTGAACCGTATTCAGAAGAACGCCAACCGTAGGAAAGTTTTGCAGTCCGAGGAAAATGCAAGAGCAGCAAGTTATCAGACGAATCCAGATGTCCAATGCAAATAGAAATAAGATGCACGTAATATGAGCGGTACTGCTTTGATGTAGTTCTCAGAACATGGTCACTAAGATTTTATTGTCCTCATTACCTTCTGTGCAAAATTAAACTTCTTCAAGTTCTATTTTCCTTTCCTTCTCTTTTTATAATGTTTACATGGGCATCGGATTAAATTATGAGAAAATTAAATGTCGCAAAAGTAAGAACAAGGGAAAAAGTTAATATAAGCTATTTAGTTAAAATTTTCGATTCCAGTATTTTTACTAAATTAATTTGGAGATGATAGATCTAAACAAATAAACTTGAAATTGCATATTTTTATGAATTTAACAAATATTTCAAATGAATGGCAAATTTAAATATATTGAGATATCAAGAATTTCTAGCCTTATCAATTTAAAGTATTTCAAAGATAATGTTTTTCTTAAATTTTGCTATTTCTATGATAATTTTACTGAAACGAACAAATTATCAGTTAACTTGAGAGGGGAAGCTCGGGAAGGAATAGTATAGAATTTTAGGATCAAAATATTACTGCCATTCAATTTTAAGCATTGGCATAATGTTGAGTGCAGGTGTTACCAAAATTGTGAGGTGTGAGAGTAATCTATAAAAAATGTCTTGATACCACACCTTAATCTTATTTTATGACATCTTCGGATAAACAATTTCATATTTCTATTGTATTCATTACTATTAATATCACTGGTATCATCTGCTTCAAGCACGCTCGCTACGTAAATGCCCAAATTATTTGCCGAGAATCAGACTATCGGATGATTATTCGGAAATATAGTAATTTTATCGTACGACAGGGAATACGAAAAAAGTCTTGAAATATTGAAATTTTTAAATGATTTCTTTTTTACAATATTTGCATGGCCATTTTTTCATCAATACCAAAAGAAACCCTGCAGTTTATCGATTTTTATTGCTTCTATAGATTAATGGAATCTCCAGCTTTATAGTTTCGTTATTAAATTAAAAGGGAAACTTGATGGATTCGTTATCCTGAAATAAATAGCTCTATCCTTCACCTTCATTCTATCTTTTTTCTTTATATTATTTTTTCTATGAAGAAATTAGAAGACAATCGACAGGCCGAACCTTTGAAAACGGTCAAAGCGAAAAACACAAATTTTAAATTCAAAACAATCTTGGGAATTTTTCGCTTTAGGAGAAATAACATGGCTTGTGCTGTAATTTTTCATTAGAATTCTTTCAGCACATTTTTTACAGTATTTCAATACTTTACTTCAACATTGAGAAATACAAATCTTACGAAAATGATTGATTATTTTCTCTTTTTAATTTCTTTTCCTCGTCATTACTATCTTGTTAGCAAAATTTCATATATCTATGCCAGATTAGATCTTTTCTAAATTGTTTTCAGATGCACATTTCTGAAGATGACTTGTAATCTTTCTTTTCTGGAGCTGGTAAAATAAACATAAAAATGCCGCCATCATTATTTAGCCTCGAATCCGACAACAAAACATTTTTTATGGCCATAAAAATTGGCCTTTTTTCCATCTCCAGAAACAGAAACGATAATGCGGCATAGGCTTTTGATGATATCTAATCGTGTCCTGGGAAAAGGTATCTTACAGGTTCATAAATTTAAATATAGCTGATAAAATTGGGGGAAAATTTTGACGAATTTTCTGCAGAATACGGGTAAATTAATTGAAATGATGTTTTTGTTGAAAAGAAATGGAAATGCTGGTGCTTTCAAATCAATGTGTTAATCAAATATTCGTCAAAATTTTAACGCATAATAGAATAGAGTGAAAATAACGAAACTGCTATTTTAAGTGATTAAAATGAATTTCCAAGTTTATCAAAATTTTTATTGATTACTTTTTGTGGCAGTTTTAATTCCACTGATGACTTTTTCAAGAAATTTCGCAGATGATAGGAATAGTTTTGCTTTGACTTCCTAACCTCTCTTCTTTTGCCATTTCTTAACATGATAGTGATATCAGAGTTCTTCAAAGCAATTAGATCATATGAATGAACGAAAATATGAGTTGCTTGCTTTTTCATGCTTGCATAGACGGAGCTTCAAGAGAGAACTATCAGTAGAATGCATTCAGTTATCTATCACTGATCTACTCCTTCAGATAGCAATCATTCAGAAAGAGATATTCACTTTGGAGATAATTCCAATTATAATTTTGCATTCATAGATCATTTCTGCATTTGGAAAGTGTGCCGCCTGTCATTTCTGTGTACAGTAGTTAAAAAGTAAATGGAAGGATATGGATTGTTGCTTTTTGGTTTGCACAAATGAAGGAACGAAGGTCCAATCCATCATCTGTCTGAGATACTGATGTCTGATAAGACTTCTTTGCGTAACACCGACACCATGCTCTGATTACTGAAACAAGTTTATTACTCCAGCTGTAGTGAATATTATCACTCAACTGTAATAAATATCATTGATTTTCTCATCGTTAAATGTCTCATTTCATTTGGAAAGTTTCAAAAATTTTCATCAAGCTCTTGTTGGCAAATGAGAAAATACTAATCTCATATTGACTAAGATTTTTTCGTATTTTTAGATTCAAAAGCAAATCGATAGATTTATTCCTAAGCAATGGATTTTTTCTGGAAAATATATTCTGAAACTAACGAGATTTTAGTGAATTTTTTTCCATGAAACTTGCATAAATTGATGATGATGCATTCGATAAATTTTTTACCAATTATTTTTCATCAAAATTTAAAAATTTCTATCGCTTTCAATCAAATTATCAAGCAACATCCCTCTTATCATTCACTTTGTCGTTTTTTTTATTACCAATCGTTGTAGATGTACTCATTTGATAAATATCTTTTTTTCTTCTTTCTTCGGCTCGACCATCCGAGGTTCTTTCGGACCATACAAAAGGCATATCAGATTTTTCATCTATTCGCAAATAATCAGATTTCTGCAATGATCAGCCAAAATTACTGTAACACTATCGGTATTTCTTCTTTCTTTCATTTTCGAAGCCTTCTTGAGCTCCATATTTCCCTCTTCTGAACAAATGTTTGCTCCTCTCTATGCTTGAAAATTGGAATACTGTAGTTTCCCTCAATATTATCCAAATGATTGTTTGCTTAAGGAAATCGGTTTATTTACATGACAAACAATGGGATTACTTTCATTTCTCTTCTCATAACAAAAAAGATACGTGAATTACTGGGGTACCAAAAAAGTTGAAATGAAAATCTTTAGAAACTGGAATTTTTATAATTCGATTCTTTCAACTAAACAATAAATGACGAATTTTTTCGGTTAGAGACATCGAATTACTTTTCGGGTGAAGAACTGATTTATTTAGTTAACTGCACGGAAAACAATAAAATTCACAAATCGATTTATTCATGTGACAAAATTTATTCATTCCTACTTTGAAAAGAAGTTGACAGTAATTTTGACTGGATCATTGTAATTTCAAATAGCTAAAAGAAAAGGCAATGGAAATTAAAAGATAGAAATTAAATAGAATTAAGAAATTTTTTGATCATTCGTTGTCATTACTCATTCGATCTCTAAAAGCCTATCTATATGGAATTTATAATATTATCGCCTTCTTTTGCTGAAGTTATTACGTATGTTTCTAAATTATCGCGATTAGCTCAAACCGATCAAATTTTTTGACGAAGAAAGAGTGAATCATGTTGAATGATGATGAATCTCTCCTTCGAGGTATGCATGAAGCAATGAAAAATTTGCATATTTATAGAATTTTAACCCTGATAAATTCAACGCTTTCGATTGAATTATGGTAAGTTTTAGGTGGCTAAGAGAGAATTTAAGTGTTCAAATTGTCATGTAAGGAATACGGTAGCTTGCGATATATTCATGTTCCAACATGAAGAGTATGAATTCATATGAATTTCATGCTGTCATTTTCATTTACTCCATTTCATTTCTCCAAGAGCCCAGCAATGACATCCATCTGTTGCTTCAGCTTTTTACGATTGCTTACAGAATTATCCACCATTTCCACTTATACAGATTACTTTTGTTGAATGATACTGCTGGCTAATGAAATTTGAATTGGCAAGAGAGGGAAAGATGATGGACGACGGGAATAAATTGCTTTGAAAATAAAATAAGAGGAAATAGATTCGGACAGAATATTTGAAAAATTGGAAGTACTTTAAGAAAAAAAAAAATGTTTAGTTAGAATCATTTGGAGCTATTTTTTAAATGATTGCTCAGAAAAGCTCTTCACCCTGTAAACTATAATCAAAATAAGCCTTTTAGGGACCATGAAAAGTTGAAATTAAACGAGTTATATCTTAAGGCTTTCACGTCATAAATCTTCAAACTAATCATTGATAACATTTTCACCACTTTCTCCATTCATCCCCCTTTATCAATTTACCTCATAAATTGCTTTAATCTTATCGTTTGCTTTCCTTGATTATGTGGAGAATATGGCTTCGCTGTATTGAAGTTTCAGCAGAGGTTATATTGCAGGTGATAAAATCGAAGGTAACAGTAATTAGAGTTCGGTTAATGAGTGGGTTTCTGACATTAACTTGTGCTGTAAACCCAATAATTATAATGGAATGAATACGATCACTGCATAAAATGCATTTTTCAGCATTACTTTTGTTTCATATACCATCGAATTTTACAATACAAAATTTTGAATTTAAGTTTGATTCAATTAAAAAAAATATTTAAGGCTTTTATTTTTCAAGAAACCTAAATTCTATTGCATTGTTTGCACTCCGTTTCCATCGTTTGCATTTTTACTATCACAGTTTTTTGGATTTTGCAATTTTGGATGTCCAACAAGGCAAATTTTGAAATAAAATAATTTTTAGCATTTAACATTGGAATACTATTACTGATCCATTTTTGCTTTTCGAAAACTAAAAGATTTGATTCAGACTTGGAATAAAAAGAAGATTTTCAGTGAGATTGGAGCAGTTGTTGATGTCAATGGTTTTTTTTTTTTTTTTTTTAATGAAAAAGCTAAGTAATTTTTTTCACACCTATAAAATATGCTTTATAGATGCAACACTAGATTGGACTGGAAACATATCATCAAGGAAAAAACGAAAACCATACACCAAATATCAAACCTTGGAGCTCGAGAAGGAATTCCTTTACAGTACTTATGTTAGCAAACAGAAGCGATACGAACTGGCGAAAAATTTGTACCTATCCGAGAGGCAAGTCAAAATTTGGTTTCAGGTGAATTTTCGCTTCTTTTTCATTTTCCATCATGCAAATAAGGAGATTTTGAAATACTTATATTTATTACAGAAGTTTGGAAGTCATCAGGATTATTTTTGTTGTTATAGATCGTGATGCATGGATCTTATAGCATCATTAAAACTGTTTTCATTATTTGAATGAATTTTCGAAATCATATCAGACTATTTTAGGATGAATTTCAAAACGATATTGTATAAAAATACTGATTAGTTTTTGAAATCATTGATTTCATTTCATTTAATTTCTATGAATTTTTATTTGACCTCAATTATTTTCGAATTTTTAGAATCGGCGAATGAAAGACAAGAAGCAAAAGCAAAGATCATCAGTGGATCAATCCTGTAGTTCGCAGTTGATGATGTCCAGTCTGAAAGGTGAATAAATGAAGAACTCTTGAAGTTTAATGATTCTTGTTCACGACAAAATTGTTTTAAACATTGAAAATTATGAAATGTCATAGGAGGTTAGGATCACACTTTGAATACTGGATACGATTGTGAAGTGTTGAAATTTAGAAAATTCGGCTTACCATTGACTTTAATTAGTTTTGGCGTCATCAATAATGTCCAAAAATGACAGTATTCTGGTTATATTCAGAAAATATAGATACATTGGAAACTAGCCCATTGGTTGAAGAAAATAATCAGAAATATTGCTGCTTTGAAGATATCCTATCTACAGATGCTAGGAATGATATTTTTTCAGCTGGTTGATAGTTAACTTTCAGGTATAGTTCAAAGTTCAGATTTTGTTTGATATTTGTGTCGGTCTATTTTTTCATGTTACGCTCAATTTTCAATTTTCTGCTATTTAATAAAGATTTTTTCAATGTAAATTATAATGTGTGTATGTGTGTGTGTTAATAATAGTCATATTTTCTGCCATTTCCCATGTGAAAAAAAAAATTGATTTTTGGTCTGACGAGAAAAATTGCAAATTTGTGACAATTATTTAGATTCAATATTTGAAAAAGATTTTTTGTAGTTTAGTGAATTAAAAGTTCGTAATGACTCTTTGTTACGGTTATGGTTCAGGTTTACAAATATCGATAAGACTTTGTGCTGAGTTGTTGAATGTTTCTTTCTACTATTACAAGGGTTTTTTTTATTTTGATTTTCTTCTTATAAATTTCAAGTTTCAAAAAAAGACTTTTACTGATTTGAGTGCGATTTATTTGGTTTGTTTTTTGATAGAAATTTGGTGCAATAAAGAAATAATTTGCAAGTGCGCGCAACAAACAGAATAATAAATATGATGAATAGTTGTCGCTAAATATAAATTACCCAGAAAGCAAACAAAGTTAATTGTAGAATAATATGAATTCAACAAAATTTGATCAACAAGTGGGACAAAAGAAGTAATTGAGATTCGAAATCTATCTTATTCTTCTTGCGGTTCTCCCATATTTCTCTACTCAATTAATTTCAATTATAAGAAGGACTAATCAGGCCTAAGAGGCATAAACTTTTCATTAACTGGGCTTATAAATTTTAAAACTTATCAAGTTTTTGCGAAAAATTCAGAAAATTCACAACTGATTAGACTCATTGCTGAAAAAGAATTAAATGCACGTTGTTCACAAATTCCAATTTTCAACGAAAAAATAGCGATATTAACTGATAGGAGAACATAATAATGGAAAATTAAAGTCCTATTATACTACGATACTCTCAAGAATCGAACTTTCCTTGAGTTGCGTCACAATTGATCGTTTTATTAGTCATCGCGCCAACAGATAAAAGTTTTCTACTTTGATGTTTTTTGCTAATTTTCATAGCGCTTTGTCAGAAATAAAAAAACAGAAGTTGTGCTTGAACATGAATTTCTGAATTACTAATTTTTCAATTAACAATCAAAATTTATGACAGTACCTTTCTTCTAATTAACGCTTATTTATGATATTACAAATTAACTATATGTGAAGAAGTTCGCATGATTTCACATTGAAAACAAAGGAATTTTGGGGTACTTTTGCGTCATAATTACTGAAGCATGCTCATCTTGTTGAGGAACACCTGTGAAATCGGCTGGTTTTTCGATTTTCAAAAATAAAACTTACAGAATAAATTTACAGAACATTTTATAATCTCTTTCAAATGAAATGTTTTGGAGAAAAGATCACTTAAAGCAGGTATTTTCAAATTAATGAATAGGATTATGCAAGGCTTAATCAGAAATTTGTCAAATTATAGAAAATCAGATTTTATTAATTTATGCAATGAACCTGCTAAAAATTCGTTTCGCCATTTTTTGATGCATATTGTTGCTATTGGAACAATGACTCCCGAAAAAAGACGAGGCAAATGATTGCCATTCTTTAATCTTTAAAACTTTTATCATTAGAAATGACCGAACATGAAGAGCCAATCATTATGGAAAGTAAAATAAAATAATTTCAAATTTTCAATTTACTAATTAATTAAATAATTGCTTTTAACATTTTAAATAGTACTTTCAGTTGACAATAGCCTTTTACGAGCTCGAAATTTGTGACTTCTATAGATTTATTTCTCGACAACTGAAATATTTGTTGATGAAAAATGCACCCATTTGCCTAAGATCAGATGGATTGTCAAGTGACTGGGATGGATTGTTGACATTTCACCTTATTCATCAAAGAGACAGTTGATAAATTTAGAATGGGACATGTATGTGTTCTCCTGTCACTTGGATTCGTCATTAAAATTTACACATAGCAATAACACTGAATGCCTATTTGTCGGCTATTTTTGTTTTTGTTCCAATTCCTTCAAGCTTAATTTTCTATTGCAATATATCTTCCTAACTGTTTAATTACTTATTCTTTGCAAGCGGAGCGGCAAAGTTCTTAAAAACTAAAAAAATGGTAATAACCAATTTCTCTAGTCGTACCATCCTCATTTTCAGAATCTGAATCGCTCTTCATGTTTGTAGCTATCGGTATTGGCATTTTCTTAGAACATGAACTAAGGAACTAAATTGCTGAAATTGAGTTCAATAAATAGATTCGAAGATATTTAATTTAACATCCCCAGAGGAATATTGAAGGCCGCATAAATTACAATTTTTCTTTTAATATAAAGTTCTATTTAGAAAACTTAGAATCGAATGATTGCACTTGAACAATTCTAACAAGCTGAAACAGAACGGAAAAAGGAATAAATTGAACTAATCCTGACAGTGCATTTCACTTTTCTTCCTCATTTGCTCAATATTGTTAGCTTCGAAAACATTCTTTTTTTCTTCATTGGCTTTTCATTGTTTGAAATAATTCATATCAAAAAACCAAATAAATTGATCGATTCTTCTGAGGAAATATGACTCCTTGTCAAATAATTGAACATGAAGGGTAGTGATATCTCAAATTTCAATCTTTTTTTTTTAAAGAAATTCATATCATTTATGAGAGTGGGCGAATATTTTCGGCGATATTTCTAGCGATTCATCATAGACTTCGGTTTTTTTTTTGGTAACCATGCGAGATGATCTTTATGAAAATGCAGAAGAAGGATTATCCATCAGCACTTTATCATAATGATGTTGGAAAGGCTGTTCATTTGGGATGGAAAAGACTCTCGAAATATCATTCAGACAGTTATCATTTCACTTCTTCACTTTTGTTTTTATTCTGAAAAATTTGAATGTGAAAAAATTAGTTAGTAACTTATGAGAGTACGATGTTCAGATTAATGAATTAGACAAAGTATTCCTTTGTTAAGCTATAACACTAATCCATCAATAATACTATCAATTTGTAATAATAACAAGTCGTAAAACGATTTTTAAATTTCAATTTAATTTTTCAAACATTTTTTTGCATGAAATTTCTTTTTTCATTGCTGTACTTCTTTTCAGTATGATATATCACAGTGAAAACTTTATTCTACAATGAGTTTTTTTGTTTATGATTAGAGAAATATTTTTATTGCAGTCTCCAGCAGAAAATATCTGAAAGTTAAAATTTTCATGTATTTATCAAAATTATTGATTCTTTTAGTTGTAATAGTTCCCTGGAGACAAAAAATAATTTAAAATATGAGAAATTTGAAAAAATTCGAATTTTAAAACTTCATTTTCAATTTAAAAAATGGCTCAGAATCAATTGCATATTTTGACTTTTTTTTTTGTTAAATATAAACTACAACCTATCCTTAATCCAAATAATAATTTTGTGATATATAAGAAATGTAAAGTGAATCTGATATCAAAATCCTCTCTCTCCATTTTTCTTTTCTATTAGTCGTAATTTCTCAAAACTCTAAGGAGAAATTGTGAAATGCATTGTGATACTTTATTTTTATTGCTTCATCAGACTGAACGGGAATAAGAAGGAAGCGGAAAAGACATTTTATAAATTGAAATATTTCCATATTTTCGTTACCTTTTTGCCATATTTGCTCATCAGAAAGATTCATTCGAGCAATTTTTAGCCATAAAAAAATTTCATTTTATATTGATTTTACATAAAATATAAAATATTTTATTTCCTAAATTTCCGTTAATAAACACATTGAGATGCCAATCGATCCCGATATTGGTCCCGTCATCTATCGTAGCATAGAATGTTGTGACAATTGCGAAGTACCATTTAATATACTTCATAATTTTTGGTTTGTTCTTCTAGAGAGCTTCTTTTATGATCTTTCATATGTGACATGCAATTGCACTAGCAAGAATTATTCGTTGCAGTAATGAACACGCAATTCTAATATCTCTAATTTATCCGAATATCTGAAATATTGTTTCCAGTTTCATATCAAAAGATGATCTTACTTCAATTTGTTCTTTTATAACGGATAGCTATTGAAATTCAGCGAACGAATTATTCCATTGTAGACAAATATGGTGGTAGTAAATTGGAAAATCTTTTTTAGCCGTTTTATCGAAAATTTCACAGAATGGAACCATTGAAAGAATCGATAACTTCTTAATTAAAAATCGAAAGTTTATAGTTCTCCATTTCCTGTGACTCATAGCATATTTTTTCAGTAAATTAGAAGGAAAAGGAATACTTGGATGAAAAACAACTTAGTTGTCTCCTTTTTCTCGTCTAATCTAAACTTGAACGAAAACACCTTCTTGTTTTTAAAACATGATAAGTTTACTGTCACTTTTGCATTTCATCGTGCATGATGGCATTCTCACTGATTAGATTGTGCGAAATAAACGCATCGTTTTATCATTCAATGATATATTTATAATATACGATGAAATGTATTAATTCTTTCCTTATGTTAGATTCCTTTTGCTGAACTTTTTGAAAATTAAAATCCAAATATAGATTAATTAATTTGCTCATATTAGCTATGCAGCAGGAAGATAATTGATTATGCATTTAGGATTTTGAATAATTTAGCACTTTGCTAAAATTTAAAAAATGAAATTAAATATTGTAGTCACGAAGTCTAAATTAATCTGCTTCAAAGTGAGCTCAAATTCTTTAAAATTTAATTACCTGAATGAATTCTTAGAAAAAAGCTTCAATTTCAGCTTTTCTAAAAATAATTCGTTCAATCTCAATGTTGCTTTTGATATATGAAGGATGAATTTCTTTTTGTGATAATTACAGCTAAAATTTTTTCTAACGTAAATGGTTTAATGAACAGTGAATAATTTATACTCGCATAAATCAAAAAGAGAGAATTGCAAAGCACTGAAAATCCGGGAAAAGAGTGCCATAAAAAGATTGCAAACAATTAAATTTGAAGTTATTTTTCCACTAATCTATATATTGAAGTGTTTCATAGTTTATAATTATTTCGAATATTGAAATTTTCCTAAATATGCATCTAATTCATCATTCATTTTCGAAATAAATGTATTTACATTAATTGCAAAGTTCACTTGAAAACCAGAATTTTCATCTTAGTCTTGTGAAATCAGGAATATCAAGACTGATCAATGCAGGATTGAGTTCATTTTCTGTTGGAGACACATCAATGTCTTGAATAGAGTTGAATGATCTTTCTAGCCATTCACTTTAATTCCATATGATAATGAGCTACATTGGGTTTTAATTACCATCATGATGTCATTTTTGTCAGGTATTAAAGATTTGAATTCAATGCATTCCAGAGAATTTATTAAATAGATGGAAATATTGGAAATTACTGAATAGCTTCTTATAAAAAAGCTTAAACTTTAGTTTTCCTAAAAATGATTCTAAGATATTATTTCCTGACGTCATACTTCTCATTCTAAAAGGATGCAAGAAAGTTTGTTGTAATGAGATTTAATGATGAATTGGGATAATAACCAATGTCAGCAAAAAATTGCAATGTTTTTGAGTTGCAATTAATGTTTAGGCATGTGTATATAATTGCAAATTTTACTTTTTAAGGCATTTATTGATTTTATCTCGTTTATCTGCAATTTCTTTTCGATCTCTTTTTCATATTTAAATTGTCTTATGGCAATTTTCAATGAGTTGCATACGACAAGAAAATAATTGCTATACTACTTGAACCGAATTTCTTAACAAGGAAAAAAAGATTTTCATTCCATCTGTTGTTTGTTAAAATGATGAACTTTTAGCAATTTAAAGGAATCCAGGCAAAACCTTTCTGTAGCTTAATAAAATTTCAAAAAACATTGTAGAAAAATGGTACTTTTTCAATTTCTTGATTTAAATGTCATTTTATTTAATTGCGTGGAAAGAAATTAGATTCATATGTCTGCTGTCTTAAAATTTAACATAGTTTAAATAAAGTCAGATAGGTTAAGACTTTGAAATACTTTTTGCATTTTTATTTTTACTGCTGATCTGGCAAGCTATTCCTGTATAAGTTTTCGGGTGAATGCTTATTAAAAATTATTTCATAAATCATTTTGTTCTTTGCTGTTCAATATCATACTCAAATTCATTTAATCATCAATTTTGCAGCAAACTATTGGAATAATATCACAGTTGATAATTAATTAGCCTTAACATTTTAGTATTTAGATAAAATCATAGACTGGTTAATTTTCAAGCAAATATCGCTTACCTAAAGTTTAGTGAGTTCAGTTCATGTCACTTATCGTGATTGCCTGCTAAATTTGATGAATTCAATTCGAGTCAAACGTGAAATTAGGATTAGTGAAGCGTTAGATGAGAAAGTATTACTCTCCTTCGATATTTTCTTCTTTTCAATTGTTTAATAAATAAAATGAATGTTCGTGGTCCTTCTAAACGTACGTAAATAGAAATATTGATTTGAAGATTTCTAACATTCATGCGTTCATCATTAAGTTTTACAAATTACTGATAGACTAATTTCAGACTAATTACTGATAGACCAATCACACTTTGCAATGTCTGCATCTAAAATATTAATCATAGCAGTATTGCTTATCATTAACCATTTTTGTTTCAATGATTCTAAACGATTACAGGGTTAGTTCATTTGTCTTTCAAAAATGCTATTAATGCTTTCAGTGCTGTAAAGATAGTTCTTCTCATTTCATAAAATCCTAAATTTCGATCAATACCATTATTTCAAACGATACAGGAAGGCTTATTTCACATGAAGTCCTTCAAATCTGCTTGACTTCTTTATCATGTTTGATTCTTAAGTTTATTTTGCTTAGCTAAATTTCCATAATGAAAAATATGAATTGATTGTCAGCAACAGGAATAATCTTCCGCAAAATCTAACTTCTGAATGAATACATCTAGTTATTCATGAGATTTTTAAAATGATTATTGCAGTAATTATTTCCAGACAACGATTTTGCACGACAATTTTTATTTCGAGGTGGCTTCGAACCAATGAAATATTACATGAGTGTTAGGAAATCAATTCGTTTTTGTTTAAAAAATTGACACATATTTTAAAAAACATTTCTTTAAATAATTTGCTTGACATGGAAATTATTAATAATATGATGGTTTCGAAATAGAAAGTTTGAAAACCTATGATTTTCTTCGAAAAGTACTGGTGTGATTTCTATCAGGAAAGATTACTGTAATTTTTATCAAGTTTCTTTAGAAGAGAAATAGCGATTTATTTTGCAAATCCATTTAAAAATAATGAAAATTTGATGTCAGCATAATTTAATTATTTAAATTTAAGCCATATGATGATGTATACACCGTAAAGCGTGTACCGAGTGCAGCAGATATGATGATACGTTTTGGGAAACGTTCTCGAACATATGATGTTCCGATTGGCGATCTCAATGATGATTAAAAATTTATTCGATCTCTATCATTGACTTACAGAAAATTTTGATTTGAAAGTCTGTTGATTGATTTAATTGTGTTTGAGTAACAAGCAATTTGAAAAGTTGTATAAAATTCTATCACATTTTCAAAATTTTATCAAATTTTTTGAAAATTACCGAAAACTTCTCGGTTTTCCAGAACTTCGAAAGGTTCTCATCGTGGAAAATTTCAACAAAACATGCCCAATTTAGGTTTTCATTTGTTTCAGTGAGAAAGTGATGCTGCAATCACGCTACTGATGTTGTTATTATACGTATAACTAAATTTATGTTGCTTTATAATTTGGTCTGTGAATCGAAACAAATGGGTAAATTGTTGATTAAAATGAAAATAAATTGCAACAAATGTAATCAATCGATTAACAGTTGTAGAATCGGGCATATGCATTTGCAAATTTTAGACTGTGCAACCGAAATAAAGTTTTTTTGAAACATATTCTGAAAAGCTTAGAGGATGCAGCTTTTCTAATACAGCCATATTTAAACTTTCAATTTCCAGAAGTTGAATGTTCTGTTTTCACACCAAAATTTCACTTTTTGAATTTTACTTGATTTTCACTTAGCTTGAAATTTTAAAATTTCACTTCATTTCTTTATATGGTAAATTTAAATCGAAATTAAGTTGTAAATATAAAATTCCAGAATTTTTTATGAAATTCAATTTAGAGAATATATGTATTAAACATCGGCTATCGATCGATAAAGTCGCTTGCACGCCATGAGAAAAATATTAGTAAATATTATTCGACATCAAATATAAAAAACCGGATTTTAAACTCATTTTTGCTGACATGAGCGGTAGAGAGTGAGGAGTTATTATTTTTGGTTATTTTTGGCTCTACTCCTACATAAAATTTTTTATTGTTGTTGATATTGTTACATAAAGTACACTATATTTAGTAGAAATTTAATTAATTAAATTCAAATCAAATTAAATTATTTTTTTGAACACACTCTATCAGACTATTTATAATACTATGAGAAAAAACAATAAATTTCGTCATAAATATACGAAAATTACCTCTATATTTTCTAGTTAAATTCAATTTGCCAAAAATCCATAACAATTGCTTAATCTTTGTAGAGGTCGCATTTTAGTAACAGTAAACAGACCGCATGAATGGAGAATTACAAACAACACAGACAATCTTCTTTCCTCCAAAAATCGAGTTTTAGCCATCGATTTATTCCAATCAATTTTAATTCTCTTCCAAATGCAAGTTAATTTGTTCTCTCTACCGATCCAGTTCTGTCATAAATTTGTCATTCTCGTATGAAAAATATATTTTAGCTATCGATACGTTTAGAAGATATGTTGCTGTTTATACAAAATTCAATAACATCTGAATGACGTGAGAGGAGATAAGAGGAGGGTAGGGCGATTGATTACTTGTTTCATTTTAGATTAATTACTTCATTTAATTTATAATTTATCGTTTTGAATTTTAAAAAGACATTTGTCATCTTTTCCGTTGTCATCTTATCCGCCCATTGTATTCCCATTATACATGTGGCTATGTTTAGAATGATATCCAATAATTCACACAATTCTGTGAATTTCTGATATTTGACAGCTTTTGAGAACTTGCTTAATTACTTATCTCAAATAGAATTCCCCTTAGAGTTGTGATTTTCGAATTTCTTCAGAACTTTTAAGTTGACTTCATCCTTCTTGAAAGTCTAAGAATTTCATTCGAAAAAGAACTTAAACGCTCGTATTATGCTTGTTGTTGACAGTTGTCATTGACAGCATTGCAATTCAAAAAAAGGGAAAAAAATTAAAGGGACGAGCTGCAGTTTTTGTTTCAATCGATTCTTTTTGGTAAAAAAGAAGCTTTTATTGCATATGATTTTGGCAGAAGGAGATGAGAGATTACTTTCCGAGAGTTTTATCTTGCTTCAGTCGTAATTTCGATCATTCCGATGATACTGCAAACAATGTAATAATGAAAAATAAGAATTATTCATTTTCCACTTTCTCCGAATTTTGAATGTCCCCCGGTCGAATTTAACTGTCAACATTCATTTCATTTCTGCTCAATACTGAATTAGAAATTTTGTCTTTTTCTCTCTTTATCGAGAAATCTTCCTCAAATTTACTATCATCCTTTAAAATCGATGGATAAATAAAGTAAGCGTTTAAAATGTGAAACAATACCGGTAGCATTTCACTCTGATATTCAATATTCATTTAAATCTAAAAATATTTAAAAAATAATTTAAAACTACTGTTTTTAATATACATTCAAATCTAAAATATATCCTACTGCATTGTACAACAAAAGAGTGCATATATATGTTTTTCTAATCTTTTTCTCGTTTTTTTTCCCCCGATTATGCTTTCCCTCGATGAGTTTCGTCATTATAAACAAATTACTGTAAAGTGGAAATATCATTTTTTTAATGTTTAAATCAAATCAGCAAGCACGAAATATCCGAATCCCGAGCAGAGGACAGAAGGATCAGGATGTCTCGGCGAGTATCTTTTCTATGTGATGCAGTACCAACGGTATTTACCAATCATTGGCGTCCATCAAATTATTTGCCGTACGGAATTTTGCGATTGCGGAATGAAGATCTTCTCAGCAGTCAAGTGGGTGAGGTGAAATTCCAGAAGAAATTTATATTTGCTAGAAAAAGTTATCTTAATCCTGCAGTACTTAACAAATTTTTGCTTGAATTAGTACAATAGCTAGCGGACTGTAACAGAACGCTCAATTGGGACAGATTAGTTATTAAGTTCAATTTCATATCGTTTTTTTTTTTTTTTTTTTTTATACTTCATATCATTTAGCTAATTGAAAATTTAACAGTTTAAATTTTTGAATAACCACTTTGTTATTTGATTGTATTTTAGATAATCGATGATGCAGAAAAATTTTCCGTATCAATTGATGCACGAAATTTCGCACCAAATGAGATAACGGTTTGTTTGCACAGAATTATTCACAGAAAATTTGATATTTTTGGTGAAATAATAACACAAAAAAGAGTTACGAAATATCTTAACTATCTAAATAAACAATTAATTAACTGTTGATATTTTGTTTGATTGTAAACGCTAACACTAACGGATTTTTTTCATTCAATTTACATATTAATAAAAGTTCAGGTGAACACCGAAGGTAACGAACTCAAAATTGGCGCAATGCATATTGATAATAATGGCAGGGTAAGATAATTTGATTTTTATTCCGACACTTTCCGCATATTAAAATGAAATGTATCAAGACAACTGTATTGAAGAAGTTGCAAATTTATTAAACGCAACAGTTTTAATTTTATCAAGTCACTTAAAAAAATTTTGTTAATTCATGGAAAAAATAAAGGCTTTCTAAGATTTCCAAATATCAAGAAATTAAATTATTTCAATCCATGAGAGAAATCGAAGTCATTTTAATTACAAATTTTAAGAAAAAGTAAACCTTTATTTCCAGTTTAAATTAACTTTTCAAACTTTCATTTAAAGAAGCAATTTGAGCGTCGTTACGTGATACCGGATGATGTAATGACGGAATGCATTGAGACTAAAATCAATTCGCATGGAATTCTCACCATTACTTTATTTAAAAAACATTTATCTTTGTGATCCAAATTTGAATATTTTGTAACAATAACTCTCAATTACTATAAATATTGCTTTGCAATAACATCTTAATGATTTAGCAGTGAAATTATTGAGGCAATTCCGTAATGATGAGCAAAATGAGGCCTGAAATGCGTAAAAATGAAGTAAACATTGCAAAATCCAAATAAGCGGAAAAGAACAAATATTTAAGAACCAAATATGTAATTTGTGACAAATTTTCTTTCCAATCATAATGTGCCCTATTCCATTGCATATATTTTTTCATGATTTTTTGTGATTTTTTTGTCATGCATTTTTCATTGAGTTTAACAAATTTCCGATTTTTTCTATTCCTCAATAATTCATGATAAATGATTCTAATGTGACAATATATTTGTTTAGCACATTTTACAATTTTGTTTTCATGCGGATGATTACTGAATAAAATTTATAAATAAAAGTTAAAAAACACATTAGATCTTTTACTAGAATCTTTGATTTTGCATATTAAATTGATGAAATAAAATTTGCTAAAATGATAAGACTCAAGAAAAAAAGTAAATATCTAACATCGTAAAATAATGCAATCTGTGTGATGTCGAGTAAATAATCGAGTTAATCAATTCTGCAAGCGAGTAAAATAGAAAACAAGAAAATGTAATGAATGCTACAATTTGGCCAGATTTTGATTACTCAGGATTTCGCTCCATCTCAATTTTATGCATTCATTTTGGAATGTCCATTGAGATCAAAATTTGTAATCAGAATTGAATTTATGAAATTTAAAATCGGCATTTTCCTCTTCAAAAATTCATTATAAGAGGTAGATCAATACAGGAAGGACGGAGGATAATAGTTTTGTTGTCAGATGTGACATTTCCGCGATAATCTCATCATTAATGCAATTATCACTACTTGAGGTCATTGTGCTTCCGCTACAATTTATGTATTCATCATATTTCTCCCAATGTCACTTCCTCATCACTCCTTTCAAACTTATCCGAATTTCTTTTTGTCCAACAGAATCCGACATTTTCATATCTACTTTATCCATGGGGATTGGTATTCTGATCACGGAGTATGCAATCATAATGTTTTAAGGATCGCTTAATCAGCAGTAAAAACAATAAATGTTAATTTATGGAAATCATTTTGATTAGTCATAGACAGAAACAGGGATGTGTTCTTGTGCGATTTATTTTACTAATGTTAACAAATTTCAACTAATTCAAAGCAAATGCAATGATTTTTCAGATCAGATTTAAAATTTTCACCCCATTCAAGGAAAGCGAAGATAGAAGAGAAATCGAATAGATTGAACTTACAATTTCTAGTTCTTGATCGAGTTTTTCGATGATTTAAAATTACTGTTAATGTGGTTTATGTTATTTCTGATAAATCTGATAATATTTAATACTGCTTCTATTAATTTCTTTCCCGATCGTTCATTGGTAAAATGCAAGTTTCATTTAATAATTATTCAGTTACGATAATTTTTTTTTATAATTTAATAACATTATTTTTAATATTTTATGTTGTTCCTTATTTTCTTTAGATTAAAAAAACAAGCCTCTTTCAGTATTTCATTATTTCGCTAAAATTTAACCTATTTGAAATATGTAAAAGCATAATTGGATATTCCGGAATATGATTTCGACTATGCCCTCAGATATGATAAGCAATAAGAGCAATCATTTTAGCTGCTAACGCTATTTGCACAGAAGATGGAATTGCTGCAAATATCGAGTTCAACCGATTCTTCGATGGTAAAATTTACTCTGCTAATTATTCCACAAATCCGGATTGCATCTATCATAATACAAATGATACACCGATTCTTGCGATCGAATTTGTCATACCTCTCAACAACTGTGGCACGAGGATATCGAAGAATACAAGAAATGTTGTTATTTCAATTCTTTATCAGTTTCTTTGAGAAATTTTTTGAATAAAATTTTGGAATCGCCAGATTTTTTAATTAAAAATATTCAAGTTAGAAATCGCTCAAGGATTTCTGATTCTTAATTCGATTTTTATACAGAAATCGCAACATCATTGTTATCAGAATATTTTGAATTTTTGTAATTTAAGATAATTGATCTGATCGAAAATTTTATCTGCGTACAAATGGAGAAGGAAATTCAAGCATCTCTCGATCGTCGCTTTCTCTTCACTTGTCAATTGGCACCTCCACCAGAATTAATCCAAGCTCAAAATGGCGAAACTTTAATATCGGTATATTTGCTTCACTTATTCGACTCTATTTTAAGTGAAATATGAGGCCAAATTAATGATGAAATGAAAATTATTCTGATTTCAAAACTGAGTTTTTTGAATAGATTTAACCAAAGTAAAAATTTTCTTTTTTTTTGCATGGTTTGTCACTTTTTGATCATTTCAATCTTGATTCCGATCCTAATAAATATTTCAAATAATATCACAAGTACTGCATTGAAATTTATAGAAATTTCGAGCATTTAGGCAACTCCGACTTGTTGTACTTGAAGAATAGTGTTTTATTTAGCAGATACAATCTTTGTAGAACAGGATTCCAAAATACGTTCTTTCCTCACAAGAAGCAGAACCGGAATTCAAACCAGAAAATAACTGGGGCAATTGGCCTATTAATTCGATTTCAATATTCAGTACTCCAATTTCTGTGTCTGTTAGTTCCGAGCAAAAATTTGAAAACTGGCCACTTGAATTATCGTCAACTGGCGAGACGTCAGTCACTAATGCCACTGATGTTAGTACTAAATCCAACGAAAATCTGAATACTTTAATGAAAATTCTGGAAAAAATAAAATTTTGGCACAATGTAGTATCTACACCATTATTTTCAAACAAAATAACTTGGGAAATGAATGCAAACATTTCGACAACAACAGCAATGGATACGAAAGTAACACCATCAGCAGCCCAAGAGAATTCGACTTCGAGATGGTTCGTATCTATTAATTTTTTATAAGATATTTTTTATTAGATTTTTTTATTGGAAGAACTAGCACTTGAATTATCGACAAACTGAAGAATCATTGTCAATCGATAAACTTTTAATCACTGCTGATAGTGGCACAGGATGAAAGTTTTGAAGGATGGAAAACCGACTAATTAGAAAGAAGTAATACAAAACTCATCAATATCAGGAGAAAACCATTGGAATCAGTTCGAATATTTGCTACCCAATTACCAAACCAAAAATCAACAACTGATATGGCAATATATCTGGAAATACAAGATAATGATGAAGTACCTTTCGGGAACACAATAAATCGTCCTATTCAGATTGGTGAAAATATTTCACTGGTAATACGAAGCAGATCACGTAATTCAAGTAAAGCCTTAAGTCATAAATTCAAAATCATTTAATAAATTTTTTGAATACTTTCTTCCATTATGTTTATTAGATTGAAAGAAAATTAATTGATATTGCTATTCATTTGCAACTTTTTTCTTTGACTGTTTCTTTTTTTTTTTTTTTTTTTTTTTGAAAAAATCGTTTTAAGCATCATTTATCATAAATGATGGTCAAGACATAGTGATATTTGAATGCAAAAAAGTGAATTTTCAGAAAGTGATACTTACAACTTATTTGTTCATTCTTGTTATGCCAGTGATAAGCAAGGCTTGGCAAAAATTATGCTTATTGATCGATTTGGGTACTTTTTTCAAATCTTCAAATTAGATATGATTTTACATAAAATCAATTCATTCAAAAATTTTTTTGAAATACAAACAGAGAGATTAAGATAATAAAATTATATTAAAGAGAAACTGATCTTTCAATATAAATTCAAGTTCAGGTGCGCGGTGCAACCTAAATTAACCGGTCAAATGATCCGAATGAAAAAGGCAGGTCAAACTTATTATTATTTCCGATTCAGCGCCTTCAAATTTCCTGGATCCGATGATGTTTATTTTACGTGTGCTGTTGACATCTCCCAAAATGAAAGTTTTCCGGTACTATTCTAATTTCAAAAAATACAGGGATAGATAGATTAGTAGATTGAAACATAGCAAGTATTTGAAAGATATTATTAATTGGGAGGAATAAAAAAGAAAAGAATTATATACAAAATAGCTAAATAAATAAGAAATGCATGCAAGAATTACAGGAATGTGGGAGATAAAAATTTAAGGCTCCAATGAACTGAATTCGGATGAAATTTTTGACTAATTTCATGTGAAATTAATTGCTAAATCAAGCTAGTTTCATATTTCTTCTTTAGTTGAAGCGAAATATTCATTTGTAATTATTGTCCACATCAGCATCATTTTTCCCGATTTCCATTTTTAGAAAAGATGTGAAACAACGCGAAATGAAACTCGTTGGCGACGAAGTTCTGATACCGACATAAGCCATGTTGAATTATTTAATAACATGATAGTGTTAAGCAGTGAAATAACTTGAAAATCAAAATCTGAAGGTAATCCTTTGAAATTTATCAAAGGAATTGAATTTCAGTTAGTTCTGATTTCGCATCATATAATACGTTGCAAATTTTAAAATGTAAAAGGCATGAACAAATATCGAATTCTCGGAAAGTTTTTGCTGCAATGATACCTAATTAGTTCCACTGACCGTGAATGCTATTCAGATCTCATACCGTATGCCTAATTAATTCATTGTTGGACTAAGGAAGTTAAATTTATTGATCATACGTTTTATGTTTATCAATTTTTGTTCTCAATTTATGACACTGAGAAATATTTTTGATTAGTTGAAATGATTTTTATAATGCCAAAATTTATCGAAAATGACATTTTTGTTTGATTTAGTTTACTATATGAACGTAATATGCCACAGTCATGTATGTCACTATAGCAATGAATATATTGTGATTGATTTAGTCCAACTCTGGAACTGCTAATAAATGTTTCTATGAACTGTAATAAATGTCCACTGATTACATTCGAACCCTTTCACTTAATTGTGTTTGAGATTTTATTAGTCCCTTAATTGTTTAAATAAATAAATGGGAATATTCGAAGAACTTATTACTCTATGAAATAATTTCCAAATAAATGATTATTCATTTGAAATTAATATTTTATAAATGGTTCTCTCAAAAATCATGATTCCGCCGCATCAGTGAATATTAAGTACAGTTTCCACTCATTAATAGCTAATTAATTCGTTCCCGAAAATTCAAAATGCACGAAATGGAGATTATCTAAGGTATTACAATTGTTGCCCTCTTTAATATTCCAAAAATGCATTAAATGAACATCTAAAAAGTTGATTTATTTGTCTGAGATTAAGAATTTTCTCACAAGAGCAGCAGTGCAGGACGTCGTGATTCACAGGACCGAGGTCCAAAAAGTCGAACAAAAGACATCTTTAAAATTATGGATATCGATCCCTTTGATTTGTTTATTCCTGCTTAAAATGTCTGCTCAACAATTCGTATTTAATTAATAAGAATGCAACAACCGATATCAAATTGAATATAACAAAGCATTTTGAAATTTATTTGTTTAAACTCATTTCATTCTTAACGAGTTGAATTTTGCTTATGAAGATAAAAAATTCTCAAAGTTCAGAACTTCATTGACTTGTTAACAAATTAAGATATACAGAAATATTTCAAATACTTTGAAACTTTAGATTAATAATTTATTCTTCTTTCTCTTCTCCGTCTTATTTCTACTTTTCCTTCCTTTTTCTTTCCTTTTCCTTTCTGATATGAAAATGGTCTAAAAAGTCTATAAATAGCATCTTCAGTCTTTTATAAAAGTTTCAGCTGATAGCTGAATGATATCCGCCACTTTACTTTTTTTTTCTAAATCTTTGCTACGCCTCGTCTTTCAAAGTGATACATAATAGGAAAGCACTGTACCCATATGATCGATCAGAGGATTGATGCTTAATGTTTTGAAAATAATAGTTGTCGGAAGAATCCGAAAGATGACTTATTATAAATAAGCAGAGCTAAAGATCAAGAAACGCGAAGACAGTTTCAAATGGACCAGCATGGATAAACATGTTTTCGCGCCAAAATGATACGCATGTGAGAGGAGGAGGAACCCGAAACCTTTTAAAGGTTCAGTCGACAGTCCAAATCGATATGAGTGACAATTCAGCAGAAGACCACTATTAGTACCCTTTCATTATGGTGTATTATTCATTTACTGTTTACTATGATATAGTACGATATTGTGTATAATATCATATCACTCAATAAAGCCTATTGCTGTTCTTGCCGAGTCGCAATAGCAATAAGATTCGATCCCTAATTGTTGGATAGAAATGTATAAATCATCACCACAGAACTTTTCTTTCTCAAACCATCATTTATTGTCAGTCTGCTTATCTTTGATATTTCTTAACAATTTCGGGAATTTATCTATCGTTCATTTGGCAACACCATTGTTGGGGAAAAAATCTGATTGAATTGTATAATTTGCTTTGTAGATTGTTGGATACGTAGAGAACTGAACATGGGAAATTTCAAATCCTTTATTATTTAAGTTCCTTCATTCATTCGGGTAATTTCAGAGAAATAAACAAAGTAGAGTTCTGAAATAATTTTAAGGCTGTTAAACAAGTGTGCAATGTAAAATACACTTTTTGGCTAGAATTTGTATAAATGCATGAGATAGAGTTTCAAGATCCTGAATAATTTCTTTGATTTTGAAAATTAAATTAATATAGCATAGAAGCATTGGTCACAAATTAAACTTCACTGATCGCACGAGTTAGACTTCAAGTTGGCGGTGCAAATTTTCAAAAATTACTTGTAAAACAAAAAAATTCTTTTAAGTTAGAAATTATGGGTAACGCAAAAATGACAGAAAATAGATTGATGACTTGCTTCTTAAACTTCATTTGCCCAACCACATATCATTCTTTATGCCACAGTACTACAAATCTTAACTTGAAATAAAATTCTGGAAATCATATCATTTCACGAATTATGTTGCTGGTCTTGAACAGAATGCTTTCAGACAGTAGTCTGAGCACGTTTAGTTCAATTTTTTATAATGACGATTTTTTGGGTTTTCCTGAAGAAATTGGCACGCGCGAATCAGAGGTCGTGGTGGGAATTTGCGGTCGATTGTTTAAATGTTCGGGATTTTGATTTCGGAAATTTTTTTTAAGTCTTTGTATTTGCTTTTAGAGGTTTCAATGATGGATATTCGTGATGAACGTGAACCAGGTGAATGTTCACGTACGCCATCACCGGAATCAGAGGTTGCCCATGTAAACGTCCAAAGAATGCCCAAGAGGAGAACACATAGGTAATCTGTGAGAAATTTTTGTTTCTCTATTTATTATATAGGTTATTCTATCAATTCATGGTTTCTGGCTTTTCATTCTTTATTTAATTCTTTTTTCCTCATATCTCTGATAGTCATATCATAAACTTCTATAATTTACATTAAATGTCGAACAATATTGAATTTAAATACTCAAATACATTTGGCGATTCTTTATGCTCTAATATTACATGTCTTAAGAAGTTGTATCTACAACAGTGAGTATGATGCAAAAGAATCCTCTTTGGGACCCGTTAAACTCACTATTTAAGTCTTTTAAAGTATCCATTCAAGTCTGAAAAGTCACATGGTGTTTAAGTAATAGCATTATCCCATACATAATTAGTGTCTTGTTTTGCAATACAAAGTCATCGTCTGAATATATTCGAATTAAAATCAACACCTGATATTATTTAAGTAAAACGCTAATGTACTGCAGGTACGAAAACGCAAAATTTCGGAATAAATCCGTGATTGAGCAGATGAATTTGGTAACAGAAGACCAAGATGAGGATATCGAAATAGTAAGGAATCTATCATAATGTTAACTAAATTTCATTAAACGTTATTCTTTTGAGTTTTTAAAGTCTGACCAATCCCTGCGACGAATTTGCATTTTATTTTTAGTATCTTGATGATTTAAGTTTTGAAATCTATAGCTACAGATATCTGATGAAGGTGAATGTAGCGGTGATGGTGAATTATTCGTCCTGGATACTGAAGGGACGGAAATTGTTGAAGTAGAAGAAGTAAATAGAAAGAGCCTTATCAAAACACCAAAACATGATTTGGAAAAAGAAGAACGTAAAATTTTGCAAAAGACATCCAAGATAAAAGGAAAGGATAATATTTTTGATGTGAGCAGAATTCTGACGAATGATGTAGTAGTCCCGTCGCCATCAGAAGAAAAAAAAGAAAGGTTATTTTTTAGCATATATAGCATACTGTACTTCTCATCGATTACTTGTTTTTGTGGTAGGAAGGTGGATAAATCAAACTTATTTGATTATAGTTTTTATTAAAATTAGATTATGAGGTTGTAACAAGTCTATTCACTAATTTTATGTCTATAATATCTCTCAGAATGGATTTTTTCTTGGTAATTTTATGCTGCAGAAGTTATTTTCAAAATTTTAGTACGTTCAAAATAAGTTGCTTCAATTGTGGTGGTGAGCATACCTTGCAACAATGTGATATTCCCTTAAATCAACGAAGGATCGCTGCCAACCGTGCTGCTCATTTTAATAATAAGCGTTCAGCGCAAGAACGTTATACCACAGTAGATGATACTGCATCAGCAGGCGCGTGTAATACAAGGTAAATTTAAGAATTTTTTCATTTGAAGAGCGTATTTTTCAGCAAAATTTTTCTGCCAATTGAAATGATAATGTTTAGGCCTGGGGAAATCAGTGATGCTTTACGTGAAGCTTTGGGTATAGGTCCGAATGACATTCCGGAATGGATTTATCGAATGCGTCGAAGAGGCTTCATTGATGGTTATCCGCCAGGATATTTGGCAGAGGTTAAGTTTGCATGTTTTTCACTGTTTTTGGTAATGAAAAAATTGGAAAGTTTAAGTATGTATTAATATGTAGTTATATTATCCAGTATTGAAGTAGATAAGATGCAGATTAGCATATTATTTTAAAAAACAAATGGGATTATTTTTAGGCCCTTGATCAAAACTCTGGTGAGGAGTCATTATTGGAATTTCACACCGATGATAAAACTTTGGGAACTCCGCGCATTTTGCGAGGTGCTTATTTTACCTATATCTGGTAATGACAAAGAATAAAACGATTTTCGAGTATTCTGGTTCCTAGTCAATTTTTTATAGTTTTTTTTTTTCATTCATTTTTCAGAAAATGATAAGAAACGTAAACGATTTATGGTTTCTGCCGATAAAGTGATTGCCTATCCCGGTTTTAACTACTATAATCGATATCTTAGAGATGTACGATTTGATTGATTTGCTTTGTTTCAGTGGAGATTTATTTTTTATATAGCAGCATTTTTACTTTTTAGAGACTTTTTTATTTTTATAGTTAGACTAAGCAGGATGATTCATAAATTTATTAATTATGAAGCCAATCTACTGAAATTAAGGTTTTCTTATAGCGCGAACGTTTTCGAGTACCTAGATTTGATGAATACATCCGATATCTTCAAGAATATGTCAAGGAAAATCATGCGGTAAACATTATACTTTGCTTAATTTGTTTTTGAACAAAAATGAAACGCATGAACTTATTATATATTATCAATTGAAATATTCGATTTTTAACTTCAGATTATTTTTGTTGCAGCAGCGATTGCTTGATGATTACGGTCAAGAAAATAGAAAACGGGGAAAGTATAAGAATGAGCACAAAAACGATCATAAAAGATCAAGAAATGGCATGACTTACAGTTATTTTTTTTTTTCTATTTAAATGTGATATATTGAAATATCTTGATTTTGAATAAATTGTCTGAACTTTTAAGATTCGAATGACAGCGTTATTTTGGTTAGTGATGAACCAGACGAAAGTGAGACAGTGTCTATGCAGTCATCAAAAGAGACTGTAATAATAAAAACTATGGTAAATTTTTATTTCCAGAATTTCAAACATTACTGTTTTTGAAAACTATCCGCATCATTATATCTTAAAGTTTTCCGAAAACTTTGAGATTTATAGTTAAATAAAGGAATTATAATAGTTGGCATGAATTTCATTTGCAGAAACATAATACACCAATTGTTGACATTGTGGCTTCGACATCTTGTGCGGCAGTTGCCTCACCATCAGTTGGTAGCAGCGATGGTAGGATTTCGTTTGGAACTCCTGTAGTTTGTCGACTAGAACATGTAATTTTTATTTCGAGATTTTGAACTGTCACTATTCATTCTTTTATGTGTTATGAATTGACGAGTAAATTTACTTTTTAGGATAAGAAGAAGCCAAGTTTGGAAAAATTCCGAGATGGTGTTGTGCCGTTTGAGGCTGTAGAAGAAAGTACTGGAAAACGCGGTTTCTTTAGGGCTCTTATGTTAAAGATTCGGAAAAAAAAACATAAGTGATAATACTTACAAAAAAAAGAAAAATTTTAGGTTTTATCATTTTTCGTCCCGTTTCAAGTATCTGTTGCTACCTTAAACTTCATATTTCTTGTTTTCTTCTTCAAACTTATTCGGTATAAGTTAGTAGTAATATATTAATACGGGTATTGATATCATTTTCTTTGTTATAGATTGAAAGTATACATTTGTTATTATTTTTGTAACATTTTGATTGTGATAAGTGCATTTTATACGAATTTTCGTGTAAATTTAACCTCTTCATATGCTATTTTTCTAAAATTTAGCGAATGTCTGTATTTATAAATAACACATATGCAAAATCGGAAGGGATTACTTGAAATTGGATTTCAGGTATTAGTTATTGGAAAATAAGTACGATGCGTTTTGGAATTTTAAAAATGAAAGTTTTTGATAATGATTTTTATCTTTACTGAAGTTCATCAAATATAAAAGATGAATATGGATGTATATGATGGAGAAATAAAACTCAGTTTTTCATTTTGCAAAAAAAGTATTTAACTATCGAAAAGAAAAAACAGTTGTTTTATTAGATCTTATTTCGAATTAGATCAGACTAGAAGATAATCATTCGGAATAAGAGAAGGATAAAGAAAGAATTGAAGTTGAGAAAATTTGGGAAAAATTAGCGGAGGTACAAGTTAAAACTGGAAAATTTTCTCACTTTCTGGGGTATGGTTCCAGGACTCTCTTCAAATTATTTTTGCTGGAATACATTCCTAAGTTTTAGTGTCAGTTTGCATTTTGTTCTGAAGGCATCGGAAAAGAAAATTCAGATGCGAGTATTAGGTTTTGCTGTCTGATGTATTCAGGATGGCTTGTTTGACGAATTGAAATGGAAATAGGAAAGGAACTTAGTGATATTATTGTCAATCTGTTTGCACCTGCTAATCGCGTAGTCTATTATTAACCAATATAACGATGATAAATATTTACGTTATATCATCACTAATAATAACGGTGTAAATGTTTACGTCATGTCATTATCAATAATGGTGATAAATGTTTACGTCATATGCAACATGTTTCATAAGCATTTATTGTTTCGAAATGTCGTGTAAACAAAAGTTGTATAAATAAGAGTTAAAGATGTGGTAGACAGCATTTTGTGATGAGCAGTTAGTTTTATTTTAAATTCATTTACTCAGGTTGGAAAAATGATGCACTTTCATTTTTTGAAATTAGTGTGCTACAGGAAAGAAGTGTTGACATGGATATTGATGCTCATGCTTTTGTGGTGGATGAGACATCATCGGATGATTCGGATGAAATTGCTGTGTTTGATAGTCGAGATTTGAGCCTTTTAAGTAATGAAAGAAAAGTATTGTAAGTTTTCTTTACCATGAGTATCGAAAATACTAAGGGGAATATGTCTTTTTTTTTTTTCACTTTTCCAGAAATATCGAGATTTAAATTTGGTACGAAAATGTAAATTTTAGGAGAATTTGACAAGCACTTGCAACTGCTCAGATTGTATGCTTTAAAGCTTTATCCTAGATCAGAATTTTATCTATTTTATTGTTAACGTAACAATACACAGCATTTCAAGTTCACATGTACTTAAGACTTTTTTGTTACATGATCTTCGTTGAGACGAAGGAAATACCAATACAATTATTTTCAGATGTGAGGATAGAATGTGTAATTTATATAAAACATTTCGTTACAACGGACCCGAATATAAAACACGAAGAACTATTTATGGATTTACAACATTAGACACTGATTTTTTTGATCGTATCCAGGAGAAGGTTAATTTTTATCATGATTAGCTCGATTTGCAATAGTCATGGTGTTTGTTATTTATTTGAGATTTTTTTGTAAAGATTCTTTTTAATTTATTAGTAATCTTGACATTTATTTTCTAATGTTAATCTTTATCTTCATCTTCTGCTTATTTCTAGATCTCTATTGACTTCAATGAGGAAAAGATTTCCAAAGCTGTCATTGCGTTTCATGTTGATAAAATGGGAATCAGAGAAGGCGCCGCTAAAATGGAGATATCGGTATTCGATTTTATTGTCCTTTTAATGGATCATGTTTGGAAAGGTACAAGATTTTCTACTATTCTTATTCGATTTGTTTGGTTTTCCCATAGCTTCCGATTTACCAGTAACGAATACGCTTTAAAAACTAGTAAATTAAATGTCTGATGCAAATTATCGATTTTGTCGATTATTTTCTTATACTTAATTATTCAACTTGACCCTTTCTCTAGATAAGGACTTCCGAAAATATAGTTTTCACTTTATTCGATCTTCATAAGCCCGTATTTCAATCATTCTTCAGTCACATACTGTCTATAATTTTAAAGGAAACCGATTGCAGAACGTGATAAGACAATCGATAATTACAGTATATCTCGGATTGCTGGCTACGTTGGTGTGGATCGCGCTCATATGCTTATTCTTGGCAGTTTGATAAACAATAACATTACTTTAACTCCATCAGAAATAGCTACTGTAAATTATAGTAAATAATGATGAATTAATGTGTTTTAGCAATATCTTGAGCTATAAATATATATATATCGATTTTATTTTTCTTTTTATTCATTATTTACTCTTATTCTCTTATTAATTGTTTATAATTACTATATATTGAAGTTTAATTCATTATTGTCAACAAATTTCAAATCTTTCAGAAAACTCTTTCTGAGCCAATCGAAGTAATTGTAATGTTGACAATGTTACTGGCCCAAATGTATGGTTGGCCTGTTGCGGAGGATTTCAGTCAGAATTGGAAAAATGTCAGTTTTTAGTAAGTCTATTACAGTGAAGATAATTGATGAAGTTTAAGTTAGAATCATCATGTCTTTCCAACATTATTTACAAAAATATAGCTTGGTAATATAGCTTGATGTTAGGAGCATTTGAAGTGAAGTAATATCTCAGAATCAGAAATGCTGGAGAGCTTAACAGTTTTGTGGATGCATTTCGACAGTACCAAAAGTAAAACATATTATGGTCTTAGTAATTTTCATTAACAAAGTTAGATTTCAAGAATGCGTAACTTAATTTGTACACAGAAATCCATTTTTCTTTTCAGATTGAAACATCTTCTATACCATCGGATGAAGAAGCCATACAATCTGTGGATGATTTTGTAACAATCGCATGTGAAGTACTGCAAGATTTCAAAAATGATCGATCATCTCCTCTTTGGTCGGATAAATTTCACTTTTTTGTTATTCTGTTGTCTTAAATGAATATATTTAATTACTGAACATAATAAGTGATTAATATCGAATATGACAGTCATAATAGGAACGATCGAAAAATAACTCAGCTTGAACTTTTCCATTAATTCACCGCTGTATTTGGAAACTAGATATTCACTAATTTTTCTGAGGACCAGAAGTTCTTATTAGAAATAAAATAAAAAAAGAAAAAAAACTTTGGAATTTTCATATTTTTTCTGTCGCTTTAATAACATTTTTTAATAATTTCAGCAGGCATGTGAATGATGACTGTGGCAGTGATTTAGTGATGATGTCAAACGAACTGACACAGTACGCCAATAATCTGCTCAATGAATTGGTAGAGTAAATTTTTTTCTTGAAAATTTTTTTTTTGTAATGATAACAATAGTAGATGTGATGATAAGAATGAGTATTTCACCTTTATGATTGTAATGTTTTAGTGAATATGTGAAATGAAATAAGTAGGTTAATCTCTTCATTTTTCATATTTATCATAATTACTTTATTATGATAAGAATTGTTAGTGAAACTGGAGATAAAATGATTTGACGGTTGATAGATGAATCTTTGATTGTAGCATGATCACGCTTATACTCTTTATTTACTAACTAATCATTAAGTTTGGTCGTATAATTTTAATGGTAATAGTATTCAAATTGGAACGCACTTATTTGAAAATTGTTCCAGTTTCGCAAATTAATCTACAAATAAATATTTCTAGTTTCATGTTACCGACAAGAACTTTAATGGAAATTTTGCAGCACAATTTCTCCTCGTCAAATGAAAGTGTATCACGAGCAAGTGCTTTTACTCGAAATTTGATAAATCAAGTAGAAATGTTGGCGGAGGAGCAGCGTGCAAATATAACGGAGGAATCGATAATGGATTCGCAGAAAAATGACCGAATTTTTTCGGTGAGTTTAACTCATTTCCTTCTTTTTCTACAAGATTTTAATTTTATCTCATAGATTTCAATTTAATTTGGCAGGTTTTTGCTTTTTAATATCTTTTAAGATATCTTTATTCAAAATAATGGGATTATTATTTTTATGTGAACTGCAGATATCATTTAATCAATTGCAAAGAAAAAAGTTTTTTTTTTTCATTAGTATTTATCGGAAGAATCAGTATTAAAAAAGAATCAAAGATCATTATAAATAAATTAAATAATAAATTAAATATTTTTTGCTCATTATTTGAAAATGGATTTGTTTGTTTCGCACCACTGACTTTTGATTATGATTAAATTTTCATGCGGCGGGATAAAATTTGTTGTATAAGATTCTAGAGTTGATTTTAGACCATAAGTAATGAAGAAATCAGCGTTGTCAATGTGACTCATAATGAACATGTGCAGAGGAATTATATCGTTATCAATGATCCCGTCAATATTAGTGATATTCCGAACGGTTGTTTTTGTTTAGCTCGTCAGCAGAAGGCATATAATTTCGTTCGTTGCCAAATTGTTGAGAAGGTAAAATTCTGCATTTAATATAGTAGAAGTGGATTATTTTATTAAATAATTATGTAAATATCTGCTGAACTTATTTAAACTTAATTATTACTTTGTAATCGATATAATTGCAGCCATTAATTTTTTTCGTAACTGGCTTCTACTATATCGGTAACAGTCTTTTTAGTAATTGATTGTTAATAAGTTACAACAGTATGCTGCTTCTTTGCTATGACTCCAGTTTTTATTGTTTTGATTTCAATGTTTAGAAATTAATTTTCACGTAACTGCAATTTCAGGTCTCTCCACGTGAATACAATGTGCTGTTTGGTGATGGTAATGAGGAAATAATTGATATATCACGTATTGCACGTAAAGTTGAGGGTCGTTTACATTTATGGGAAGGGGTGCGCGTATGTGCTTTATATGAACCAAAGTAATTCCTGTTTTTTCAATTCAAAATTAATTGTTCAGTCACTTCGAATTAGAATTTTTTCCTTGAAATAATCTTATTTTCAGACTTCGATTTGAGCGATATCGGAAAGCATTTTATTCAGGAATAGTAGGTGTAGGACCACATGGATTCTCGCAGAATGAAATGCTGGTAATGACGATAAAATTCCTAGAAGTTGAATTTTCGGCGTTTTTTAGCTATCTCTTAAATCATTCGATTATTTTTTGCAGATATTTTTTGATAATGGCATTGATAGTTTCGTTCATGAACGAACAGTTTATATTCTTGCAGAACAAAAATATAGATTTCACAATTTCAAAGAAGTAAGTTTCTATTAAAAGATGAGGAATTAATTGTTTTGATAAAATTTTTACTTCATTTATGTTGTGCAAGTTAACAGAAGTAAGTTAAGTAAGTTAATTTTATTTGGATACATTTCTATTCAAATGATATATATTATAAAACGATGATTTTGAATTTGTAACAAATCAGCCTTAAATATTCCATATTGTTAGATTGAACATGATGTTTTGATAGCTGATAGACTGACTCTTTTTTAAAACGATGTGGTGAGAAGTCATGTACAACTGTGTCTGCATTTAGTAGCACTTGCACTGATTTATAAATGCTCTAATGACTAGGCACTTGTGATATCGGATAAAATTGGCTAATTTTATAAATTTTTGCTCAACTTTTAATCTCAGAATTAGGGTTGATGAATTGAAGTAAACAGTAATTTTTATAGGAAATAGATCGTTGCAGTAATTGGTGTCTAGTACCACAGTTTCGACAAAAATTTGTCAAACATTATTTAAAGAATTTTCCGGATTGGCCACTTGTGCCGATGAAGCGTAAAGAAAACACACAGCGTGTAAATGTAAGATCATTAATTTATATGAACATTAAGTTTGACCGCTATTCATTTATAAAACAGTAAAAATTGCTCTAAAAAAAATCTTCATGAAAACTTTAATCACTAAGAGACAGTCCTAGGAAAGCCGTTTTCTGAAACTTAGGGAAATTAAGTTAAACAAGTGTCTGATTTATTTTAGGATCAAGATAAATATTGCTTACAGATTCTCCGAGAGGGTAAACCTCATTCCGCATATGTTTTGAGAACTGAAAGGCAGTTCGCATTACTGCGTTTTCCAATTCGCAGCAAATACGGTGCAGACTGTGTGATGACTCCATGCAATCGTCATTGTCACATAGATGAATGGATTTATCGTGGTTCGGAAAGATTAGAAGCAATCCGTCAAACAATTGATGTAACTTTAAGTCATTGTTTATAAAATTTCTAAGTTTTTTTGAAACTTTTCAATAAAGTTTTAAAATTACCAATATGTCAAATTATATAATTTAATTAATTATTTAGATATTTTATATTTCTAGAGGTTGGAAAAGATCGAGCAACAGGAGAAAACTGGAATTTCAGCGGTCCCAATACGTTCCAGACGGGAAGCTCGATTAGCTCACAATTTGGAATATACACTTCCATTACCCAGACAAATTATTTCAGATATGAATTTAAGGTTTGAATATTAGAGACTTTATTGAAGAAATAAAGAAATCAAAATATGCTTGAATTATCTCTCTTAAGAAATAGAGCTGAAACTTTTTAGAGTTTTTCTGTCTTTATCATTCCGCTACTGTTATTGTAAAAGCGTTTTTCTTTTCCGAAAGCTTATTATTATTTTTAGCAAGGAAGTGGATCTTTGTCCACGTGGTCGAGCTTTACTGAGTGACAATGAACCGGTAAGAGATATTAATTGTTAATTTTTCATATTACTATTTTTTTTCTCACAATCCATTTTTTTTCTCCCATAATCGTTTTCAAAACTTTCCGATAAAATTTTGGTTTCTCTCTTTTCTTTTTTTTCTTTTTTTTTTCAGAATTATCCTAGGCGTCAAACAGCTCGAAAAGGAGGAATATTAACCATGCAGTATGAAAATGATTATCAAGATTATTCAGTTATTGAAGGACGAGGATCTGGTCTGCGCAAAGAGGTCTGCAATAATTAATTTATTTAAATGACTCCAATTTAAATCGACCGAAGGAATGAAATATTTTAAAGTTTGTATATGAAACATTAATCCAGAAAATACATTTTTCTTCAAAAATCGATCTCAAATTATATAATTTTTCCCAAATTCAAATGCATTCTTTTCTTTATGCAGAAGAACCTTATTGTACAAGATATACCGGAATGGAGTAACTTGCAACAAGTCATTCATTCGCGGTGTACGATCAACTGTTTACAATGTCTAGATAAGGATCCATTTGATAAAGAATTTTGCGGCTATTCACCTTATATGATTCCTTTACTAATAGGTTGGTCGCGTGAGGTAACTGCTGCATTCTTTTCGAATTTTTTTTAAAGCAAATCGTCATTTTATCCTGTTCTTATGACTTTCAATGAGCGAAATTTGGAAAAATATATCAAAGATAAGAAAGCTTAAGATGTTATTTTGGTTTTTATATATGTTTTAAAAAATTGTTAGTTTTGAAATTAAAATTTTCTCGAATGTTCTGAGAATATTGTTAAATATATTTCAAAAAAACATTTATTTTTTTATAGATTGTAACATTCACGAAAAAGACTAAAGTAGCCCATAATCGTAAAGCGATTAGTTCAGCTGTGGTTTATCGTACACCGTGTGGAATCTCCATCTACAGATTGGATCAGATAACGAAATATTTGAAGGTATGGTTTTTCTAGATATTATAAAGTTGCTACATCAATAGTATTTTTCTAATGAATCGATCTTAACCTGCTGCTAGATATCACTAAAGATTCTAATTAATGTGATTTTTTTCTCTATCTACAATGATTAACTTATAATGGAAATGAAGCTTTTTAAATGAGTTAAGAAAAGTGATGAAATCCGTGCACGTTAAAGTAACCAAGATTTCAAAATTTAATTTAAGAGATTTTTTTTCTTTTTGCGGATTTTTAGGATACATCTAGTCGCCTAACAATCGACCTGTTCACATTTGATCGAACAGTTCGTCCGAATGTAATTTATCGTACATCGGTTAAAGCTAAACTAATGGATGATTTCACGAATGGTTGTGAGGCTATCCCAATTTCTGTTTATAATGAAATTGATGATGAATTACCACCAAAAGTAAACTTTCCCTTTCTATTTTAATTTTGGTGAAATGAATTTTGCTACATATACTTTCTTCGGAAGTCTCTATCTCTTTCTTTTTTAAATCTTATTGAAATTATGTTTAGAGCACAATTACTTTATTAATGTGAAAAAACTTTACATTCTTACTTTCCTAAATTATGTCTGGAAGAACAGTATTACTTGAATTTTCGATGATTTTCATCTTTTGTTTCTTTTAGATACTAAAATTCTCATAATTTCAAATCTTTGATATTTCCAGCTTTTTTTTTTTTTTTTTTCAGATTGAATATGAATCACGACGATATCCGTACGATAAGGAAACAGATGTATCATCCATATCATTTGATTTTTGCAGCGGATGTACCTGCATTGGTCGGTATATTTTGTAATTTGTTATTTTTTCTAAACGTTTCAAAAATTTTACATTATGAGAAAGGAACTTCAAACAATGCTGATTTCGAATTCCAATTACAATTCTTTTTTCTTTTTTAATAGATGATTGTGCGGATGAGACTCGATGTGAATGTCGTTTATTAACTCGCGCGGAAGTATTACGTTTGGATAAAAGTCTTCAACCTTCATTTGCTCAAGGATATATGTGAATTTTTTTTAGAAAGAAAACCATTTTTATTTTAAGATTGATTTTATAAAATTTCGTTGATTTTTGAGATTTCATTTTATTTTGTCTTTCTGAAATCAGCATAAGTTTTAATTCATTTTACGAAATATTGCTTTGTACTCCTTTTTTAAGAAACTTATCAAATTTTTAAAAAGAAGTTATTATCATTTGGTTTTATCGATTGGGATGATAAGCTCTTGTTGCCATAAGCATTTTACTGTTAAACTATAAAATTAATATTTAAATTAATTTAACGAGGATTTTTTTTAGGTATCGTAATTTATCACTTGGCGGCAACGATGAATCATACTTATCAGGTTTATATGAATGTAATGAGAAGTGTCGATGCAGTCGAAGTAACTGTCATAATCGAGTGGTGCAACAACAAATGAAAATTCCGCTTGAGGTTTTTCTCTTATTTGTTGTGTAGACTCGAGATAAATGCCAGTTATATTATTTTTAACTATGATATTCAAGATTTCATAACTCGGATTAAGCAAACATTTCATTATTTATTGTGGTTACCAAAGAGATTCTTGTAACTTTACCAGGATCTATAGGAATCTGTGTCGTGACGAATTTTGGATTGAAAGTCCTAGAAAGATTTCGACTTTATTGAAATGCACATATTAGTTGCATTTATGTTTAACGACCAAAAGAATTAATAAACACAGAAAAAGATAATCCGTTGATACAAGAGAACGAGTTTCCGTGCCAAATTATATCTTATTCCGAAAATCGAGAAATTTTTGTTTCTTAGTTGTCATGGAGCGGAAAATGCTTTTTTGTTCATCATTGTTAGTTGTATTAATCCTAGATTTCGTACATTTGTATCAATTCGGGGCAAAAATCAATATCAATGATTTCTACACAATCAAGTCGTCGAGCGGGTCTTGATTTCGTTTTGGAAGATTTCAGAAAATAAAATAAAGCTACTTAAAATCAGGAACAGTAGTAGTTAAGTAGTCAATAATAAACTCAATTCAGATAGAATCCGTTACTTCTAACAAGTGTTTGATCATTTGTCAAAGCAGTAGTCCCTGCTCCTCTTCATTAATTTATTTTTATTTAAAATACATCTCAGATGGGTTACTTCCAGTTGCATTTCGATATATGTACGATTGTTTGTAAACTAATTTATATCGCAATTCTATACTGCTGAATCATTAAATACGATTTGAATGATTTTGAAAGTTTATATTATTCAAAGCTACTTCAAAACTATAAAAGTACAATTTATTTGAAATTAAATTAAGTTCTTTGAAACATTTTTATTGTTGCCTTAACAATCCAAAGCTAAATTTAAGTTTACGAAGCGTACAGAAACGATAATTAGATTGAAAAAAACAGTCACAAAGATCGCACACTGAACGTGAAATTCCTACTAATTCTAATCCAAATTAGCCATATTTATGATAGAAAATTCTTCAAAAATATAAGAATTTTTGGGAACTTATGGTTTGCTGAGTATTCATCGTTTACTTTTTGGTTTCAGCTGTCTTGATTTTGATTCATTTTGCAGTTGTTTAAAACAGAAAAAATGGGTTGGGGTGTTCGATCGATGATTGATATTCCAGCCGGTGTTTTCTTATGTACTTATGCTGGTGCTATTCTTACAGACAGTCAAGCGGAAAGAGAAGGCAAAGCGGTAACTCTTTATTGGAATTCTCTTATGTTTCTCGTCTTTATATACTAATTAGCAGAGCAATTGTTAAATTTCGGTATTTTATAGTAAACGGTTAAGGTACTTGCTAACAATTTTTTTAGATCAATAGTCATCGTTAGAACATTTCTTACTGGCGGTAGCATCAATGAAACATATAAATCATATAAGTTAGAGTTTGTAAGAAATTTTGGAAGTTTGAAAACTCGTTCTTTCTATACTATTTAAATAAATATTTGTAGTTTGGTGATGAATATTTTGCTGATGTGAATTTGGTAGATAACGTTGAAAAAGAAAAACATAATGCTGGTGTTGATTTGGGAGATTCGAATGACGGTTATTATTCAGATGACGAGATTAATTGTGGTAAGATTCAATATTTTAAATTAGCTTTTAGGATGGAGTATAAGGGAATGTTGCAAAGCTATTAAATTGTTTTCTTGAGGTGGTGGACCTGTTTTATCATCCGAAAGTGAATTGATTGCAATTGATGAAGATGGATATGAGGAAGATGACGATTATGATAGGTCAGGAAATGAATTATTTTCTCATTGTTTTTGTTGAATAACCTCACTGTTGTCTGCAATCATTATTGAAATCTGAAATTTTCAAAGTTTTGAATTGTAATCTTTTTCATCGTAAATTGGATATTCCAGTGGACAAGATTCTTCATTTTCGTCAGAAGAAAGTCATTCCGAGAAGAGAACTGTCAGAACGCAAAAACGTCGAAAACTTGTGCATGGCGGTAGTGAAGAACAACAGGATTCTTCAATGGGAGAATCATCAGTAAATTTCATTGATTTTCTGTTGAAAAATTTTATGCAAAACGATTCATTGTTTTGGTTCGAATTTTTAGATTTTTATGAATTTTTTGCAGAGAAAGAATGAGTTAGCAGCAGCAGATCTAGATTATGCGCGTTCGTCCCTTGTTATGACGGAATCAGATGTGTTTGCGGATGGAACGAAATCAAACGATGTTGATATGCCTGCAATTGAACCAGCAGGTGACTCATCCTTTTTTGTTAGCATCAACAACTTTCAATAGATTCAGTACTTCCAAATAAAAGATGATAAAATTAATTTCAGTTTTAAGTTTCGAAATTCATTTCTCCAAAAGTTTCGATGATTTTTTCCTTTGTAAAATTTCGAATTAGGTCCACCCGAAGGTCGTTTCGATATGATCAAATACATTGAGAATATGGAACTTCCATCACTGTACACAATTGATGCTAAGAAAAAGGGTAACATTGGACGATTTTTCAATCACAGCTGTCAACCCAATATTCGCGCCCAGTTGGTATATGTTGATACTCATGATTTTCGTTTGCCATGGATTGCATTTTTCACAACAACAAAGATCTCTGCGGGTTCGGTATGTTTTATCTAATTATTTAAATTCTGGTTTTCCATGGACAAGATTGCTTCCACGCTTTTAGTTTTTATGATAGCGTTTGATAATAAATTTGCTGGGTTTTCTCTATTACTCGTATTTTTGTACGTAATGAATGATTTATCATTTATTTTCAGTGATTTTAACTAATTAAAACCTAATTTAATATTTGCAGTAGTGAAATTTTAATCAAAAATAGAATGAGAATTTCACATAAGTTAAAACTGCTCTTTCGTACCTTCATTTTTAGGAACTTTTTTGGGATTATGGTTATTCTGAAGGTACTGTAGATGGAAAGAAGCTCGAATGCTTTTGCGGATCACGTTTTTGTCGCAAGCGACTTCTTTAAGCTCTTTGCTATTTGATAAACGATATTCCCAATTTCTCTCCAGGCTTTTGTTGATCTCAGGAAATTCGGACTCAAAGTTTTAGATTTTGTTGAATTCTTGATGGGAATAAATGTTTTCATGCTCTGTATTGAATCTATTATATTAGATTATCCTCAGGATTCTGCTTCAATAAATTGGATATCATTTTGAACCACACAAAATCTCATCTTTTTTTTTTTGAAGTTTGTCTTGAAGATTAGTGCCTTTGACATTTTTTTCCTGGTTAAGAAAAAAAAAGTTGATCGGATTTTCAAGAAAAGACAAATAATCTTCCCAGATCGGTTTTTGAATATCGCTTTTCAATATATTCTTAATGTTTTTAAACTTAAATTTTCTGCATTTTATCAGTAATAGTTCGGAATTCTTTATCTGTATTATTATGTCAATAAAAAATTAGAGTAAAGTGATTTATTCAGATTTTCATAACTGAACTATACTGTGTCCGGAATTAAAATATTTAACATAATACAAAAAACGAATCCTATTACAAGAATCCAAATTTTTTAACATTCAAAATTTCCAGCTTTTTTGTGTTTCCTATTTCTCAGTCTCAGAATTTTATAAGTTTTCTTTTTTGTCTGAAAATTTCAATATACAGAATGACCAAATTTTAGCAGAAAATTAATGAATTTTTATCGAATAAGCGAAAAATTATGTTGAAGAAATTCACGGGAATGAGCAATCCCAGGATTCTTTCTTGTGGATTAGTTTAACGTCTTGTACCATCTTCGAAGAAGACACCACCATCCAAAGCACAGTATTTTGGGCAAATACCACGTTCACCTTGCGGTCCGGGATGTCCTGGTGGTCCTTCTTGTCCATCTTCACCTGGTCGACCTGGTTGGCCTGGTGGTCCTGGTGGTCCCTGCATTCCCTGTGGGCCCTCCGATCCTGGACGTCCTGCCGGTCCCTGATCACCGGGCAATCCTGGTGGTCCCTACAACGATTGCTTTGCATGATCATATATGAGATTCAAATTTGATAATCAGATTTTTCTGGACCAGAAAATTTTATTAAAAAATTGACGGAAACTTGATGATACTTACGACTTCACCAGGCGCGCCTGGATCACCAGGTGTTGCTGGTGAACTCATGGCTGGTCGTCCCGGATCTCCTCGTGGGCCATCACGTCCTGGCTCTCCTGGAGGTCCAGGCGGTCCTGGAGGACCTTGTGGTCCTGGTGGTCCATCATTACCATTTCGACCTGGATATCCAGGTGGACCAGCATTTCCTGAAATTAACTTTAGATGCTAAGATAAATATATTTGAAGTGTCGATCTCTGCAATACTAGTTTCTGTATATCCAGGTTAAAGCTAAATCAAATTAGATTTTTAACTGAGATCAAGAAAGAGCAAGATGAAACCTTGGTCGCCTGGTGGTCCTGGTGGTCCCGGTTCACCTGGTGGACATGGTAAGCATGGTGGTTCGACAGCTTCTTCGCAAATTCTAAAATAGACAATCTTTGATCATTTGGCATCGACAATGAAAATATGTCCTTGAGCGTATATTTTTGGAGATGTTTTGATATCAATAATTTAGAGTGGAGAAGAATGAAATTAAATAAAAAAAAAACTAACGCTGGAGGTCTTCCAGGAAATCCTGGGGATCCAGGTGCACCTGGACGTCCGGGAATACCATGTTTACCTGGAGGACCGTCTGGGCCGGGAAGTCCTGGTAAGCAGCAACCTAAAAATAATGAAATTATCACTCTATTAATAAACGTATTTTTTCGGGCAAATAGTCCATAGTTTTGAAAATTTGAACTCAAAATTTTAAGAAGTGATATTTTCTACTAAATTTGGAATTAGAAAGTATGGGGATTAAAGTTACAGTTAGATTTCAAATATTGGAAACTTTCAATATTAAAAAAATATAAATCCTTCAAATTCAAATTGACCTTCACAATAACTGCTCTGTCTTTTAGCGCGACCAGTAATAACGGTTTTATTATGTAGAAGTTTTTGAAATACTGGTGTTCCATCTCGAGGTCCTGCTCGGTACTCATTCACTTCCATCATCACATCGCGGGCTGATAACTGCAAAGATAGATTTCAGCTTTTTTTTTTAATTCGAAATTATCATTCGTAATCATTCTAGCCTATTAAAAATTTATTCTTGTTTGTCATTTCGCTAAAACTTATTTTCCGCTTTTATTTCTGGTAACACAATAACCTGAGAATTTATTTGATTTTACTGATAAATGCGTGAAAAGACAAACGATTGTGTCCATCAATTAATTCGGTTTTCAGCAAAGAATTTATATTGAAGAAATGTTTAGATCGGGCAAGTGCTTAAATCAAACAATCTAAATTAGCAATAAATTCCTTCTCTATATTATGGTTCGTACAGAAGAATTAATTTTTTATGGTGTTGCAAATACTATTACCATCAAATAAATTTTGATTAATCTGTAGTACATTTTACACAAATAATGCTTTCCAGAAAATGAGAATACTACTGAATTTATACATATATATTTTGCAAAGTAATCCATCCATGTTTCTTTTTTTTTTGGTTTTTTATAAAAGATCGTTGATTAATTTCATAATTATAAAATGAAACGAGACGCTAGTCTCGGTAGTGTCTTGAAAAATACTGTACCATTATTGTAATTTTAAATGTTTACGAATTTATAGCTGTGAAATTAGGACGAATAAAATGGATACTTATTGAACTTATACTCATTTCCATACATGCGATATGGGGTTAAATTTTCTATTATTATAGATTAAGGCTTGAAATTCATCACCATTCCATTTATCGTTTTCTTTGTGATTGTTCCACTGTATGTGCCATTAAATCATCAAATATTCAGCATTAGTTAGACAAATATTTAGCATTAATTTTTTCGCATAAAGTTAGAACTTTGATTCTCTTTCAAATTTCTTTTCCTCGAAAAGTATTAGAGATAGCCTTGTCAATTATCACTACATTTATTCTTAGATATGAACAATTATCTGATTGATAAAATATTTAGAAATCTACGCGTGATTAAATCATTCACATCATTAACCACTGCTTTTGTTTACGAATTGTGAACATTGGTATATGAATCGGAACAAAGAAGCTTTGATTCAAATGTAATTTACAATGGAAGCAAGTGATAATTAATGAAAATTACTATTGATCAGAGAAACTGGTTATCACTAATCCAATCAGTTTTCTTCACTTAGAAGAGAAGGATCCATTTTTCTTGTGTGTCAATCATTATAACTACATAATTTTCTAAAAGTCATGTTTATCTGTTTTTATCTATCTCGATATGTCATTTTCTTAAAACATATTTCGATGTTCTCATTGAGCGAGAATTTGAATCACTCATTTCAACACTTCACACAATCAATCTCCTTTTTTCACCTTCTGATAAAAAAGGCTTTTTTGTCGAATTTCAAGAAACGAACGGCATTTCTTTAATAGATGTTCGAAGACACTTAACAGAAGCAAATTAGCAAGGTGTGCTTCTGGAGAAGAATTACTGCCAGAAGCATTTGGTGCGTTCTTTGGATATCTAAAAATTTGCCAAGGAAGAATATCGCAAAAAAAAGAATCAACCATATGGATCATTTTTCTTGAAGATATTATCTTGCCTTCTTCGGTGGGAAGGAAGAGAGATTAATGAAGAAGAAATTACAATGATAATCTGAAAAAAGTCGTACATAAGCGGAAAAAACAAATGAGGAAGAATGCAAAATGATGGAAAATGATTTTGAAAGCATAGAGTAAAGCACACGAAAATATATTATTCTCAGAAGTTGACTACAATTTCAGAAATCATCAGACAGTTATCAGCCATTAAAAAGCTGTCACAGATTTCTCAACCTGACGATTCTAAGGTATTTCAGACTCATAAAGATGAATTCAAATAATTTCCTATAAAAATATCAGATTATATAGTGTCAAACAATTTGTCTTATCAGCAACATTTTGAGTAACGAAATTATTCAGATCTTTGCTGTTTATGTAGCATATTTTTAGAATAGACAAGCAGAAACTATCAGTATATCGAATAGAGACAAAGATCGTCAGGATTTAATTTACTCAAAAGTTTGGAGCGCTGCTACTTCTGTCATTATGTAAGAAATCTCATCTCTGATGTCTCGATTTTAATCTTTCAGTATCTGAAGACTAAAATAGGGTAAATTGGAATAGAAATTGAGAAGAATAAAACATAAAAAAACACTAAAAGAAAAAGTTACCTTACAAAATTCCATTTCCGATTGTACACGCGCATGTATCGAATTGATATAATTATTAACCATTGGTAGAGTGATAAAAACGGCCAGAATTGCCACAAATGAAAATGTAACCGCCGAAAATGTCACCAATCGATAGGCTTTCTCTCGTACTTCCGATTCGATTAACATGATGGCTGCTTCGATCCAAACTTCAGGTCCAAAATGACCAGCTCTGTAACTGTAAATTTATAATTTAATTGCAATCCGTTTAATAAAACAGTCTCTGAAATACCCAAATTCATTATAATTAACCAGTATCATATAACTACTGCACTTGTTTGGATGTGTATGTGTGTGTGTACATGAAATGAGGACTAAATGAAAATGGTAACAATTTATATATTGAAATCAAAAAGTTGATTGTCTTGCAGAAGTTGTCAGAGTTTGTTTTTTTTTCCTTTTTTTTTTTTTTTTTTTTTTTTTTTTTTTTTTGGAGGAAGAATGAACTCCGCCCTGATAGCTTCTGAAGAGGAACAGAGGAATGAATGTGACAGAAAGGTGACAAGAAAGAAGGGAAAAAAGGAGCAGAAAATGTTCGATTATGGAAATATCGGAATATTTTACGTCTTCTCCTGCATCTCCCGCGGCAATTCCATCATCGACTGCTGTCGAGAGAAGTGTACGATAATGACAACAGGTAGAACCTACCTTCTATTCTGCCAGCCCTTTTGTTCTGGTTACCTGGAATATTCCACTTTTCGCTGTCCACTCTATTCATCCAGATGAAATTTTCTTGAAAAACAACTTTGATCATGTTTGAGCACATTAAATTATTTTTCATTTCTGCCTCCCTTTTTCTCTCTCATTCGACTCTAAAATCCAAATGAGAGAACGGTCATTTTTCGCCAACTTTCTGACAAGTTGGCTGATAAGAATATGAAGCAAAACTAATTTATCCCTTCCTTTTCCAACTTTTCTCAAAATATTCCTATTGTCTGGTGAATAAACATTCCAGAAGCTTTGCCAAGATAACTACTTGCAAGAAATGATGTGATTCGATATGTTTGTCAAATTCCAAAACTTTCGCAACATACTAATCCTCATTTCATTGATTGATTACCAATTATCGCCAAATATTAACGATTTTACGAGCTACTGCTTTCAATTATTCTTTTCACTAATGTAAAAGAAAAAACCTTTCTACATAGGGAATAAAGTTATGCCTATTGTCAGACAATCACTAATTAATTACTAATTATCTAAATTACAGTACTAACACATATCTTTATTCCATAATAAAAATCAGCATGCTTAATTTTTTGCTCAGAAAGCAAAAAATATTGCCACCAATTTGTATTCATATATGTGTTCATTCAGATGGTATTGAAAGAATGAATATCCTTTCGACAACTTTCAAAATTATTTTTAAAATTTAAATTATTGAATTATTTGCTTCCTTTATTTGATCCTAACATTGACAAGATGAAGAATATCGGCCAATTTGTCAAAAAACCACTTCCTGCAAGCTTGAAACTGAATATATATTATTAGGAGTTGTCTAATTTTCACATTCAATAAAACAAAATGCGCCATTATGAATATATAACATAAGCGACAAGAAGGATGAATTTTTCGGATTTTCTGGATGACTCGATAACAATTATTTTATCTTCAGCAATTTTGTTTTCTAGTCCAGTGATTTCCACGAACAATAATTTTCGACGAACATTTCAGAAATCGAGTTTTTCTATGAGCTGAGCTATGAAGAAAAAAGATCGCCCAATTTTTTTTTTTTTTTTTTTTTAATAACAATTGTTGGGAAATAAACGAGAGAACAGAACTGTTTTTTTTTTTCGGTAATTAAAAAAACACAAATTGTTCAATTATCATCAATGGATTGCATTTTTTCTTCTTTTTTTTTTAATTTTTCATTTTTCACTATGTCGAATACGTATAATATGAAAATTCCATAACAAATAGTATAAACTTTTTAATTTCTTGAAACTTTCATTTTTTTCTTTGTCCATAATTTCATCTTTCACTAATTTTCTCGTAAATAAAGTCCTGCATATAGATCACATTTCTAATAATTGTCGCAGTTTCATCTTTCATTCAAATTTGTGCCACCAAATTCGAATATTAGAATAAATAATTGTAATATCGAGCTTGTGGATTTCAATTTCAATCAAAATTTGATGTCATAAAACATTTAACCACTTGGGAACTTGTTATTTTCATTTTAGTTCAATTTTACAACTTTAAAAAATGTAAAGATGCAAATCTCTCTTTCTTATTCGATTTCAAACGCTTCTAAAAATCTGTAAACTATGAAATTTCAGTGAAAATATCGTAAATATTTGTCACCTTTCATCACTTTTTTTTTTCAGATACACATTAGGTTTCAGAAAATATAGAAGGAATTTTTGAAAGAAAATACAACATGAAGGAGTGATTCAATGAAAAATCATTAGTTCTACAAGTTTTTTTTTTTTTTTTTCAAAGTTTTTACAAATTTGTTAATAGAAAAAAGCATTACAATGTACGATTCTTTCGGCCGCATGTTTATTAAATAGACAGAAAATATGCTGAATAACTATGCAAATACTGAATTTGATTGAAATATAATCTGCTTTGTAAGACGTGTTGTGCAAGAAAGCTGCAAACTTTTATGCGAATCATTTATTGCTGCATTTCTTCGTCTCATAACTGCCATTTTTTTTTTTTTTTTTCATTTCTACTGTCATTTTTTAATAAGAAATTCAAATTGATAGTAGAATGTTCAAAATGGTCGCACAAAGTGATAAAAGAAATTTTCGTTGCTTCGTTGGGAATTCCAAAAAATGGTGACGAAGATCAGTGCACATAAATCCTAAAACAGTTGGAAATTTTTTAATATTTTAAAAAAAATACAAAAAATAAAGGTTCTTTTTGTTTAAAACTATAACATAAGTACGATAATTTTAATTCAAAGAACAAAGTTTTAATGAGTAATTTATAAAAAATGTAACGCAATGTTGCTTACTTAACGTCGTGATCCATCCTCAAAGAAAACACCACCATCCAAAGCACAATATTTTGGACAAATACCTCGTTCGCCAGGTGGTCCAGGTTGACCTGGCTGCCCTGGTCCACCTATCTCTCCCGGAGTACCTGGTTGTCCAGGTTGACCAGGTTGCCCACGGGGACCAGGATTGCCTGGTTGTCCTGGATTTCCCGGCAGTCCGATGTCACCTGGTTCTCCTGGTGGTCCCTGCAAATATTTGTGATTGGAATTGATTTTGTAAGCTGAAGATTTCAAACTTGACATCATCCAAGCAAAGAATCATGTGTCATATACAAACTTCTGTTCCAGCTGGTCCTGGATCTCCGGGCTGTGGTGGTACAGGCATAACCGAGCGACCTGGTTCACCAGGTGGTCCGTCTATACCTGGATTCCCATTGGGTCCGGGTAGTCCTGGTAATCCCGGTGGTCCTGGACGACCGGGATTTCCGTTACGGCCTGGTGGTCCAGGTGGTCCAGATGATCCTAAATTTTAAAAAAGTGATCAATTTTATGAATGTAGTGTATTTGTTTTGTTAATCATATTTCATTCCTTTTTTTATCTGAATGATATTGCTGAGTCCATTCACAATTTTTAAGTTTGAGAACACTTACTAAACAATAACCAGAGAAAATAATTCATTCCGGATTCTTTCTGGTTTGAAACCAGTTTTTATTTAATAGTGTCAGTGCGATGCACATCTGCATCAATCAGTTAATAAAAACAAGGAAAAATGCCAATAATTCAATTCTTCCCAAACTATTGTGATTATTCAAATAGAAATACAGTGCATGTTATCTACCATTTGAATTGTTCATTATCACAATAATTATCAAAAATATTACCATATATGGAGATGAATGGTGTCGTCCTTTATAAAAATGTGAAATCAAACTTTCTGTCAATTTGTTGTTTTTCGTAAAAGAAAATATGTTGGATACATACAGAATTTCAATACTTCCTTTGAAAGACTACATTTGTTTGCTAGCGGAAGTTGAGGAAAAAAATAGTCAAATAAATACTATAAATAGTCATTGGAAAACTCACGAATGAGAGATGACGTTAAATAGGAGCTAAAACTTTTGAAACTTTAAAGGATAGACTCAAAGATAGATAGATGGGAGACGGTTCCGGTGGCATGACCGTTTCTATTCATACATGTCTGTAAATTTAATGTGTGCATATGATGTATTACACTACTTTCAACAATTTTCACGGACAGAAGGTAATTCAAGGAGCAAGAGAAACTTGTTCTGATTCAATTTACATTCACGTGATAATATTTCGGCCGATTAATGAGTCTTTTAATTATCTTAAAAAAAATTATGGGATAATATCGAAAATTCATTTTATAATTATGGAAGCATATAACTATTGAATTAAGGAGATTTTTTTTAAATTGGTAAGCTAGTTAGATAGTCTTTCCGATTTTCTAGATTACTGGTCTTCGATGACAAGTGGCAGAAATTCATGTCATAAAATAATACGAATATATATTTCCATCTAAGCAACATAAATATATATTTTGAGTAGTTATTTCGTTTCTCTCATTTAATTTGCGAAAATTTCCCAGAATTTAAAAGAAATATAAACAAACCTTTCTCTCCGACTGAACCCGGTGGTCCTTGTGGCCCTGGTGGACATGGTCTGCATGGCAATGATTCCAATTCCTCACAAATCCTAAATTTGAAGAAATAAAGAAAAATTTTGAAGAAATAAAGGAATATCAAGATTAATAAATGCTACCAACACCGGAAGACATTTTTCTATTCACCCAGATGGCTTTCGACAGCCACACGATACCTTAAACATTATTTTACAACTCAAAATTTCACTTATGGACAGAGACATATTCTTGTGTAGTTGTCAAAGACAGTTAAAATTCAGCAATCAAGAATAAGCTACTGAAATTAGAAATATGAGCAAAAATAGTTAACCTTGGTGGTCTTCCTGGGAAGCCGGGTGCACCTGGCGGTCCTGGAAGCCCTGGTAATCCTGGTTTGCCAGGTGGACCATTAGGTCCTGGTTCCCCAGGCAAACAACATGCTGAAGTGAAAGTAGTAGAAATTGATGAACTGAAAAATTTAGAAACAAATTCTGATAAATCTCAGCAAGCTGAATTTTCAGGATTGTAACAAACCTTCGCATCCAGCTTGTCGCTTAGTTCTAGTAATGTTGAATGAATTTGCGATACTACCACCGACAACATGTACTGCTTCAGACGCTTCAGCCGCTTCGGATGCACGATGTTCACGGATTTCAAGCATGACTTCATTGGCTGATGTCTAAATTGAAGCTAGATTTCAGTTAATCGTAACTAGAGTATTTATTATTTCAAATTCTGCAGCTTTAGATTATTCATCTGATCCATTCTGTTGAAAGACCGAGATTTAGCAAAATCCATAATTGATCAATAGATGAATGTTTTCCCTAAGTTAGTTCTCGAGGACAAATTAAACATTTGTTTAGTTAGCAATGTATCCTCTTATATTCTATTTTCATAATTAGATACTATCTCCAAATAATTCGATAAAAATACAAGAAGATTTAGAAATCAATAAAGTAATCGATGCTTAAGCTTTATGTATCCCTGAGTTCTACTGCTTCTTCTGATAATTTATCATTATTATCATTTAGAAGGACCAATTGCTTCACCATAAATAACATTAAATATCATATTACACCTGACAATATTCCATTTCTTCGTAAACTCGTGAATTGATAGTAGTGATATAGTTGTTAACCATCGGTAATGTCACAAATATAGTTAGAAGGGAAACTAACGAGAAGATTACCGCTGTATACGTCACAAACGTATAAACTTTTTCTCGTGCTTCAATCTTCATCTAAAATAATTGAGCATTTTACAAATTTTGTTTAAAAATTTCATTCTAATAATTTCAAATTTATTATGGTATCAGTGATCAGCAAAAGAACTACTGTAATATCTAAAATTAAAGAAAACATGTCAATGTTTGAAAGAAGATCGATGAAGTCTTCTAGAACAGAATGATTCCTTAGATATGGTATCAGTTTCATATAATATTACAATTACATACAATTCCTGCTTTTCGAGCAACTTTTATAGCGACATCTACGAAGTTACATGCTGTAATGTGTTCTGCAATGCAAGCCAACAATATTTTCATCGTTTTTTCTACACACTTCCATTTCCTTCTCTTCTTGACCTGAACGTTTAACGGAATACCGGTTTTGCTTCGAGGAGTAGGAACTTGTAAACAGTTCCGTTACTGCAAACATTTCTTGACATTTCGATACCATCAGCTAACTTTGTTATATGCAATTGCTGCTGAAATTGTGAGTCTAGAAGGAAAAGATTGAAAAATTGAAAATTGGCAAAAGACAAGAAGTCTCGAGATACAATAAGAGAAGACAAGTTTGAATTAGCATAGCTGAAAGCTCGCTTCAGAGAAATATCGATACAGATCTGTCGCTTATTAGATTGGAATTATTCTTCGCTTCATATCGTTACAATTCATATCTCTTACATTAGCTTGAAGAAAGCCCAAATCTTCCCAATCTTTTTTTTTGAATATTTTTTTAAAATACATTTTGTTTAACAAATAAATTTTGTCCATTTTCTTTTCTTTTAATATATAAGAAAGTTTCAGAACTTTCTAAATGATTTCCCAAAAGAATAAACTGATTGACTTATTTCTTGAACAAATACAAAAGAAATTAAAAATCTAAGCTCTTCATTTTATGAAAAAGAATTTAAATTAAATGTTTCATTCTATTTATCTTGAAATATTTCAATTAAATTTTCTTTTCTTAGTTATCGAAAGTTAATTTATGATTCCTTTACTTTAATTAAAACAATTGCTGATCACTTAATCAATAACACTGAATATCAAAGAGTAGTTATTTGCAATGGATTGAAAATTGCTTTCAGCATCTATTTATCTCGAAATTTCGGATCGGATTGTTAGGAAAATCCTCGATATATTCCGCGGAGAAATCTCAGACAAGCTTACTTAATTCACTCATGCAACATAACAGTTTCAGAAGGTTCATAGTCGTTTCGAGATTTTTTGACGTGAAACGATGGAGATTGAGATTTTCTCAGAAGTTCTGCTTGTGTCATCGGAAGTCAAGTTTTGTGTATTCGTTCAAATAGAGACGAAAAAGCTACATCTGTTGCAGTATTCTTTACGAATTATAGATTATTCTTGAAAGATACATCAATTAAAGTAGAATTTGAGTCAGGCCGTGTTTAACTCAGAATCACTTCGTGGATGCAGAAATCTTTAAAGGTTTCTGCTTTAGTTATTGATTTTGCGATACTGGGATGGAGCTAAATTAGGGAGGAATGATACGTCGTCTTCCGGAAGATGTTGTCAACCGTATCGCAGCCGGAGAAGTGATTGTACGAGCAGCAAATGTTATTAAAGAGTTGATTGAAAATGCATTAGATGCGGGAGCTACGGAAATCGTCGTTACAGCCAAAAATGGTGGTCTCGATTTACTGAAAGTACAGGTAATACAAGAACCATTGAAATTTAAAATACCACTTGTATCCGTACTTTCAAATATTCGCCATCTCTTTTTGTTGAAAAATATTTTAAAATTTTTTTGTAGAAATTTAGCTTAAATGATTTATTTCTTTGCTTTTATTAGTTTTTTTCGATGATAGTATCGATATTTTTTCTGAAAATTTGAATAACTTTCCGTTTCTTTTTTTTTTTCTTTTTTTTTAGGACAATGGTAAAGGAATTGCTAAAGATGATTTACCAATTGTCTGTGAACGTTTTACAACATCGAAACTAAAGAAATATGAAGATTTGGAAAGTATGAGCACATTTGGATTCAGAGGTGAAGCATTGGCATCCATAAGTTATGTGGCTAAAGTGACGATTATTTCGAAAACTTCGGATTCACACTGTGCTTATGTTGGTCGTTATACAGGTATTCACTTTATAGCGGGTGTTTACTATCGAATAATTTAGGATTATCATTAAATTGAACAAAAGATGCTGAAAATAATTCCCGAAACATTCTCACACTTTCCGTTTTTCCTTATAGAAGGTTATCATCTGTTATCAGATTCCATTATAAAGAAGTTAAAGAAAAAAAAATTTAGTGTAAATTTCTTTTACGTTCTCAATTTTGATTACTCACTGTTAAAAGCTATATTTTAAAGACAAAGCGCGAGATTGATCCAAAAGTATTGGTATAATTTGATGAATAAAATTGTGATCCGCACTGTTATAGATAGCCAGCTGCAAGGTGATATAAAACCATCAGCTGGTCTTAATGGTACCACGGTAACTGCTGAAGATCTATTTTACAATTGTCCATCTCGTCGTCGAGCACTTAAATATCCTGCTGACGAAATGAATCGTATTGCTGATGTTGTCGTACGATATGCTGTTCATAATCCGTGAGTATAGTGGCGTTTATAACACCACTGAAGTCTTTTTATTCGTTATAAATTTTGATAGAATTTCATCTAGAATCATTCATTAATTTCAGTTCTGTATCATTTACATTACGACGCTGTGGTAGTGGGAGTGATTTTCGAACGGCTGGTACGAATGATCTTTGTAAAACGATATCTTCATTACTTGGCGGAAAGTTTTCAAAAGTAGTCCTTTTCAAATTAGAAACGGAAATTTCTGTCTGGGATCATTTTATGTTTTACCACAGTAATTATAAGACAAAAATTTGGTTTGCATATTGTTTTAGGATCTCGTCTTGCTAAGTCATAGTGATTCAGCGTTACATTTCACTTTAAATGGCTGTTTAGTACGACCCACCGCTTCATGTACTGCTGAGAATCTTCAAAATCGGCAGGTAATTCGTATTATTTCTCATGTTTCTATTTATAACTATGTATAAAAACGGGAATTGTAATTTTCGATAGGCTTACAATTCCCGTTTTTATACAGCAGTGAAGATATTCAAAATAACTACCAGCAAATGCAATCATCAAATATTTGAGTCTTTGGGAAATTATTTTTCTGCATAGCTCAATTTTTTCATTTTATTTTGTATCAAAGCACTTAAATAGAGCAAAAGTTTTCCAGAATCGTCAGAAAATTTTTTATTTGTTCATCAATGGTCGTAGTGTCGAATGTAACGCGCTTAAGCAAGCCCTGGATGTTGTTTTTGCCGCTCAAAATACTATGTCGCCTTTTGTTATGATTTCTTTGCAGGTATTTCGAATTAAATTTTTAATGTTTTACGAATATGAAATAGTCATCAATAGCAGAAAATTTGAGAAGCAATATTTGTGTTATCAACTCATGTTATCAACTTCATACTTGCTATTAATCAATCAAGTTATCCTCATTTGAAAGTTCAGTGAATGATTGACTGATAAAAGTTTTTTTTTTTGACATTTTATAAGATTTATTGGTCATAAATGAATGAATTTTGAACTATTAATGAACTGATTAATTTCCATTTATAGATTGAACCGAAACGTGTCGATGTTAATGTGCATCCGACCAAATCTGTCGTTTATTTTCTGGAACAGGATAGCATCATCAGTTCTATTCAAGATGTTAGTTTCTTATTTGGTTCTGTTTTCGAAATTTCATTTAAATTATGGTATGCAGTGTATTGCAGAGTTTGCAAAAATCCCTTGTTCTTTGAAGTTTATTTCGGGATCATTATATTAATTATATATTTCTCAGTATGTGGAAAATTTGATACTAAGTTCGGCTGGCAGTTGTGATGTATGTCCGAAATTTTCATTGATGGTCGATAGTACTGATAGCAGTTCATCAAAATCAGTTAATATGCTGAAGAGTTCAAGTACAAAGAAGAAGCAGTTAATGATGTTTGTCCCAGAATCACTTGGTGGACCACCACCTTCTTCGAACACAAAATCACCAAAAGTTTATCCCCACCAGGTTTCATAACTATAAATTTTAATTTACTTCGATCACAAAATTTGTTCATTAATAATTTTTTCATATCTCAAGTTTATGTAATTTAAAAGCAGGAATAAGTTTTGAATTTTTTCAAGCTGGTACGAACAGATGCGAAGGAGAGACGCTTAGAAGAATTTATCGGTAGTCAGTCACAGATTGTATCGTCCCAATGTGTAATAAATGATGCCACTTCGAGGTACTTTTATAATGAGATTATCGACGATTGGAGATTGAGTAGTATTTCTTTCTAATGGGAAGATATATCGCTGTGTTTATTTGTGGTCGTATTTAGAATTTTCGCCAGAAAATCGGTCTGTTAGAAGTTGGACAGGTTTAGTAACATGCTTGAAAAACAGTGCAAGTGGAAATGTTGTTGAAAACTTTTATTTTCAGCTTTCAATTCTTGAGATACTATTTTAAATTTACTTGCAGTTGATTTGAGATTATGATTATGAAATTGTTTCCAGTATAAAAGTAGAAAAGATTTGAAAACTTGGCGAAACTTGAATTTTATGATAACTTTGGTTTAAGATTTGCTTTACTTATTCAGCTTAAAATCGTCAAATGATGATCAGTGGCGCGAATTTGAATTTGAATCACTGCAAAATATGAAGAAAGCACTTTGTGCAACGGCTTCTGTCAGTTTACGTTCGTTATTCAAAGAACATATATATGTTGGAGCCGTGAATGTTGATCAGGTTCTTATCCAACATTCAACATCAATTTATTTGGTAGATGCTCAAGATTGTTTACGGAATTTTTTTTATCAGGTAACTTTTCTGTAGCTGAAAAAAACTGATGGATAAGTAAATGGAAATATAAAAGTCTAGACATAATATAGGTTTTCTGTTAATTGATTAGAACATCAGAATGCAGAATTTTTTTTTTGAGGTTTCAATCTTGGTGAATAATGGTTGCTTTTTAAATTAAATTTCCTTTATAGCGCTAGTGCTGAAAGTAGTTTAAGGAAGGCTTAGTCACTCGCAGATGTCGTTTAAAAAATAGATTAAAGGAGGCTTAAATTAAGTGGTTGTTTTTTGAATCTTCTAAGCAATAATACAATAATTTCACTAATTTTGTTACGGTACTTAAAGTATCTTTTACTGCTTCTTCTAAACATTGTTGAAAATTTGCCTTTCTAAATTTTATTTTCCAGCTGATGAGATATCCTTAGTTGCAGATTCTCGTCCTTTCATTTGGTAATTTTGGTTCATATAAACTAAGCGAAAGCGCATCGTTAATTGAACTGTTATGCATTGCTGATAATAATTTATCTCCTACAGAAGCTCATCAAAAAGCAGCTATTATAGTTGAAAATCGCGAAATGTTGGATGATTATTTCTGTTTATCCATTACGGAGAATGGAAATCTTAATTCGATCCCGTCTTTAGTCGATGGATTTATTCCTCAACTGGAATCTCTTCCACAGTTGATATTAACATTGGCAAATGACATTATATGGGATGATGTCAGTTTTTTATAATCGCTCGAGATGTTTAAATTCAGCAAATTTATTCTTATAACATTATGTATAATAATAGCTTTAAAATAACATTATTTGGGATAGCTTTTGCAATTTTAAGTTCCAAAAAATTCAGTAACTAAATTCACTTTTTTCTAAAAATTTAAATGCAAAAATTTGGAGGAGAAATCAATAGTTGCACAAAAAATTTTTTTAGAAATTATGTTTAAGCTTGTCCTATTTTCAGGAGCAAATTTGTTTCGAGCAAATTTGTCAGGCATTATCGAAGTTCTTTTGTCTTAAAAAGGAATTCTGTAGTGGAGAAGCGATTTCGGGTTTGTGTAACGAAAAACTCTCTTGGAAGAATGCCTATCAGGATATCCTATTCCCAGCCTTAAAAATGAATTTTTTACCCCCGCAGAAATTAATGTCCTCACTACGTCGAATTGCTGATTTGCATGATTTGTACAAAGTTTTCGAAAGATGCTAATGACTTGAAGCTTTGCTTCTATGAAAAATTTGAGAACCGTTTGCAAAACTTTTTTATTATTGTTGAGAAATAGCAAAAAAATAAAATTATCCGAATTTATTATGCTCATTCATTTTTCTAACAGACTTCTATTACTCATATCGTTAATTTATTTTTCAGGATTTTATTACTGTTTGTCGGTACTGGCTTCTTTCTGACCATAGTTAGATAAGGTGACCAGTAAAATAGGTAGTATGAAAAGTCCGTGCAACAAAGCCAAACCTACATCCAAAAAAACTGTTTTAGCAAATGCTAAAATTGCATAAGTCGGAACAAAAATAAGTGGCAGCATGCAAAGTACTGTTGATATGCCAGCCTGTAAATTAAAATTTCTGCTGTCGAAATCCATTCGAGGTCTAGATTTTTCATCATAGGATTACTTTTAGGTTGGATCAAATATACGAGATTTAATCAAGAATCAAGTCAAAAATAGATCGGATCACACATTTTATGTCACAAATTCTGAAACTTGGCAAATCATCTACGAGATTCTAATCATAGAAAATTGCCAGTTTTTCCACTTGATGATTCGTAACCCAATTATATGTTAAAGCGATGAATTTAAAGAAAAATGCATAATTTTCTACCTGAAGCATCGGACCACACATTTCGCGGAGGCTTTCTTTAATTCGCTCTTCTCGATCACCGGTTAGTTTGTAAAATTTGTATGCAATATGAGCGGTGTAATCGACACTAAATCCGGTAGCAATGAGTACATCAACCATTGTTACCGGATCCATATCTGCTCCCCACCATGACAATGAACCAACTAATGCTGAAACAAAAAAAGAAAATTATATATTGGGGTAAAGAGATTTTTTTTATAAAACTTGAAAATATGCTTAATCGATTTATTCTCTTGCAATATATTCAACGCTTAATTTACTGAAACAAATGGATTACGATAACTTACTAAAACAAATTGATGAAATCGTAAAAGTAATAATCAGTACGCCAATTTTGCTGTCAATGAAAAATATGCATACAATTGCCATGCAAAGGACCGTAACAGTGATCGATCCAACAAGATCCTTTTTGACAGTCATTATCAAATCCAGCACAGCCGAATCGCCATTATAAACAGTGGCATTGAAATGTGGATAATTACGGAAAACCGTACGACATGCATCCACATACACCGCACGATTGGACCATTCAGCCATATTTTGTGCAATTGCTGTAATTATGAATGCCACTAATTTGTGTTGACCTCTGAAAAAAATTTGAAATTTAATATTTGAAGAATTCAGTTTTTTTCCCACTCTTTGTCTTTTCGAAGTTTTGTTCTTTCTGACTGTGAATTGAAATGGAAATATACTTTTGCAAAGTATTATATTTAATGCCTTTTTTCTTCTGTCCAAACTTTTGATCGATTCGGATTTCAACCCATGCAAGGTTGAGCCTTTCCCGTAAATCAAGAATTCTTTTTGACTTTTATGATCGTATTGATAATAAAAGTATTGATCGCTTTATCTTCAAAGATTGCTCCCATTACATGTTAACTTTCAAGTGTTCAAATATCTTTGATTGTTCATGATTCTATCACAGTTGATATCTACTTATCACAGGCTTAGCTCATCCCAAAATGTTCAGCACGAACATGTCCATTTCACTCTTAATCGTATCCTTAATTACTTCATGATCTATCTGACATGACGATTAAAAAGTGTAACCAACTTTTCATCGATCCTCATTTTGATGAATGGTGGATTATGAATGTGATCCAGAAATGTCGGCAAATTATCGTACGATGGTGTGAAACTTTCCTGATTCGTCAACCCTAGCATATGAAGGAAACTGTAAATTTTACGATCAAAATCTTCATATGTTTTTAGGAAGACCATCGTTTGATTAGATCCATAACTGTTAGGTACTGCTTCCAAATTTCTTATCATATCATAAAACTCGTTATACTGAAATCATTTAAAATTCGAAATAAACAGTTCCATTCTGTATTTAATTATAAATGCATAATTCCAATTTTTGGTTTCGAGAACTTCTTTTCTTTATCAGTTCGTTTAGCCAAACACATTTAAATTTCATTAAATGAATTGAAGTCGACAAGAGAAACTAATTTTTGAGTCGTGAAAAATACCGATTATATATTCAATTTGAATTGTTATAGAATTGCCTGATATTAACTAAATTCGCAGAAGGAAAGAAACATACTTCTGCTGAATCGCTAATATTTGGTGGCTTATTAATAATAACTTGAAGTGGGAAAAATTCGTCAAAAATATTGCTGAAAATGTTATCACGAATAAAAAATTTTAATTTGCAATTTTCTATATTATAAAGAGTAGGAAAATTAAGAGAATCAAATGTCAAATGAAGTTGAAAATTTGGATAATTCAAGAGAAGCTTAAAACATTTGATAACCATTGAGCCAATTCAATTATCTAAACACTTTTGATAGATTGATTTTGTGTAAGCAATTTCATGGAAACTTCTGAAGTTTAAAGATTGGAATTTAATAAGGATCGCCAAACCGTCGGAATTGTAATGTTTTGAAGAAGAAATAGAATTAGTTTTATGATATATTTGCATACCGAAGGCGACGAAATGAACTTGCAGATATCGAATCAGACGGAAATGCTTTGGCAGGTTCAAAAGTTGATTTCATTTTCATAACTCCTATTGATGACAGGGAGTATAATACCATCAATAGGATTATTGCGATAATTCGACCCTTCCATGAACAAATCAATTTGCTATAACTTTTCAGACATTGTTCGCCAAACTATAATTCAACAAAATCATCAAAGATTTATTGAATTTTTCATCAGGAAATTTGATAATTGAGCAATGGTTCATCTTCAGCTTTTTTTTTTTATCATCAATCGAAAAAAGTGTAGAGTAGAATAAATTAGAAGCGACGAGAAGAGGAGACGAAAAGAAAAAACAAATTTGCTTTTTATATTTCGAAATTTCTTACTTCATTTTTAGGCACTTTTTTCGCCATCACATAACCATCATCTGGCTTACTAGCCAAGTAAAGAATTGGTGCGAAAAGTGTAAATGTGAAAATATAATCAAATAAACAAGCAAACGATGTGCATAGACAGAATAAACTCATCTGAAAACTTAAGAATATAAACACAATTTCTATCAGTATCTTCAATATTTTTGTATTTTGTTTAATTCAAAACTGAAATGAGGAACTGGAAAATAGTTATGATGCTTCCAATAACTCGCGGAACTTTTCCTCTATTCATAATTTTAGACTTTTATAATCGACAATTTTTGCTTAATCCACATGATGGCGACATTAGAAATATCAAATTTTTCTCTAAACTTATATGAAACAGATAAAAATTGCAAAAAAAAGAAACGAAATACAGAGAATGCAGTTGCTTTCATTACTATTGAATCTTTGTTTTCATGAAGCTATTAACGATTTAAAAGAAAAGAAATTGGTGAACTCCCTCTGACAAAAAATATTTGTGATCACATTTCTGAAGAATAAAAGGTCAAAGGTAAAAACGGTGTTTAGGAGGAGGGGATGGAATTTTACGGAAAAGTTAGTGGATATGAGAACACGAAATAGTGGAATAAATTGGAAAATATAATAAATTAAATTGCATAATGGGAATATTCAAGGTGAAAATTACCGAGTAAAAGAAGACTTACCTGTGGTGTTGGAGTCAAATAACCAATACCAAAAGCAATCAGATTGGTTATGGATGTGATGCTAATTGATGGTCCAATTTCGACAAAAACTTGTGCTAATCTCTCTTTTCGAGATACTATATTGCTCAGACGGAACCAAGCCTGAATCATAATAAATGCATCGTCCACACCTGCAATTTACTTAAAATTCAATCGAACGATTAAAACTTCCGTATCTGTTCAGATCATTTAGATCATTTTGCAGTTTAACCACCAAAAAAAATGATTTTCATTTCTTTATGCTTGCTTCTTTTTGATATTGATAAATCTTCCATTATCTGAATGAATTCAATGACCGTCTAAACATTTGCGAAATTTCCAGGTCTCCTAATTTTGATCTCCAAGGTTGATCAGAATTGCTTGTATACTTTCAAATACATATAATTCTTTTTACTGCTAATAGTCTCATCTGACCTAAGCATATCAGATGTCAGTGTATTAGTACCATCTGATACATCAAAAATCATCGAATTCACTTGCATTTCAACGTTATCATTGAGTAAACAAGTATTATCAGATGTTGCACTATCATTAGAAATGTTCAGGAAGCTAATGTAAGATGAAAAATCCACACAGAGAGAGATTAATTGATTCTCACTTTATGTTAGATTTGGATAAATTCAAAGATCTTTCATTTCTTCGAAAATTTCGTCCCCAAAATAACTTTTCATTAGAAAAATGACAAAGAAAAACATACCGATTCCAAGAATCAGAAATGGTGTAATACACATTATAGAATAAATAGGTAATTGTAGCCAAGAAATTACACTAAACGATACAATGGCAGCCAGAAGTGGTGAAAAAATGATGGCAAAAACGATTGGAGGAAGGAGAGAAAATTCCATTTTACGCCACACAACAAGAATTACAAAACAAATTAGAAAAACAAATCCAACTATCATTAGTTTCGTTGCCTATAAGCTTCTGTATTAGTCAAATAGCATTGAAATTGCAAGGAAAAAGCTTTAAATAGAAAAAGATATCAAAATTTCATCAAAAATGCGAGAAATTTTCAAAATTTCGATCAAATAATAATAATAGATTATTATTAACGTAATTTTAATGTCGAATGAAATTTTCAAAACGTTCCGAATATTCAAATTGATTAGTTCATATCATTTTTTTATATGTGAAAATCGCTTTTGTAAGAAAACACAAATATTATCAGTTTTTACTTCATAAGCGCCTCGGAGCATTTCATGATTTGCAATTTCATCACCAAAAATATTAAAATTGATCCATTTGGTGGCATTTTTCTCTTTAGACATTTCGAATAATCCAAAGGTTGCATTTTGAAGCATTTTAAGTTTACGTGGATTATCGGCATTGAACAAGTGCCAGAACATAATGGTTCTTACTTGTATTATTGTAGATCGATTCGGAAATACGTGATCTAGAAATAGCATGCAAGTTTTTCATTTACAAAATAAAACTTTTTATCAGGCAATCAATCGACGAAAAGCGTCGAAACAAGAATTAAAAATAATGGCAAAAATGTTCCTTGTGAAAAAAAAAAAAGCATCATTTAGTCAGTTAAAAAACTTGGAAACATTGCCGGAAGATTCTACATCGAACAAGTTTGAGCCAAGAAACAATTCTTGTCCAAATATAGTTGAGGTTGGATAAGCAAATACTGCATCTTTATCGTAATCAGTATTGCTCGCATTTTTGTTGAATTCTTTCTTAAATTACTTTTTTTTTTTCACCATAATAATATTATTAAATTTTTGAAAAAGTTTTTGGTCTGAAAACAATTTGAAAAAGCTAAAAATAATTTTTTTTTCTTTGTTTATTTCATACAATTTTTTGCATGACTTTTGTTCATCATGCAATTTGATATAAAAATGCGTGAATTAGAAATAATAACTATCTTTTATAATGCCAGTTAATTATTTTGTTTTAGTAATTATATTTGTTAATTGAAAACCTGCATTTAATTCAATAAAATATTTAAAATTGCAATTAAATAGCTTGCGATTTTACGCATTACCATACTACGTTTCCAGAAGAAACTTTTTTAATTTTACCCAGAAAAGTTTGACAGGCTCATTAAGTAGACAAAACGGATGACAGATTGGTACGTCGAAATATTCCGCATTGTGCAATGCATCTGTCATTAATCGATTTATTTCATACATTTCTTCAATATGATTCTTACGTAACATTGTTCCGCCATCTTTAGCGGAAAATATGATAAAAGCGCGTTGCGGAACGATTGTAATATTATAAAATTTCTTGTATATTTCTTCTTCCCTGTAAAAGGTTGTTTTCCAAAAAGTAAAACAATTAACAAACGGCTGTATTAAACAGGATGTCTTCGAAAACTGTTGGCCAAAAGAAAAATTAGACCAAATATAGAATATACAGTAAAATTTTTCAAATCATTTCTGAGATTCCTAAAACAATAGATAGATTTTAACCGAATCAAATAATGTGGCCCTAAAATTTTTGCAAGAATATCTGAGATTGAACACCTTTAAATAATTCACTAAAAAATTCCCCGAATGTAATATTTTGGATTCGCACTTTAACTTCTGCTACTTTCATAGAGTCAAAATTTTGATTATCATTATCATTTAATTAATCTCATCATTACGGTTTATAAAAGATTTTTGTGAGCATTATGATTTTTCGAAAAAATTTATAATTTCGGAATAGTAACATATTTGAAGATTGGAAACTTGTTTGAGACTGCTGATTTGGTCATCCAAAAACTTTTGAAGATTTTTCTTCAGGAAAAAATTTGCTTAAATTTTAATTTTGGATTAAAGCAATACTTAATGCTAATTTTGTCTTAAGTTTTGGATCAATCCAATTTGCTGTCAAAAAATGTAGTACTAAAAACTTTTAAGTGAAATATATCACACGTTAGGTAACAAGTTATATTTGTTGATTTAACATTTACCAAAAATTAGAAACAAATCTTTAATTTCTAAAATCATGACTTCCAAATAATATCCTCTTAACTGTGAAAGTTCCTTCAAATCATTTTTACTGTATCAGCTAATAAAATGATTTGAAAGGATTTTTCAGTTTTTCAATGAAGGAAATGACTCAGAAGTCAGTAGAGATAAAGATCAAGGGACTGATCTGAATGAAAATCAACGGTGCTGATAAAGATGATAATTAATAATAGCAACCTGACTGCTCTTGATTTGGGTGGTGAGAAGCTGCGTCGAATATCATTTTCTAAAATTAAGTTAAATAATGATAATGATAAAAATGCAGAGAAGAGAAGTGTCGCAAGAAGAAAATGATGTGGATATGTTGCGATGGTGATAGCGAATCGCCGATTAATTCGATCGTATATGTGCCTAGAAAAGATTAATTACTGGATATATTTTATCCATATAAGTTCTCATTATGAGTTCATTTGAATTGAAACCATTTATGATAATATAGCAGAATTTTAGAAATATTTCAATGTATCAAATATCACCTTTGATAAATGTTTTTCGATTTCACGCAATTCTGAAATCTATTTCTAAAAGTGTTATACTAATTTCTTCAGAGTTACTTACGAATATTTCGTAAAACAATAGAAAAAAAAAACTATCAAAGATACCGAGAATCCGGAGTTATTAGAAAGTTTTAAGTTGAAAGAGTCCAAAGACTGCTTATGCGAGTTACAAATTCATAAAGTAAATCGTGAACTACCGAGAAAACAAACTACAACAATGATAATAGAAATAGATGGGTAAATAGAAAAAAAAAAACACTCACGTCATTCGAATCTTGGATTATGACCACGTATCAAGGTACGAAATATCAAATTCTGGATTCAAATCACGTAACTCGAGAACAAGGTTTAACTAACTGATTTCGCCTAAGTAAAAAAAAAAATCGTTATAATGAAAACGATATCATGCTGAACCAATGTTCTTTTTTTTTTTTACTAAGAAGAGATATTTCGTTGTTTTATCATAGAAAAAATTACTTCATAGTACCACACGTCCTTGTCTCTAAATCATCTTATCATCAATTTCGATCAGAACACATTCTTTTATGTTTTATAAAACTTTATGAACATAAGTGGAAATCTAATCTTTCCAATTGTTTTGCTTTCTTTAGAAGTTAAGCATTATCGTTCTGTAATTTAGTGTTTAACCTATCGCTTGCATAATCTTCACTGCTGAGAACACGTCGAACAAACCGATTTCTCAAGAAAATTTAGTTAAGATGAGAAACTGCAATGTCTCGACTTTGTGGAAAACGGTCGTGGCCTTCTGAATATATGGTCTCTCGTCAAAATATAATTATAATAAAATAAGAAAATTCTTGGCGCTTAATTATTAAAATTTTTGGCATTTAATTAATTTTAATTCAATCAGAAGCAAAGCAAAATTTTCTTAAAGTAAAATTTTTAGCTATGATATATTGAAATGAATATCCATGAAGATCGAATTCCATCAGTATAACAAACTATGAATTGTCCATTGAAGACAATTCAGAAAGAACGATAACAATTGATCGCACACTTTTTTTTTTAATGAGGAAAAATAGTTGTTATTTATAAAATCTTTTCAGAAACTGGAAATAGATTTAAAATACGGCCAATTAAAGTCGGATATTGGAAAATGGTGAAGAGAAGATCGAATTTAAAAGTCCGATATGACATGAAAAAGATAGAAGAAAAAAGCACTCCAATTGAAGTGTATTTTTTCCATCGCAATGTATTGAAATTCATTTTGTTAACGCACTCTTTTACCATCAAACATTAAAATGCAAAATAAATTCAATCGATGGAGATTTTTTATTCTTTGATTTTTGTTTTAAAAAAAGTTTCACTTACTGCCTTATATCTGGTACCAGTCAATGAATTAATCAAGAATATCTGAAAAATATTTTTGACAATGATGCATTCACATATATATATCACGTCAAACTTTGTAGATAGTTCCGAAGAAAATCACGACTAATTTCCATCACACTCTTAATTTTGCCGTTTATATTTTCGACTATCTAAAATTCTAAAAATTCATCTTTAATTCTGAAATTTGTAGATTGTATAATAGTTTTGAAAAATCTATTCAAAATAAGTTTTTTACGGAAAAATAACAAAACATTAATTTCCAAAGAATTTTTTGAAGATTTCAATAATTTTAAATCAAAAAAACTATTCGTAATTGATAAAATCAATTAAAATAATTGCTTTTACGAATGATTGGATGGATGAATGAATAGACGAATGGACAAATGACCAATGCATGATTCGTTCTACAGAATTTAATTTCTCAGTCGATTGAATGTTAACCTTCTTGATAATTATATGCAGCTGTTGATTGTGTGGAAACAAGTGAAGTGATACATGATATCAATGTTTCGAATAATCAATTGCTTCAAATATCAATTTGGTAAACTCAGATCAGATAAATTGGATCAAACCTGTCAACAGTTACCAATTCTGCTGAAAAAAACAGAAATACATCTCTAAAGCATTTCGTTTTATGCTCTTAATTGATATTTTAATTATTAACAAATGACTGAATGTTTGAATTCTGATTCTAACTGTTGAAAGAATAAATTCGAATCAATAAATAAATCAAAAACGGAAAAAGTTAAAATCATAAAAAGATACTTTTTTTAGAATAAAAAAAATTTTTAATTTGGATGCATGCAAACAACATCAAATTTAATGCTGTTAATAAACTATTTTACATTGATCGAAAAAGAGAATACCAGTTTTTGAAAGTATTGAAAATCAAAAGTAATTATTGGATGGTCAAATATAAATCACTTTCTAAATTCAAACATTTTTTTTTTTTGATTTTTTGATATTCTTGATAGCAGATCGCTTTTGTGCTCTGAAAAACTACTGTACGTTCTACTCTATTTAATTGTGATGCAATATTATTCAATTTTTCGACAAGAAACCGTTTTCTTGCTACCAATTATATCGATTCTTCCATAACAAAATAATGATATTGATGCAAAATGCGAATGATTTGCAATATTCATCACAGTAATCAAATTAAAAGTCGATATTGATGATTGGAAGACCTGTCTTGCAATAATGTGTCATGGAATTACAAAAAAAAAAAAAAAAAAAAAAAAAAAAAAAAAAAAAAATTCGTCAACTGAAAACGGCTGGAAAGGATGGAGAAAATTGAACTGCGAACAATGTTACAACTTGTTGAAAGAATCTCGAATTTATTTATACGCGATATTTCAGAAGAATTTAAAAAGTATCACAATTGGGAAAATAAATGAATAAACATCATATTATTGACGCAATAAATAAAGCGATAAAATAATAGGATGTTATAGCAATGATAGTAATATAATTGCTTGGTGCAGCAGAAAAGAATCTCGGAAAATTCTACGACCAGTGATGAGGATGCATTTGATCCCATCTCAGCTTAAATTCAAAATGAATCAGTAATTTTCATTAAAATGGTTTTTTATCGATAACGTCACTCAACTTTGATATTCATTGTTAAACGAAAACGCTCGTCGGAAATAATTACAAATGACAATGCTTCAGAAAGTGCATCTGCGATATTAAATGATACATGGGTATGATATCTCTGAATGACATATTTGAATGCAATTATAGTGACAGTAATTAAATCTGGATATCACTATGTTAATCTCTAAGATATTTTAACTTTATGAATTTAGAAAAATATTCTACGGTTTAGGGCATCCAGGCAGATACCATCCAGAAAATCCTTTAACAGCTTCGAAATCAGCATAAATTTCATAATTTGGATCAATAATTTTCGTAACATATCAAAGTTTGATGACTCTTAACACTACAAGTTATTTAAATTGCAGTTATTGATTCGTTTTAAATTTAAATCAAAATGGAATGAAGTGCAATTATTGATTTATGCATCTCTTGCTAGAATATAAGCCCTTAAATCAATATTAACAGAGAGCAATTCAGGATATGACACTATCCATCTCAATTAAATTACTCATTACAGTGATTGCAAAACACTGGTTCAGCATATTATTACCCAATTATTACAGTAATTTGATTCAGTGTCTTTCGTTTCCAAAATACAGATCACACATATACGAACCTGCCGAAAGAAGCTATATGCCATATTTATTCTCAAATTTTTTTTTTGAATAAGCATAATTGAGGAAAGGAAAAATACTATATAAAATAAATTAGCTATAAGTTACCGTTTTGTTTTGCAGAAAATATTTTTTTGATCTAAATGAAGGAAATATTGGAGAAATGATTGGAAACCATAACTATTTTCCTGTTCACTCATTCTAATCCAAATCTTCCCATCTAGAGACATTGTTGGATGGCATGCTGCCATTAATTTCAGAAACCTTCTGAAGAACTCTTTCGATGGCTCTTTTGATTTACCATTATAGTTCACAACTTCAGAAATTGAAATTATGAATAGACATGCAATTAAGCAACGAAGATCAACAATTTAATGATGGAATGGTCGTACAGATAGATTAAAATATGAATTTAATCAAGTAAATGAGCAAATAATGAACAAATTGAAAAATCTCAACAGCCACTACGATAAAAGCCGCAAAAATATGATAGGCTGATGAACGATGCAAAATCTTCAGTAGGAGAGCATTTAAGCAAACCACGCATAAATCCCTTTCATATCTCATTCATTTGTTTTATTTTATTCCAGTTCTATTATATTCCATTCAGTCTTTAGATTTATATATAACACAGGATTTATTCTTATTTCGATAACTGTATAAACTATCACAAATTGGTCATTAGATATATTTATTGTCATTTGCTTCAAATAATAATTGTTTGCCGTCTTCTTCTTTATTTTATCAGTAAATTTAAAATTTTTAAAACAAAACTCAAAAACTTGGAATTGACTTCAACTTGATTCCAAGATTACGATTTTATTACTGCAACAGCAATTATCAGAATCCGTAATTTAGTGCTAATAGCCTTCTGAATATGAACAAGAGGAGAATATATGTGCAGCCATTTTTAAACTATCTGAAATTGATATAGCGTTCTAAATTTTTAGCGCAGCGCGATATTCAGGGATACTACATTTAGCAGCTCAGAAGCACAGTGTTATATCGTAATTATCAAATCTGCAAGTTAATTTAGATACTGGAATAGCAAATTAAAATGAGTTATATTAGAAAAATTAGTTGAAATAAATGGATGAGATACGACAAAATGAAATGCTTTCTTTTAGCAGAAGGCAATAATAATAAAATGCACGTGATTTATTTCCATTACCAGTCATTTAATTGTAATTGCCTAAGTTCGGATTTCTAATGTTATGATCATCGAGATTGAGCAATACTTCTTCTATCAACGGATTAACAAAAAACCACCCTCTCATGTTTTTTGGTTCTTCCTGACACCATACAATTCCAGCGTTTTTGTATTTTCCAAGCTCGTTGCTTAGTTTATTAGCAGGGAATGGATGACGTTATTGAGATCCGAGTAATCACGATTAAAAACACAAATTTTCTTTTTGAAATTGAATAAAGGCTGCTTTACAGTATGAGAAGCCAAAAACTTATTTCCAGATAAAAGTATGGAATATCAGTGTACATTAATGGCTAAATAAATATGTAATCCAATCAGTAAGCAAAATTCTTGACAAGAACAAATGATAGACTATCTAAAATTATCACTATTGCACAATTTTCGAAACTGTCACCTGAAGAAAATGAAGAAATGATACGACACGAACTATAAAGATAATTAATTCATTTTCATTGGAATAGTACTCCAATGAAAATAAATTAATTGCCTTCATAGTTCATCGTAATGTCATCTTACTTCATATACTATAAAAGGAATTTTAAAACTTACCATGAAAAGTACTACAGCAAAATGAATAAAATTGATATCCTGTTACGGATCATCATAGTAAAAATTCAAATCTAGCACCATTAGATATAAAATCTCGTGAAATCTGTTGGTTAAATATCCGTGCGTCAACAGCTAAATGATCAAATAAATGGCCATATTTGGGTAAATCACAAACATCGTTACTATCGTCGCTTTCATCAGAATTAGAACTTTCGTTATCGTCACTTTCATCAGAATCAGAACTGTCGTTATCATCGCTACTATTATCATTATCATCATCACTATCATGTTCAGGTAACAAAAGTGAAATATACGTACTATCACCACCGCCATCGAGTTCTTCACAATCGTCAAATGAGTCATATGTTTCCATACTGTCATGGTTCAACGAAGAAATACTCGCTGCATCAATTTCGCTACATAATTCAGAAAGTGACCTAAGCGAAGCAGATGATGTATCACTAAGTGATACATCAAATACGCTTTCCATATCTAAACATATCATTTTTAATATGTAATTTTGACAAGCAAATTAAAACATGTTTCTACATTATCTTATCATGATAATTAAGTGATAATACTTAGATAGTAATATGATCTCCATAAACAACAAAATGCTTGTGGACATTACAGAACATACTAGGCAACTAGGTCTCAGCAGTATAAAAAATAGATTAATACTATTTAGTAAAAGTCTGACAAGTCAAAAAAGACTATTCAGAGACAGAACTATATTTAAAGTTAACGTCGATAACATCCTTGAATATACAGAAATAAAATAAATAATGTACCGGTATCACTAATTATCCCATGATATTCGGGCTCTTCTTCACTTTCTTGATTACCTGCTTCTGATTCCGCTGCAGCCTCACTATCTTCTGAAGCAATCACACTTAAATTATTATCACTTGCAGAATCACCATCCGCTCCAATAATACGCATTGTCCATTCATGCTCACCACTATCTAAACATGCATATGGAACTAATTTCTTTTTTCAATTTTATTTATAGAATCATTTTTGAGACTCAATAAATTCCGAACAATTCCTGCCTAGTTTTATAAAATTAATCACAAATCCCAACCTTCAGAATCATTATCGTAATCATCGGCACTGTCGTAACTTTCATTATTACCATGGTAGTTACCATAAAAATCTTCGGATGTTTGAGGTAACAGAACATTCTCCTAAGCAAGGAACAAACTATTACTAGTAGTAAGAAAGCATTTTCTCAACCAAAAATTGATCAACTTAAAATCTGATTTAATGCAGTTTCCAACATATTCTTCAACATCAATTCTGACATTTGCATTTTCGCAATGTAGCAGTGAGAATAATCAGAGTCAAAAGTATACTATATTAATATAACTGAACGACTAAAGAAATTGATAAAGTACTATGCCTCTGCTAGGCTAGCAAATCTAAACGAAACCACTTGTCAATTCGGCCAATTGTTAACATCAACCAAGATCACTAAGCTACATCATAAATCAAAAAGGAATAATTCTGGATAATTAATATTCCTGTATTCTAGATTACTAATCACAATAAAGTCATCATGAAAATATCCTAGACTTCAGATAATATAAAATAAACATGATTTTACAACAAAAATTACATTTAGTGTGGGGACGAATTCGTTATTATGATTCGCAACAGTAGTACCCGTTGAATTCTCGACATCATCCATAGCTTTATCACCACACTTAGCAAAATATAAACGTTTCACAATATTCGCTGGTGATGTATGGGCACGACAGGTAGGACACTGTTCGGAGCACTGTAATTTTAAGGCCGATTTATTATTTTCAACTAAAGGTTTTTTTCTGAATTAATTCTCCCAAAGATTAATAAAACAAACTATGTGAATCATCAAAATTCCGACTATCAGAATTGTTTTGTACATTCCGCAGAATGTATCATCTGGTATTGTATTAAGTATATAACAAAAGTAAACAAGTGTTGACCACCTAAAGTAGATTTAAAATGCCAACTGTTTAATTATTATTTCGTTCAATTAATTAGATTAACCGATAACTGAAGAAATGTACTGAAGGAAAAAAAAGTGTTTTTTTCTGGATAAGTAGAAAATGCATGAAACATAGCTAGCAAAGTTAACAATCGATTCTTGATGATCTCCGACATCGCTCATCAAGTGAACCTAATATGTAGGAGAAGTTCAAAAAAAAAAAAAAAAATCTTACGCAAAGCCATCGCAGAATGCACTTATAATGAAATGTGTGTCCGCATGGTAGAGATGAAAAATTATCGATGCATAAATTCTGCGCACAAATCACACAACCACCGATACTATCTTCCATATCTGTATTATATCTTTGCTACAAAAAGATGAAGTACTTCATCTAAACATCACACGATACAGGACGAACGTAAATGCATTAAATCTGTTGTATCTGTCAAATAAATTGGCTATCTTGTGCAGAACATCGGATGTTTTACATTGTCAAGGGTCATCTATGAATTTTTGGGCTCGTTTCGAGAATAAATGATGTAGAATAATCTATGCATCGAAGTACTGATAATCACAAAATCTCGAGTTATCTCGATGTGACGAATATTTTGTTTATCACATTTTTTGAAATCATTGGAAAAGTTACTATAAAAAGAAACGAAAGCATGTTGCTATAAAAAGTTAGAAAGACAACAGGATTTAATAGACAGTAAATGAAAAATCAATTAAACCACCAAATAAACCGATCCTCTAAATCGGGAAAGCAACAAATACTTGAAAAGAAAAGAAAAACCATTCTATATCATTTATGAATGTAGAAATTTGCAGAAAGTTTTGAAAATTAGCTATGAAATTAGAATAAAAAAGAAAAAAAAAGCATTGTTCTTTACGTGTGTTACATCATAACATCAAGTCAACCATTTCACCAATTATTTCATTAATTGCTTCAGCGGCTTACCTATCCGCATAGCATTAGCAAATCTGGCCAAATAATGACAAAAATTCTAATGCAAAATAACATCATCATTTTCACTGATTAATTTTATTCGTATTGGCAAAATGTCAGGGAAATGCATTGATAAAATCGCATCGCAAACATGAAGCCCAACTAATGGCATGTCAGCCTTCGATAAATCGAAAGTCTTTTCTTTATTTTCCTGACAATATTTAATGATCTATCTTGAAAATAGTTATAGCAGTCAGATAATAACTGAATTCAAATAATAAACCATATCACTGAACAAGCATTGTTTTATTCGTTTTGCTTTCTGTCTTGCATGTCGAATTTATTCTAATGATATTTTCATCAGAAAATCAGATCTTATATCAAATCAAAGGCTAGTAAAGAAGATAAAATCACAATAACATATTAAATATGACAACCGAAAAAATGATAGCATTAATCATTTATATGTTATTTGAAAGACGCTCAACGATCAGGTACGATGCTATTAGCATTACCAATCATATAGGGCAATCGGAAGTTACAGAATGACATACGAAAATTTTTTCCCTTTCGATAACGATTGCTTCTCCTCACCATTAAGCAACAAAAAATAAAATGCCAGAAATTATTAAAGTTTTTCCTTTGGTACCACAAGAAAGATAAAAACAGCTGCAAAAACTCGAGTATTTAAATTAATGACATGAAATCATATAATGTAACACATCATCATCCAGAATACAACTTCAAAAATTACTTGAAGTTGTAAACAACAAAACTTTTACTGGCCAGATAAGCAGCTTTTTAACGATTTAAAGCTTGCACATATTATTAAAAAATAGGTTGCTTCGATAAATTGGATTTGAAACATCATGGCTTCGATTACAAGCGTTAAGCAAGTCGATTATTTTCAATTTGAAGAGATTACATCATCACTCATAACAAAAAAAAAATGATAAGAAGATATATACAGTCGGATTTGAAAACACCGAAGATGCAAGCACATTAAGAATACTATATATAATAGAAGCATCTTTCAGCATGCAAATTCTAAATAACTATCTTTTGAAAACTATGCGAAAGATTTAAACATTTTTTAAGAAAGCAAATGTGGATCCATGTAATCCAAATCATAGTATTAATGATACATTTTTTTTTTATTACATCAGTCAGCAGTCCATTTATTGCAGTTTTCAAAGTGAGAGCAGAAAATGCAGGATACAAGGTAAGAACAAAATATTAAAAAAAACAAACAAAAAATTACAGATAAAACCAATTATTAATCCTTTCTTCAAATCACCGGTGTTTAATGCTTGGAATATATGGTTTATACACCCACATAAGACAATTGGTCCAAAGACTGTTATCGAGAATGTTTTGTTCAAGATTTGATACTATGCAGCTACTACATTCTTTAATTATCATGGAAGATTCAGTCATGGTTTGCCGGATATTTTCGCTATATTTTAAGACAACAAATGATTAATAAAAAATACCCAACAGAAATTCTCCCACAGTTTATGTTATATTGAAAACTACATAGCATCGAAATGAAATCGATGTGACTGTGCCTGTCGTTCGTGTTTATCAGCACGCCTTTCACGATAATGCAGAAATACTACTACCAATAAAAGTATGATACAGAGTGATATTAATACCATTAGCGACTGTTTTATCAGCTGAAAGAACAAAATTTATTCAACTTCTATGATCTTCTACTTTTACTAAAACTAATAAGCGGTAGAGAATGAAAAGAGGAAAGAACAGCATCTAATAAATGACACTCAATTAAAATCAATATAATATGATAAATGCATACTTTTGTTATTTAACCTTATCAATTTAAAGTAGATTAGGATGAGAGAGATGTGCTAGAAAAAAAAAAAAAAAAAAAAAAAAAATTCAGTCAAGAAAACAGTCAGTTTTCTAATGAAATCTGTTTTAAGATTTTTCCTCTCCATCAAAAAAAAAAAAAAAAATTGTCTTTTTATTACAAATGTGAACATTTAAATTTCACAAATCTAACTAGAAAAAGGATGATGATGAATTTTATTTTTGCTGCGAAAATGACTAATGTGCCTAATATGCTATGACTAATGATTTCCTTCTGATTAATTTGCTAAGTACCGCTTGAATGAATTCCTTTCAAAATATGCAAACTGAAAAATTGATTTTAATTTTTTTTCGAACAATGCTGTTTATTTAATTTTTTTTCTAAGCAAACAGAACAACAAAAAAAAGTTGTTCGGTTCAAAAACTAGCATTAAACCACCTTTCGTCATAAACTTCTACAGTCAAATTTGTTTCATATTAAAAACTTTCCTGTAGTTATACATTACCGGACTGCTAATATACTGAGATTTTCCTTAAAAGACAAACCTGACTAGGAGTAAGATAAAGTCTACTCTGCCAGTGAATCCCATCACCTTTTGGCGGAACAACAATTAGTCTTGAATTCGGTACAATTTGCTTCAAGTAATAATGTTGATTTCCATAATATAGACTACGCGCCAATGGTACACGTGGAGAACCAATATGCACTACAAAATGTGACATTAATTTCGTATTTTTTTATGCAAATTACAAAATAAAGAGATAAAATCCATAAAATTGAAGTGGCATTAAAAAGATCAAAGTACTCATTAGTTTGAGACACAAGAATAATATTACTAATATCAGTACTAAGAGAAATTGTTGTGAAAGAGACGAAATCTTTTGAGAAAGTTTTACTGATTGGCGGAATTATAATTTTTCATTTATGTCCTAAGCAATTACTAAAGAATATTCAAGCAAATCGGGCATCCTTTCACTGGGCAGTCTTTTCTTTGTCGCTTATGGAGAAGAATACTGCTCAACTGAATTATCCGATTGTTGCTACTGTGCGTCGGTGTAAGAACTTGAACTCGAACTATCTTCAGCTCCAAAATCCGGACCTCTTAACACCTTTCGGGGCTCCTTCCCCTGACTTGATCTCCGACGTGTCGCCTCATGATTGGTCAATCACATTTGAATCGGAGCATTTTGGCGGTAAACATGTTTTTTGGCTTGTTGATCCCTTTAAAACTATGTCGCGCCACAATACTCTATATTTACAATAATTGTCGTGGCGCTGTTTGGTCTTTAATATCTTTCGGATTTTCCGATAGTAATATCAATTACCGTTTAACCGTGCAAGAAAACTAATTGCAAGAAATGCACGTCCAAAGACTAAATTCTATGAGACCATTGGAATTAATACTACTTTTCCTGTATTTAAAATTTCTAACAATAGACGAAATTTCGTTTATGATTTAATATGCTAGCTTATCTTTTAATATACTGGCTTATATCACAAGTATAGCATTTGTAATCAGTCTCTGGTAAAGTAAGTTCTGTAAATATTTTAGAGAAATAAATTTACCGTAATCAACGAAATTTGGTGATCTTCCTAAACCAAATAAAGAAAATGGTGTATGAAGTGCTCGATGTGTTGTTTGAGGCATCTGACATTGTGAACCGACTTGATCGTGACCCCATGAATCGGACATACTGAACATTACGCAAGCACCATGCCAAGCAATTCCAGTTCCAGAAAAAAATAAAGAATCTTATATTCATATATTTTATTTTGAATTCAATGAGGTTACAGTTTCAGGAAAAAAGCTTTTCAGAAAAATAAAAATTGTTTATCATATACTACTTGAGATATTCTCGATCAGAATTATATGTGGATGAATTGAGAAGTAAATATTGAAAAAGTAAAAATACCAATTTTTGTCTTTGTAGAACCACAGAATTGATCACATGAACTTGAAAATACTTGTACTTTCAGGAATGTTGTATCACCCTTGTCTTCACATTTAATGAAATCAACAGCCATACTCTGATCGGCATCTTTATATTCAAGTAATACATCAAGAGTTCCATCTTCTTTCAAATCAAAAAACGACGCCAGCTGAATCTGACCCAAGGAAACATCAGCAGGTTGAATAAGCCTGGGACTTGTTCGTAACTCAAATCTTCTGAAGTAAATGAAATACGTATTAAAATACAAGACACCTGTAAGTATAGGAACTTCTCTCATCGTCCGTGTATTTTTAGTGCTTTCACAGAAAACGCGTATTTTTAATGATGGATTTAAATACATAATCGAAGTTTTATAAAGCTGCACAAAATAATAAATTTTGATAAATGTACCTAGAAGCATTAGAAATACAATCAGTGCATGGCACATTTTCCAGAATCATTGGATTTTGCGTTTTTTCCCGAACAAGAGCTATTAAATCAGGATATCCATCCAGTGAGAAATCTCCAACACGAAAAACAACATTCCCTTCATCTTTTTTGGACACTAAATCGGAGCCCTGGAAACATACGCCCTTCATTTTCTAAGCAATAAATGACTTCTACGAAATGTTTTTGGCACACACAAGAAATCAGAAATCTAAGGATTAAAAATCGAAACCATATTATTCTGCAAATAACAGCAGCTCTAATCTCTGTCCAACTCTTTTTTTTTGAAAATATTTCAATAAGAGTAGAAAAGAGACATTTCCGGATAAGATCCTAAAATATAAAAAAAAAAAATTTTTGCCAGGAATGTCAGTGTATGATATGATATGATAAAACCGTAGACAAACATGCAGAATAAAATGAAAAGGAAACATTCCATTTACCTCAAGACCAGTAATATGGAAATCTTGCCATGCTCCAATATAATGGTTCCACATATTGATTACTGATACTTTTCTACATGTTGAATCAGCACAACATGGCAAACCGATATCCACAACTCCATCGGCATCAAAATCGGCAAATAATACAGCACCAAAGTAATTAGTAGAACATGATTCGGCTGGTAAATCAGCAATAAGAGCATGGTCTAATTCCCACAATTCACTGAAAATTTCAATAAAATGTTTGAAGAGAAGTGAAAAACAAATCGTAAAAAAAAAATGGAATATGTATTTAAATAGCCCTCTAATTATCCACTACAAAGTTCTTCATTCATAAATAAAGAATACTTCGAAAAAATTGGAATTATATGAATAATCTGAAACTCAGCAAAAATGCGAATCATTAAAGATACAATAATAAGTCTGTATTTTTTTAAACATATGCTGCTATATATATCAAATAGATATTAATTTTTGTTGCATGAATTTTACGATGAGAAATTAGTATTTTCTTGTCACAACATTTAATTAAGAGTTAATAAATCTAAAGCGGGAAAAAAACAGAACTCCAATCTTCCTCGAATTAAAAAAAATCAGACGAGATATAAAACCAAAACCGAATTTTTATCAAGTGAACGACGTTATATCTGCTAAATAAATTAAGTAGCATTAAGTAAATTAAGCAGCAATGCCCTCTGCAGAATTTTGATGGAATTAAATAAAATTGATATTTTAAATTTGAATTGATACTTTGATATTCTTCTCCATGCTTGCATCTTTAAACGATTGTCAACTTTGGTACCAAATATTATTTCAGCACTTAAATCACCATTTATATCCACGAAGGAATGCAAAAAACGTTCATATGGACTGATAGGAGATATATTACCAGATGCACTGCAATAAATCTTAATTCAAAAAAGATGCGAAAAAAGTATTGAAAAGAACTTCTCCCGTATTTCTCTTAAAAGCGCAGATAATCATGAGTCATTACTCAATAGTTCTGATAAACTAGATGTGAAGGTTTTAGACGACACAGAAAAGAAAAATAAAATCTTTGCAGAAAATTATTTGTTATCACTTAGTTAAATGACTTACTTGAAAAAATATTCACAGGATGAAAAATTTCCTGTTGCTGAGCCTAACTGACAAAATAAGGAACTGGTGTTCAGAAATCCCACAACATCACTGATACCATCACCGTTAATATCCATTACAGCTAATTCATCCAATAATGTTGCATTTAAAGGAATCGGTTTGTATGCATTATATGAAAATATGTACACAGTCGATTCATAACCTTTCTCGCCGCTAGGCTAAAAAAAAAAGAACAGATTTATAGTCGTCCACTATGATTAAAATTCCAAAACCTTTTTTTCTTTTTTGAAAAGCCTAACAATATAAAATTACATGATAAAAACTAGATATCATTTCCAGTCTACTTACTTATTTCAATTAAAATTAAGGATTACAGAACTGATAGTTTTTGTTTCTGGAAGATCAGTGAGAGATATCGGAATCATAAAAACTGCTAGTAGGAAAAACGATGGGGAAAAAATGAATGAACCAAGTTCACAGAAAATGCATTTCATAATTTATTGCATTTATCCTAAATTTCATTTCACATACATAACGAACAATTTTTCTCGAAACCAATATATCAGGCACTGAATCACCATTGAAATCCCCAACTGCACATGAAACAGTCTGTGATGAGCCAAGGCTAATATCTTGTCCTGCTTCGGAAAACTCGCCATTTTCATTCTACAAAAACTAGAATTTTATAAGTATCACAACAATACAGAGAAAAGAAAAAGCTATTACAAAAAATAAGCGAAAGATCAGATGTAAAAGTGTCAATTAAAGTTACAAAGGTGAGCCTTCTCTAGCGCTAGCACTTCCAACCCATCACTGACAAGTCAAAAAAAAGCCTAGTATTTCAAAATGATTCTCCATTAAAAGACATCTGCTTTCATTGATTTCATAACATTGGTATATAAAGTACGACTAACAAAGTGACTGACAGTGAAAAGAAATAAAGATAGATAGAAATGAAAAAAGAGAGAATGAGATAAACTGAAATATAGCAAAGTGTAGCGCAGTAGGAGAGTATGAAGTAAAATCAGATCAGATGGAGTAAAGTAAAAGAAAGAGGAAAAAATAAAACAGAGTGAAGTGAAGTAAAAATATATCAGGTAAGAATAAATTCAAAACTCGAGACTAGAAGAGGGAAATAAACTAGACCTGAAAGTAAGTTTTTAATCGATCATAATCCTGGACAATGATATCAGTATATAGGTCGCGATCCATATCACCATAGGCACAAATCCGACCTTTTAATTTTCCATTAACATATATGGCATGCGTGATCACACAGAGAACAATTAGTGGCATTCTCCACAGATATTTTACTGATAACCACCGCATTACTTAAAATATAATTATATGACCCTTGACATGAATTCCAATCCTTTCACCCACAGACGTTGCAAAAAACTTCAATTTAACCACAAAACTGCCGTTGCTTCCATAATGTCAACAGTCGTGAGGACCGAGCCGTGAATTGCACAGTGTATAATAAGCGTCCTCTCAAGAATTTAATTCTAAGGATTTCGGCTAACATAGGTAGGATTATGACCGTTAAGTAAGTTAAGTTGGACTGAAATGAGCTAGAAGGCGGTATTATATGGGATCAGTCATTTGAATTTTTTCATTTTTTGCAAATTGATGTCAAATAGCAACATCTCTGAGTCTGCTGACAAAGAATCTCATCCAGTTCTGAAATATACCGATCATTAATCAGCTTAGAATTTCACTGCAAATAATCCAACAATGAGACATGCGGATAGACTGGTAAGATTCATTAGATTGACATAATTCTCTGCAATTTTCTGGATAAGACCAATCATAACGAAGCTGTCTTACTGAGCAGATGAGGAAACAATTTGACTACTGCCGAACTATTGTCTATAATCGAGATAGAGTTCCTTCCCTTGGCCCCCGGGATAATGTATTAATTATAGGACAATAGAAAATAAATGAATTCGTTATATTCCCGCATCCAGTTTAAAATTTGCTACTCCAGCTACATACAAATTCACTGTCTGCCTGCTTTGTGTTGTTTTATTGCATTGTCTCTCACTTCCGTAATATTCATGCTCGCATATCTATATATACATATTATAAACTTCGTTTAAATAATTGATTGATGCGGTTGTTAATGCATGTTTCTTTATTTCTTCTCACTTTAGCAATCATGATAACAAAAAAGAAAGAAAAGAGGAACCAATACGAAACAATAATTTTCAAAAATTGCAACTTAAAGAAATTAGTTTAGAAATTACCCAAATTTTTTCTCCCCGTAAAGTTTCACTAATTCACTTTCCTTTTATAAGAATCAAATATACTGTTTAAAATTCTATTCAAAAATGACCATGAAATTTATGCAAATCGAATTTTTTAGTCTGTAAGTTATAAATCGAGCTGATTTTTAAGAAGGGTAATTCGAGCTGGATGATAGTATCTGGATGTCACATTTCGGAATAATACAACACCATGATAAAGTTGTTTCAAAGCCGGTAAACAACAATAACCAATAGCAAAGCCTTTCCCATGTACGAAGGAATAGTCACCGCGTACAATCCTGCCAATGATAGGCCTATAAATTGAGCATTCATTTACTTAATTGTCAATCTCGTTACATATTCCTTTTTTAATGATAACATGTAAAAAAAATTTTTTTTAATACAAAAAATATAGTAAAAATATACTAAAAAGAAAATATATTGGCAGATAATGTTGCTCCAAAAACAAAGTAAAAGTAACTTTAAAATTACAAGAAGTCACTGAGAATGAAAATCTGAAACATTAAATCACTCGGGTTAAGTGAAAGTACCAAAATATATTATTTTGAATTTGAATATCTCTCTAATTGCTCACCTCGAGCAGCTGCTACTATATTTTATGAGTTCTACTGGTTTTTCTTCTAATTCTTCTCTACCATTTGTAAGCTCTTCAGAAATGGAAGTTTGCGGATTACTTTTCACATTCCTTTTCAATCGTTTAGCTGTTTTTGCTTTTTCTCTTTTCCTTTTCTTTTTCTCCTTCACTTTTCGTTTCCTATATATATAATTTATATATAGTTTAGATGATTTGTTTTTCATCTCCTAATCTCAATTTTAGAGCGATGATTTACGGCAAGAGTAAGTACCGAGAACACATGACTTTCTATATATCATTTGCTTCAGAGCAAAAATTAAGCCAAGAACTGAAATGGAACTTGTGGGAAAATTGTTGTCTAATAAGAAGTAGGTCACAAATACATAGAAGACGGCTACAGGTAACAAGTAGTTCACAAATAACAGATGAAAAGATTAAAAATTTAATATTTAACATTTGATTTCTTTTTCTTAAAGGCTTACCATAGCATTTCTTTGTCAGGAAAAAGTGAATTCAACGGTATGTGCTTTTCTTTTGCAGTAACATCTAACGAAATAAAATCCTCTAATCCGATCTGAAATAAGTAAATATAATTGCATATCTACAACATATTTAATGTAGACTACAGTAAAAAACGTGTAATAATTTTATAAAGTTTTGAAATTCATATCATCCAGAAATTTTTCCTTTTAAGACAAAATTAAATTACCTCATTCTCTTGGTTTTCTTCATTTTTCTGGTTACTGAACGCTGATTCTAATGTATTTGTTCGTGATTGTTCAACAATTTGCATAGCATTTTCGCCTTTCGACAATTTTGCTATAGTCGTGAAATCTTCATCGATTGGCGCACATATTAATGCAAATCGTAGTGGACGACCTACTGTTATTGAGACAAGAGATACGGGTACTAATGCTGCAGAATTCATAATAGATTCTGAAACTGTAGAAATTATCTAAGAATAATCAATTTATATTTAGATAAGTTATTCAAAATTCTCTTCTCAAATTAATTTTTTTAATGTTTTCAAAATTAATTTCCAAAATATCTACTAGTAACGAATTAATTTCAAAATCATTGGCATTGCTAATTCAAAAAATTTATTAAGAAATAACCTTTCGGTGTTGGTCCTCTTCCGATCAACCATTTCTCAATAGCCAACAATGTTCGACGGTTACGTATAACATATGCAGTACCTTCAAAGCCTGAATTTTCGAACCAGTCATGAGATAACTCAGAGAACTGAAACGTAAAAGGATATTTGATTGATAAGCTGCTCCAATACTTCACTCTGCGATTATGAGGCCGTCGTATATACTTTTCCTGCAGATAAAATACTTGTCTAATATAGATGATAGTTTTATGAATCAATAGACTGTTTTCTCGATATCAAACAACAGCAATACCAGAAACAATTATGAAAAGGATATATAAAAGAGACTAAAATTGCTAAAAATTTACAAAGCAGAAACAAATTTTTCCATATATTCAAATTGTTTTATTTGTGGAATAAGAAAGTATTATATTATTCGATATAAATGCTTGTGCAATACTCTTCTGACAGCGAATAATTGCCATTTAAATACTTCACATAAGTAACCTGCAAATTAATGTATTCTTCTTTGAATTCATTTAAACCAGCATCACAATCTGGTACATCAGCAGGAAAATTAAAATGGCTTGATTCCAGTTCTAAGAATTTCTGATCCTTCAATCCGATACTCCTCGCAGTACCATACTGCAGAGCAAGCCAAAATTCCAAGCCTTTCAAAAAACATAGAAAGTTATTTGAATGCAAATCAAAAACTGCAATAAATTGAAGATAAGAAAAATTCATGAAAACAAGAACTAAATTTACCAAATCCAGATGGTGTGATGAGATCCAGACCAATGAATGGATCTGTTGTTCCTGTACCCGTATTTCGAACTATTAAGAGTATTGGTATCTACAATAAAAATAAGAACAAAATATAAAAATCTATTCAAAGGAATATGAAAAATTTCTGTTTTTTAAATGCTGTGATTTTCATATTTGAATAATAGTAGTAATTGGAGAGTGATAGCTAAAGGATGGGATGTGACATTACTAATTACATTTAACTCATATGATCGTTCGCATAAAATCTAGATTCAAATCCACAGAATCTAAAAGATGTTAGTTGTACAGCGAGCATACAAAATAGCGAGAATATTGAATAAAAAATTATATGTGTACAAAAAGTTGCATAAAAACCTTAGCTTCAGAGGCTTTCACTGGTTGCAACTGCATACTTCGTTTTTTCTGCAAATCCGTTTCAATCAGCTTCTTTTCAAGAGCCTGAAATAAAACTAATGCGGTAATCTCGATAATACGACACGGTAATGTACCTGCATATCAATTCACGTCTGAACATAGATTCTTATACAAAAGAGACAGTTTTAAAGCAATTCTTATTTAACCCATAATCGCTTAGATTTTTGTAAGAATAAAACCATTTTAATCCTGTTGTAATCTCCTACTTTCATTTAGCAGTAGAAATTAAAAGAAAGCTAATTCCAAATTCAAACCTTTCTTCGAATTTCAAAATTCCAAAAATCGTTCAGTGGAAGTGGCAAATCGTGCACATTTAGCGATTTTCTTGAACATCTATTAGTCTCAGCTGGCTTTACTTTCTTCAGCGGTCGACTTAATCTAGGATCTTCCACAAGCAAACTGAAAACAGTACCATCAGGAAATTCACCGGGACTAAGCTTGCTGCATTCATTTCTCCAGCACTGGTTATTTGACCTGTAATATCAATCTATATTTACTTATGTGTTTTAACATGTTTTGAGCATCAAATATGTGAATAATTCTGCGGCATCCCGTCGACTTAGAACTTCTTCACCACTTTTCAAAAATTATATAGGATAAACGTCGAAGATGCTGCATTCAGCTTTGTTTAAAAGTGCTACATCTGATAAGATTTTATAGAGCATTATTAGATGAACTTTCCTTTATATACTTATCATTTGTTTTCCATTTTCATTGCATAAAATGAGCGGTAAAAACTAACACGAATTCTTTCATCCCAGAATCCATAATCTCATTTTCTTCGACAACAGCAAGAACTTCACGTAATATTTCAAATGATTTAGGACCATATAACCTGAGTCGAACCATCTGATCACTTAAATCTAATAACTGAAAAATAACTTCGTTAACATAATTTTTTTAGCGTAAATAACAAGATTTTGATTATATGAGTAGATTTTATGATTATATAAATTATATTAGTTAATAATAAATTTTAAGAAAGCCGGAACCAAGAATCTGATTATGAACAAATTTAATCATTCCACTTATAATTATGCAAAATATAAGTAGATTGTTCCATTTTAAGTATGAATTAAAGAAATTTCAGAAGTGTATCAGAATTTTTAAACAATGAAAAAACATCCATTAAACAACCAGCTGTTACTATCAATTCGTCAGAAAAATGTGCACATTATTCGAAATTTGGATTCGGATTTTTTCATAACTATTGATAATTTTGCATATTTGTCGAAGGAGAGAGAGGAGAAAGGCTATTCTCCTTTGCATATATTTGGAAAACTTCATGCTTTTAAGAAATAAAATACGGAAGAAATGCAATCATAATCACGACATGATTCAAAAATGATCTAATTTTATCAAAATCATCAAAAAATAAGGGATAATGCCTTAGAGATCTACAATGAAAAACAATATTATCGTAATATTTAACCCTTAAAATTAATGAGGTTCAACAACCATCAATTTTATAAAATGTATATATAAGAGAGAGAGAGAGAGAGAGAGAAAAAGAGAAAGAAAATTGATAAGTGACACAATTATAAAAAACTATACCTTTAGATCTTCACTATTTTCGTAGATATCCGTCTTCATCTGTAAATTACGTAACCTCCATTCATCTATATTGCGTGGCACTTTGTCTGTTCCTATAAGATCTACTTCTTGATCCTGTTTTTTCAATTTTAGCAGATCGATAAATTTTGACAACATATTTTTACTGGAAGAGGGATGTGTCCAGACAGCTAACGTGTACTTTTGATCAGTCCTGGAAATACAGGACTATAGAACTCGGATTTCTACCAAATTTATTGATATAAATTTGGTGAAACTTTAAATTTGATGGATAGAAACAAAAATGAAACTTTAAATTTGATGGACAGAAAAAATAAATTTAAAAATATTCTAATAATAATTCAAACATTCGGTCGATAAACAAAACATGAATTTTCGAAAATTTGTCGCTTCTTTTTATCCTATCTCTTAATATCTTGAATTCTTACGAAAACCTTATACAGAAGAGTTAATAACTGGTTTTAGAAAACAATCGGTTGATTACTCTTTATCATTGAATATGTTGGTGAATGAAAAATGAAAAATTAACCTCTACTATATTACAATATTTCAGTGCATACAACTATTTTTAATAAAAATCTTTAGATAAATATCCTTCTTTTTAGATTAATTACCCTTCATTCTTCTATAGAATGGAGATTGCAAAAATTTACCTGTGCTTACTCCATAGAAATCTAGCAGGTCCAATGAAACCACGCGGATACTTGCCTGGTTCGTATAACATAACTGGCATCTCAAAACGACCGTCTAAAGCAGTCTTGAATGCAAATGTTGGGCCAACTTCAGGTGCACAAATGTTACGTAATAGCTCAATTATTGTTACTTGACTTGTTCCAATTATCTGAAAAAATTAAAAAACTTCCATTCCACTATCAAATAATTGCAGTTTTAAATGAGAAAGGATTATAATAAATTTACTGTTCGCATAGAATAAATTTAATGTTTGCACTGTTCTAACTATTAAATTACCAAAGATTTTGTAAATATTACTCTGGTTTAAACCATAAAAATGATATATTCCATTTAAAGTTTGATGAGTATGTTATATTCTAAACAAATTTCATGTTCTTATATTCCAATATTAATTAGTTTAAAACAAGCAGATATAACCACTGAATGCCCTATCAATAAACAAATTAAAGTAAGAAAATGAATCAGTCAGGTTATCTGGATATCACTGCGAATCATTCGAGAAGTTGACACTAAGAGGTGCAGTTATGTCATCAAAAGCCGTAACAAGCGAATTTTGATTTGTCTTGATATTGGCATATATACCAATAATATCACAATCAATAATATTGTAAGTTAAACTCCTTTAAGAAAATCCATGATAAAGCTTGATTTCAATTCTCAAAATCTTGTAATTTGAAAAAAAAAAAGAAAAAAAAAGAAAATTTTGCATATCTTCTTGAAGAAAAATGATTAAGATTTTTGAATTTACCTGGAAACAGCGCAAGAAGCTAACATCTCGTACAACACAATGTCGCATAGCATCACGATGAGACGGTCGAAAAGCTCGTTGATAACTGCAGAACGGTAAATTGTATCCCCATTTCTGGATCATTCGAAAACGTTTTGCATGCCATATATGTGTTTCAAGCCATACATGTTTTCGTTGGCGTCTGATATAATTCTAGAATTTACATTAGTTATTAAAGTTCGAAGAAATTATAATAACTAGAAAATTTCATTTTATAAATTGAAGCAAGCTGAAACTACTGAAGGAAATACTGTTTTACGCATTATCAAAATATAAGTGAATATGCACTGATTCATGAAGATAAGTAGATGTGCTAATCACAAATTAAGAAGGACAGAAATGCATATAATTTCATCGCTGTTATAATATGATGCATCTATGGAAGAAGAGGCATTATTTAACTTGTATGATCATAGAAGATTCAGAGTTGAACTGGTAACCAAAAAATCATATGATTTTCATACTGCAAGTAAACAGTGCATGGAATAAACTGCCCGATGACTTATTTCGATCATTTTAGTGATTCCAATTTAAGTATTTCAGAAAAATTAACCAAAAGTAAGTTTCTTGGTCGTCTTCTCCAAAAGCGACTAGGTGGCTTTTGACGATGTTTCGAAGCTGCAATTGATGAAATTGCAAAACGACGTTGCATACGTGGGAAACGCTTTATGTTGTAGGACATTGCACGACGACGCATATGACGTGGTAAGCGCTGTACTGCTGTACGTGGTCCTTTAGTCACTTCTCCTGATATCAACACGCGATTATCGACGGCCTTGAAAAAGCGTACCAGTTAATTTTCTTTTGGAAAACACACAGAATTAAAAATCAATCTGTCAAATGTTCAATACAAAGTACCACTTAATATGCCCAACAATATTTCCTAAATTTCTTCCAAGGACAAATTTCAGAAAACCAACCTGAATTAACTCAGCAATTTGTCTCACTCGTTCTTTCACAAAATGCATTACATTAACACCACGTGGTCGTGGACAATACTCATCTCCCTCACTTTCCTCCATTACTGAAAATGACATTTTATTTTTATTAATTATACGCTTAACACTGAATATCTAATATGATAACTTATCAAAGATCTCTTTATCAGCAGTTGTCTTTTCAACAACCTCGAAAATCCTCGAATCGCAGAAAAGCTTATTCTCATAATTTGATTTAGTGAACAGGCTTCGAAAAAAGTATTGGCAAAAATTTTGAGCTGAATAAAGGATGACATATACACTTGTAATTGAAATTTATTTTTCGGAAAATTTAAAATTCAGCAAGTAATATGTACTATTGAAACACATGTACTCGATAAGAGAAAAAAAACGCAAAAAAAATATACAAATATAACAAATCAAAGGAATGTAAAAGTTATGATGAATTTTCACAGATATAAACGAGAAATAAAATTTAGATTAGATAGATAAGTAAGTTATCTCTCATGTGGAAAACGATACGTCTCATATATCATGTGAATATGCAAAGATGATAACTAATATGAGGAAAAATATTAAAAAGCTCTGAGTTTTAAAAACTGAGATATTAACTTAAAATTTAAATAAGTGCATGCCAAAAAAACCTAATTTGTTTTATCAACATGGTTAATCATCTTATTCTTTATCCTTGCTTAATGCTTCTTCCTTTTCTTTACTGATATTTTTGATCATTCGTCTCGTCGATAAACGTCCCTGCTTCGACAGTTCACGTTGACTTATCGCCATTTTACGGGTATTCAACCGTCGCCACTGTATATTCCGTTTTTCTTCGAATAACAACACATCCTAAAGCAAAAAAAAAAAAAATTCAGTTTCTTCTTTGAACTAAATAATTTAAAAGTTTATTGATAGCCAAAGCAGAAAATGGCAAACGAATAATGGCTATCACCCTCAGTAAATAAACAACATGAAAAAACGCATGTCATCAATAGGAAACATACTATTCAGGAAACTGAAAAGCTTCAGTATTTTGGTGCTAAATTCAGTGACATCAATCACGAGAATTGATGGAAAATTTTGAATTCTAGAATAATACTTTAAACAACACTAAAACTATAAAGGGTGCAAGAATATTTCGATTCATTAAGCTATTCAAAAAAAGACATTCAACAAGCCACTCAAAAAAAAGACGTTTTCAAAAAAAACATTGATGTTGATGCAAACTAATAAAATTAAATGGTATTTACTCAATTGGTAAAAAAAGAATATTTCTGCTATCCACTGCTCACGATGCGTTTACTCAAGATTTGCGCGACTGCACGTTAAAAACGACTTGCATCAATTATCAAAAAATAATAACTAAATAGCTATTATATGTATTAGCTCGTCGAGCTATTTGATATAGTTTATAATTTATTCTTGGAACTTATAGGAAACTGCCTCCTTTGATAGATTGCCGAAACAGTTCTACACAGCTAAAACCTCATTTAATTGAATTCAAAAATTGCATAAATAATTCAAGGAAAAGTTCATACGTATGATGATGGTTCCTCGATAATTTCTTTCACTAATTTTGTTTGTAAGTTGATATCGTCCTCATATTTCTCCTTAATTACTCGTTTTTTTGTGACTGGATCGATAATATTACCATACTTAAACATTACTCGATCAACAATATGTGTGACTAATTTAGCCGGTCGCTTTTTTACATCACATTTTGTGATCAAAATAGTGTCACCCAATCCTGAAAATATTCCAACAGTTACTTAAGTTCCGACTAAAACTTCACCTAAATCTAATTCCCACTTCGAATAAATGTTATCAAAGTCTATGCACAAATTATGGATATGTGCTTAATCAATGTTTCTATATCTGTCTCTAAGTTCCTAAAATACAGAAATTAACAAGCTTGATGCATGGAGTTTTTGAATTCCAAGTAATCGCCAAGTATAATAAAAGCGAAGAATCGCATCAAAATTTATATTAATTTTTGCAAAGTCATAACAAAGTATAGAGACAAAACAAAAATTTTTAGTAAAACATTCAAGGAAAGAGAAAATTGAGAAATTTCAAAAAATTTTATCAGGATCAGTAAATTTCACAATCTCTAGAAAATAAATTTTGCTGTGAAGTCAAGAAAAATTACCAGCTGTGTTTTTTGGATCCAATGCCCATAGATCAATAGGTCGTGCAAAATACTTTTTAATATATTCATCAAAATCATTTAATCGACATCGAACCTAAAAACGACATAACATCGTTATTATTCTTCAATCAGAAACATCGATGTTATGAATATACTACCTTTCATGAGGCGATATATTATTAACAATGCATAATTTGATTTTTAGTGAAAGAGTTAAAGGCCACAATAATTTCCACGAACTAATTACAAATCAAAGATTCCACTTTACCTGGACACATGGAATTTTATCATTTCCAATATGTGTATGTTTTAATACCTTTCCCAACAACATATCTAGTGTGTTTTTGGATAATTCGGTCTTGAACTGAAAATAAATTGACGTTTAGAAATAAAATATCAATAATAAATGAGTGAGGAAAATTATCTGACTGATCATCCTTAGATTATGATTTTAATTTAAAAAATTCGGAACTTCGAAACTGACACTGCAATAATTGCAATATAAAATACTTGTACACATCTCATATCTCTGATGGAGTAATAATATTGTTACAGCAATAATAGCAATATGATCTAAGAATGCTGAAAAGCGATTAATTATGGATAAAAGAAACCTAAGATTTAAAAGAAAAAGTTTGTATTTCATATTTTCCCTTCCTAACCAAACTATTTTTCTGTTTCCACAATTTTAATATATTCATACACTTGGAGATCCCGAAGCAGTTTTGCAAATTCCACAGACATCCAATAAGATTCTAACAACTTTGACTCTTGGAACTTCGTGTCTTAAAGTAAACTTACACAACTAGCTGTGCTTTCGTATCTTAAAGTAAACTTACACGACTAGCTGTGCAAAACACAGGTTCCATTTTCAACAATTGTGCTGCAAAATTCATAGTTCATTATTTTACCACTGTCTCATTTTCTTCAAACCTAAAACATTTTCATTTTAAAAAGTTTCATCATTCAAGACGAAGCTAAAAGAAAGTCCCTTAGTCGAATGATAATTTCGCATTTTAAATACATCAAAATAAATCATACCAATCTTTTATCATCAAAATCAGTGACTCCAACTTAACACACAGGGCAAAATTCGCAATAACTCATTTTCAGATAATTCTCAAACAACAGGCACGCCTGCAGATCCTGCCTTATAAGAGAATCCAGTCTGTCCAAGTTCTTCAAAAATCTCTAAAGCTAACATCATTTGAAATTTCTTTTTTTGGCAATAACTTCCCAGAAACTTGTCCTTCAAGCTTAACAACGAAATCACTATCAATACACTGGAAATCAACAGTTGCGAAAACAAAGACGTCGGTCTTCAGGTTTTATTTAGCAATTTTTCAAATCTTTTAATACACGAAACATCTTCAAGCAAAAAAAATTCAATTTCCACGGGAATTCCAGAATATCATGATTTCGACCAACAAAAGATTAACAACAGACTGACTCTCGATACATAAGTATTTTGAAAGAAAAATGACCCAATTATCAGATTTGTGAAAATTTTAGATTTAAAAATAATATTTTTATGCAAATTGATCGATCTTTATAGATATTCTTGAAAGTATCACAGTGCGAATCTTATAAACCATACAAATAATAGTTCTTTCGTTTTTTTTTTTTTTAAACACACAGAAAGCAAAGCGGACGAAAAAAAAATCAGTATTCAAGCGCCTTACACAAATTATATTTTTGATTATTAATTATAATTTCCTTTCTTTACACTTCCCGATTTCTTTCTTTGAAGACTTTAAAAAACTCTACAAATCAGGAGCTTCTCTTCAATGGTTTAAATTTATATATACACTTTCACTCTCCCATCCATTTGACTGCTCTTTTCCAGCAATGTTCACGAAGTTCTGGATGCTAAAAAATTTCTTTAAATATATATGTATATACCCGAATTACGCTTCAACAACTGCAAATTGATGATAATTTAAGATTAAATTCATAGTTCGTAATAGTGACAATAATAATATTGAAGAACAAATATACAGGAATCGAATTTAAAAATGCTAAACATGATTTTCGACTACACAAAAAATACAAGCAAATGAAAAAATTGATGAAAAAGGAGCATGCCAATTGTAATGAGATTCTTGAAAAACCTAGTAAAAAAGGAGAAAAATAGTGAATTTAAAAAAGAGATACATAATGGAATCATATACAAAAAAAAAAGTAACATGTAAAAGGAAAATTAACGAAATTTCTACATAAGCAAAGCAGAAACATTTTTTGCTAATCATCAAACTAAGATCAAGAAAATATGTCAAAAATGTCTCAGTCTGAAAATTTTGCTTAATCAGAACCTCCTTGTCATCTTTTCTTTTTTTCTCACCATCTTATACATATTTGATCTTACCATCTATATTTATCCTCTCCTTATAATTAAATCAAATGATTTTCAGAAATAGTTATTTAAGAATAATTTCGGTGATTTAGGTAGATCTAGGAATGATTTAAAGAATTTCGCTGCGGACGGAGAAACAGTAAACGCAAAAATAAAAGATGAGAAGTATTTTAATGAAGAAATGAAATACAAATAAAAGATAGCACAACTTTCCAACCCTACTAAAATTCACACAATTCCTATATTGCTTCTGATCATCCATGAACTTCACAAAAATCAATTCAATAATTTACTTGATTAGTATGTGACATGAAATATAAATCCTTAATAAATTATAATCTGAACAGATTATTAAATTACAGGAAGAATATGCAACAGAAAGCAAAGCGTTGCGCATTATTTCACAAGGAATGGAAAAATAAAATTAAACTGATTGTTTTGTTTAAGCTATTTATGAATCCTTTACTTCAACGACACTCCCATACTTTAATTGTCATATCCACACTAGATGTCACAACGTAAGGTAGAGATGGATGGAAATCTGAAACGAAAATCTGTAAGATTAACACATTCTAAATATTCGTTATTTAATATTGCCTCTAATATTTTTGAAACTTGAGAGAAATAACATGCAATGAAAATATATACAAAAAAAGACAACACCAACTAAATGAAGAACCTCACTCACGACACGCTCGGAAGCTTCAGAAAACTCTGCTTGAATGGATTACATTGAAAGAATGACCCAGCAAGTTAGCAAGATGGTTAATTTCTTGAATTTGTCAAACAAATTCTCAGACTTTCAGAAAAAATGAAAAATGAATATGATATATGATTTTTCATAATGTCAAATATAAATAACACAAACCAAGCGAACTGACGAAGTGCTTATGAGCATCCAGTGTCTTGGTACAACGCTTCTGTGCAATTGCCCATATACGTAGTGTTTTATCATCTGCAACTGAAAGCAGATATTTACCAGCCGGATGAAATCGCAATCCACGGACCCAGTTATCGTGACCAATCTGAAAACGACGCCATTCTATACATTTCAGATGGCTAATTGACCACAGGGAAAATAAATTCATTTCTAATTTTATTTATTATAGAAGAAATCGATTTTTGTTGGTTTTGAACTTATTTCATAGCTTTGCTGATCATTTTTGACTTTTATTAAAATTCATTGATAAGACAGCAAAAACATGATTTACGCGCTAGTGTCATCACTATGCTGAAGAGTTCAATAGATTTTGCAGACTCCATCCATTTGCTGATTACGTCGCGGTAATTCTGATAGTTCCATTAAGTTTTTCAATACGGAATAATGTATTTGCTGCTTGCTCAAACTTCTAGAAAATACATTTTGTTGTGGTGCAGAAGAAAATAATTAATTAAAAACTTGCCAGAGTAAATAAACAACATCCAGCATTAATATCAAAAAACTTGATCGTTTTGTCACGAGAACCAGAGACAAGAATCGGTCCCAATTTCGGTGCAACCATACTATCATTTTTCTTTGCATCACCATTCATTTGCACTGAAAAATAGTTTCTTTTCTAAAAAATTTGAATTCTTGATACTTATAATTGGCTCGCTGCGTTATGATCTGGTAATCAACATACTCATGCATCTATTTAAGCAGTTTGAAAATGAAAACAGTGAAGGAAAAATGATTGGAGAGACAGACAAACAGAACCTAGAATTGGAGGAAACTGTGGGATTTCCGCAACGCTGGGAATGATAATATTTTAAACTAAGAATAACGTTCTATATTTGGAATCAAAAAAAAAAAGGGCTAACAGAAGGAAAAATTAAAGTAATATAAATTAAGAATAGAAACCTACAAACATGATCTTGTTCAGCTTCAGCGACATAACGAAGAGTCTTGTCAGGTGCCCATTGAATACACTCAACAACGTGTTCGTGATCATGGAATCGCATTTTATATTCTTTTGATATAGTATTCCATACGCAAATTGTCTACAATAAAAAATTTTTTAAAGAAAACATATAAAAGAACGAATATATAGAAAGCAGAGCTGGTTCACTATTCCTTTTCTTTTTTTTTTTTTCAAGTGTGAGATATCGAAGAAACTCTAATACTGACTCTGTGAAGAATTCTTTTTGCAAAAAACTAAAATTACCTGGTCATTACTACAGGACGCAAACATATTTCCATCGTGATGCACACGTACCATTCGTACCCATTCATTATGGCCTGAAAATGTTCGGACACAATAACCCGATGCTACTTCCCACATTTTCACCAAATGATCTCGTGAAGCAGATAGTAAATGATCACCTGAAAATAAAAAACTTAATTTAACTTCATTAATTTTTTCCGTCAAAAGAATTCATTCTAACTTTTATTTACATCTCACATCCTTTTAAATCCAATCCCTACAAAATAAGGATCACCAGTATAAAATTAAGTAATGATGACCAAAAAATTGAAAATTAAATAATGATGGACCGGTACAAAATTCTTTAAACTGGCTATTGTGACAATGCATTTCCTTCTCTTTGCTTATTCCATTAAAAAAAAAGAAAAGAAGGGAGGAAGGTTATTTCATATAGAAAAATATCTATATAAGAGCATATAAAATACTCATATAGATATTTTTTATATGAATAGAAATATTAAATTGAGAAAAAAATTTTTTCACAGAATAATTATACATGGGGAAGATAATGACACATTTCTCTTTTAGTCCTTCGAATAAAAGATGAAATTTATAATCCAACTAAATTAAAAGTAAATAAGAATACCAGAAGGCAAGAATGCAATTGATGAAATATTATGATCGTGCCCTTTAAGTGTTTTCATACAATCAAATGTTTGTACGAATTCCCATATTTTGATTGTCATGTCGGCAGAGCATGATGCTAAAAAAGAATTTAATAAGTCGAGAAATTAGTCTTTAATTATCTCCAGATGTAAAACAACTTATAAAAATATAAAGATATATTTTTATATTGAATAATATATCGGAATCAATAATAAATGTTTTGGATTATTTATTAATGATATTGATTATCAATAATAAGTAATCCAAAACAAGAAAACTGGCTTGATTTATGCTAACATGTATCGCTCGATTTTTGGGTCGGTAACAGATTATCAGTATTTTCGTAAATTATTGAATTTTGAAACAAAATATTTCAGTATCACTAACAATTCTACTACCTTCAGAAAAAAGAACATGAATGAGCATAATCGGAAAAATTTATAACCTTGAAACAATTTAAAAAAAAAAAGCTTGAAAAGCCAATTGTTTTGGTGTGTTTCATCTAAATGATCAGCAAAATTGATCTTACCTAACAATTTTCCACTATTATCAAATGCAAGATCCTGTACGGCATCAGTGTGTCCTTTTAATGATCGTTCGAAATCACCCGTTTCGAAATCCCAAACCTACAGAAAGTTAATTCAGTTTAGTCATCCCAATAAAGGACAAAACTATGAATAAAGTAAACTCTTGCAAGCCACACAAAATCTAAAAGTAAATCTTAAATTGACTACTCAACTCATATAAACTCACTCACTCACTAGCTAAACTCATAAATTTATATACTCATATAAATAAAATTAATGATTAATTATGCAAAGAAATATATCAAGAACTTACCTTAATTGTTGAATCTTCACTAGAGGATGCAATTATGCTATAGACAGGATGAAATATGACTCGGGTAATTGGCGAACGATGACCATTTAAACAAAATTTTTCAGGCGGTCGTGGGATCCATTCACCTGGTTGCCGTTTTTCTCTGAAGATAGGAAAACTTTCTTTAGCAAGTAGTAAGTATTAAAGAGTAAAGTCTTGATAAGGTAAAACAATTGTGAACATATAAATAAACCTTCGCATAAGATTTCAGAACAACTGTTATCAGAAGGTTCATTTCAGAATTGATTTTAGAAATCAAATAACTATTAACTTTTATCCTCTCAGACTGTTTCAGCATTAAAAATGAAGTTATTGCAACCTTGTTGGTGCTCCATGTACGTATTCTCGCTCAGCTTCTTGTAGCTTTGCTTCCAAATCCATAACTTTTTTCTGCAAACGGACTACTGATGTCCATTTCTTTTCCAGCAAACCCATTACTTTTTTATCGTCATTTTCCATCTGAAAATCTTTCAAGATTTGAAACATGTGGAGTTACAATTTCCAAATGATTGCATTATCAAGAATTTACATAATATTCTTCTCATTCTAGTCAATGGCGAAGAAAAACTAACCAAGCCTGTTTCTCGTCTGAAAGCATCGAATGATTCATTATAACCGTATGACTGGAGATAATCAGCAATTGCACGGTTTCTGGAAAACATAAATTTCATAAAAATATTCGATCTGAATCTTCGAAAAAAGCATAGCATTGTAAACCATACGATTTTTTCACTGAGTTAGCCATAACCGGCAAATAGTACAGGTGAAAAAAAAAAAAAAAAAAAAAAAAACTAGAATTATCAAGCATATATGAACAAAGAAAAAAAAAACAATTAGATGATCAGATGGCTTGACAACCATTAACATATCGTACAAAAAACTTTTGCAAAGTTATTTAAGTAAAAAATAGAAAAACATTTTAAAAAATTATCTTTACATACAATTCATCGCGCTGTTTTTCCGACAAATTCATTTTCATTGTTGCAAATCGCTCTATTCCTTGAATAAAACCAATGATTGCAGTTTGATGAGAATTTAACTCAAAGAAAAATTATAACGGGATTTAGTAGTACGTCGGAATGAAATATAATCAGAAAGCGAGCACTACGCAGTTGTAGCTATTGATGTTATCAAAGAAACAGAATCAATATTCGATCGTTAATCTGAAAAAAATAAAAATCCTACGAAATTTTTTTTTAATTTCAACATTGAATAGCGCTTTGAAATGCTCTGAAAGATAATAGGCAATGCCAAGAATTAAGGAAGAATGAATGATAATGGGACCAGAAGAGAAAATGAAGCTAATAATGTCTGAAAAAGCTCGAGTTCTGCCAATATAAGTGCGAAATATAAACAAATTGTAGACCAAGCTTAATAATGACAATGAATGCAACGAAAAAGATAGAAAATGAAAAGATGGAAAGCATGCCATCTTATTCCATTCCAATTAATTTGTTTCACCAGCACGTCTCGACATACATACAAACATGCAGACATAGATAATATAGACATTACTATTCTCGCATCGACTATTAAACGAGAACAAAGGAAATCTGTTCTAAAAACATTAGAAATTCACGAATAAATACCGCTAATAAGACTTTGTCGTAATCAAACTTGCAAAATATAAAATTTTCAATGATATTTCAGGCTTGTCCCCCAAAAATATCAGGCTTCGCGGGTAGAGATGATTTATTTTAACTTCCAGAGATTATGAAGAGCTTCTTGATTAAACTTGTATGACTGCAGTTAAGTGGAATTAATGTTTTAACAATTATATTTTCTTCTTCCTAATCCACTTATTTCGGTTTCAGTTAACTGTATGACTCTCATTTAATCCCATACATAAAACCTAACCTTCGATTAGCTTACATTTTTTGCAAAACAAGACGATCTTCTTCAGTTTTTCAAGATTTCATCTGGTATGGTATTACAATAAATCAACTATATGAGTGAAAATGAAAAAGATATTAAAAACCATTTACGATGAAAACCTGAAAGTAACGTTTGTGAACTCGAAACGTATACATCAACTTTGAATTATAAGCTCGTAAAAAACGTAAAGTTATAAAACAGTTGTTATTGGGTAGTTCAATAAGATTAGAAAGAAAATTGACTGCGTGTAGCAAAGCAAACAAATGAACGGTCTATATTATATTCCAAAACATCTTACAATTCCTGTCAATGTATTTCACATCCTATTCATCTCAGCAGAATACAAAAATTCTTTTTAATATTAAAATATAAATATTTCAATTTGACATATCAAAATGCTTCAAATAACATGAAAAAGAAACTTACTTCCATCCATTTCAACAAATTTTAAGCGAAATATTTCGTCCTCACTATCTTGTCAACAATTATTTCAGCAAGAAAACGAAACTTGAATAGAAAAAATGCCGCAGATTACAGACTGATGCTCCTTTCATTTCAAAATTAAATTTTTAAAATTGCCAAATCGAGAAAAATTTGTTCAAAATTTTATTAAAATCAATACATTTGAAGTCTACGAGTTTTTTATTTTCAAGAAGCAATAGTATTTATCAATATTTGCTTTTCCCTAATCTTTCCGTAAAGAAAGATTAACTCCAAAGGAGAAAAGAGGAAAAAATAATCCAACTTTTTTAATCAATTCGAGATAATGATTCACAAAATTCTTGAATTTTTGAATTTCTTTCATTTTTGAATGAAAAAAGAGTTGAATGAAGGACTAAGCTAACTGATTATAAAAATAACTTAAAAGGAAGAAACTGAATATCCTAATCATTTAACAAGCTTTGACTTTGATATTCGTTTTCAAGAAAATATAAATGAAAGGAAAAGAAAAAACTCTCTTGCAACTCAAAATAATAATAAAAAAAAAAAAGAGAAAAAATGGAAAAATCGGACATAAACTATAGAATGATTTTTCAGAATTAATCAATTACCATTGTCACCAATATCGACAAATAGAAGAGATTTAAACTCACAGTTCTATTGCTTAAACGTTACGATGTCTCAGTATATTTTTTTGTATAATTAATTGTTGATTAGTAGGTTTATGAATTCTTTTTTATAATAAGGTAGGATAAGTTAAAAGTCTGTGAGATTCATATTTTCGAGGTGGATCTGTAAATAAAATTAAATTCCCATAAGCGAATAAATTTAAAATATAAAGTATGTTTTTAAAAAAGAAACATATTTAAATTCAGCTACTTTCTGTGAATAATCAATTTGCTCTAATCCATTCGTAAATATACTTCTATATAAATTATTTATAATATCAAAATTTTTATATCAATATTTATGATACCAAACTAACAAACTATTAGCAGCCATTACCCTACTATTCAATGCACTTTCCAAATATTCCTGCACAGCTTGTTCCAGTAATGCTAGTTGACTATATATATTCCATTGTGTTTCCATACATCATGTTATCATCTGATATTCGAGCAATCTCCAATTCGATAACTTTAGGGAAAACTGCAAGTATCTATAAATACACTTTTAATTAACATGTCAAATGATGTCAGAGCTTTCAATAAATTTTATTAAATATGTATTCGGCCCTTTTTTCAATAGTGCGCTGCTAAATAGATTTATAATCCTTTTTTCTGTTCAAGCATTTTACACACATAAAAAAAAAAAAAAAAAAAAAAAAAAAAAAAAAAAAAAAAAAAAAAGAAAGAAATTGCATATGCATTATACACAAAAATATAGGCATAAAAGTACATACATACTAGAAAACAATCTAAATCATTTTAATAATTCCACTTATTTTTTCATTACCTCTGAATATGATTATAATCACAAGTATGATTTTTGCTTTTTTATATTAAAAAACCAGGCAATTTTCAGAAAAAAATTTCAATGCATGCTTCAAATATTTCAGTTATCATTAATGCTCTGCCAAACAAATGGATTAACCAGAATTCTGAACTGAAAATGAATGGCGAATATGAAGATCAGCAAAAAAGATAAAATATATCAAAAATAAAAGAAGACCGAATAATTTCATTTAGCTTATGACAAATTGGACCTTCCTGCATCGATATTCAATGAATCCATCTAAATTTTACTCGGAATATCAAATTATCTTTCACTTGTCATTTAAAATGCACCTAGAAAAGCCAAAAACATAGCAATCATAAAAAAAATGGACGGAAATTACGAACTGGATTTAATGGAGATAAAAAAAAAAAGAAAAAAAACAATTTTTGGAAAATAAAAAAGGAAAAATTTCTCATAAAAGACATTCTTCCTGATCTTTGCCTTTAGGTTAAATTTTTTGGAAGAATGTCTTATATGAGAAGTTTTTTCTTTCCCTTTATGAAAAATTAGTTTGCTGAAAGATTTTAAACATAGGGGAGATGTAAGGACAATTTTAAGCAGTTTGTATAGATATTCGGGAGGATTCATGCAATCGAATAAAACGATTTCAGCGATTTCTATCGCAGTTTTCCTCCAGACGGTCATGGCGAATCTTTGATCGAATCTGTCGTTGTGTTATCGTCAACGAAATAATACATCACATTAATTCATCGGGCATTCACTTAATGAATCGAACATATTTGACAATATCCGAAATTACATGTATATAATACATACATATATATCGATTATATATATAACTTTTCAGGTATTTGAAAAGTGAAGAATGTCAGCAGGATTCTAACCCACTGCAAATCCTTATTCCTTCCTTTTATCAAAATTCTTCAGTCCTCATTCTCGGCATATTTCATTCAAATGAGACGATCACGACGAAAATGATAGAAAGATAAAGTGTAGTCTGAACATATCGAGAAAAATGTCAAGAAGAATAGGCGGAAAAGGAAGCGGAGATAGAGAAAGGGTTGATTTCGATGATATCGGGAAGTTTGGATGCCACCAGCAGTACATACTTCTATCATACAACTGCAGTAGCTCACACTTTTCCCTTTGCCCACCCTTCCTTCCATTCTCTCTATGCTGACTGACTGGTAACTAACCGTGTATTAAATTGAAAAATTCGTTTGTTGAACCCCTCGGGAGCCACAGCTGGTAACGACACATCACAACACATTCTCTTTTCTGCTTCCTTCACTCTTTTCCTCTTCTCCAGTACTGGCTGATATGCAAGCAAAACAAGTGACAACAATGGTGACAATAACATGGGAACATATACCACGATAAGTTTCAACCACCAGCTATAGTCACAAGTTGCAACTGACAGTAAATTAAAGCGATGTATTAATTGTAGCTGCATAGTAGATTTTGTCACCAAATAATGTATTCTCTCAACTCAATTAGCAATTAAACCATTAAATGATCACACTCATGACACTGGTAGTGACAGTAATATTGATCCATTATCACAACCAATATGACAAGTACTATCACTTGATAATGCATACAAAGATGTTTTCTAAACTTATTCCATGTTACATAATGTTAAAATAACTTATCATGGACCACTGCAACTATGAAGAAAATGCATTTCACAATTTATTTCATTTCTTATAGAATTCATTGCACAAACCCATTATTTAGCAGTAAATAACCAATTAGTCCTTTACATAAAATGCTCAACTCACTTAGTGGATGAACGAATTAAGAAAAAAAATTCATCATCAATTGTTGATATAAAAAAACTGAGGTATTTCATGGAATATACATCATAGTGTATCAATGTACTTAGCGGCACGCTTTCACCATTTGCATTGTGCTATATAAGTGAAACAGTCAATTTTTCAAAATTACTTAATCCTGTTTATTTAAAAAAACTAGCAGTTATGGATTAACTGTTCAATTTCGACAGATGCACCATCATAATGCTTTCTGAACCAATTCAGATTCTGCAATGTAAAAAATACGATTAGTATTACAAGAGTAACATAAGGATACCTGCAAAACTCAATTATACTATTCCTTCCAACGAAAAGAATAGTATAATACTAAATTACGTAAATGGCTAAAGGACAATAAGAAAAAGGTAAAAAAAAAAAAACAATAAGTCTCATTCCCACAAAGCTATCTAAGAAAAATGTAAATATATATTGCTTTCCTCTTCCACTAACGCACGGCCATTATCTATGGATATTATATTCCGTTCACAAAACAAATTATTAAAACAATAATTGTTTTTTGTCTTTTAGATATTTTACCAAACAAAATAAAGCGAAATATTTGCACGAGAGGTATGCTTAATTTTTCTCTTAAACAATCTTGCGGAAAATAAACTTCTAATTCAATCCCAATAATGGTTATTCAATTTATAAATAGTCATTTAAGGCAGCTAGAAAAAAATGCTGCAGACAAAATTGCTTTTGAGTAACATAATGGAATAGAATATCGCTACTAAAAAAGTCCTTATTAACTGCTTTAATCTAACAAAATTTCAATTCCTAATTATTCATCAAAAAATTAGTTGCAAAAAATATTGCTGTTAAAGGAATTATTGAATTGTTCCATTTACGAATGCCGCTTGTTCATTAAAAAGCTGTTCAACTACTCAAATATCATTATCTATTCATCGCTCAATCTTGAGTTTCTCAATGAAATGGATGTCCCATTTGTTCCATTTCTTATTGAAAAAGAAAGAAAGACAGAAATTTAACAGCGCAATTATATTCCTCATGGCACATCTTTAAACAGTTCTCACATAAGATTCATAAAACTTCTTTCTCCCATTTGAAAAAAAAAAAAAGAAAAAGAGGAAAAGATCAGACCTCATGAGATTACAAAAGAAGTATACCATAATAAAACCAATGGTCCTCTAAAGTGAATCTAACAAAAATTGTAAACTAAATTACATTTATTCCTTTGTCCGCACAATTGATATCTAGAAACATTTATAAAATTTCTGAAACTTCCTTTCTTGGAAAAATACGAATGCCATGGTTTACTAGCCATTAAAAAAAGTGAGGCCTACTATCTCACTTTTATCACACAAAAAGTCGAAAAGAGTGAGAAACTATTTTGAAAAAAATAAAGACACAGAAATAAGCGCTAATCCGTTAAAGCCAATCAGTCGACCCGAGAAAAGAAAGCAAATTATAGCAGTACAAAAACACCCAAAAAAGACAAAGAAAAAACGAGGAGAAACTATAATTAACGCAGCCAGTTTATTTTTCTCGTGAAATGCTTTTATCTCTTAGTTGCAGAAATATTTCTGTTTATGCTAACACGAATGTTGAGTGTTGGATACGGTTCTGGATAGGAAGTTTAACAAGTTGTGTTTTTATGCATTTCAGTCGAAACTCAGTTACTAAATTGAAAACGAAACTTTCAGAATTCAGTGGAAAATCAGTTTACCAAATAATCCATCAATCGCTCTGCGATTAAAATGTACTTGCTGTTATCCGAGTTTCCTTGTTCTTATCGTCGATCGCGTATGAACATGTATATCCATAATTCGCTTCAAAAAAAAAAAAAAAAAAAAAAAAAAAACAAAAGAAACTTATTAGAACATAAATTATTTTGCACATGTTTATCTTTTAATGTAGCTATAATATATTTCAAAAAATCAAACATTGAAAAAAAAAGTATATTCTTATTATTACCATGAATCCTTAATATGACAGATCTGTTCTAATTTAATAAATGCAACGAAATTCCGTTAAATATCAAAATAAATAGATTAATGAAAATACAAAATTTACATGATGAATGAAGTATACAAACTCAAAAAAAAAAAAAAAAATTCTCTTTCTATTGCAATAAAGCAGTTTTCAAGTAGCATTTCGTCGAACATTGCCTGTTTCCCTATCTTTTTTTCACTCCAATCAATTGTCTAGCTGTCGCAAATTCCATTGCCCCTATTTCCTCATTGGATAACCTTTCCAGAGTTAATATTGAAGTTTGAAGTACTTTTCAGTTTCCTTTCTACTTCTTCGTCTCTTTTAATCCCTAGTAAAATCCTTATCGATTAAAATCATATTTTTCAAACCTTTCAATTTCAATTTTTTCTCTATATTTGTTAAAATAGTCTAATCAACAAATGGATTAAAATAATGGGGTTGAATGACTTCCATTATTTTAATCTATTTGTTGATTAGACTGCGACATGTTGATTTCCAACTGCGTAAAAGATGGAGTGATGTCACTAATCGCAAAAACAGTATCGAACGCTAAGAAAGTTCTACTTTTACTAATTACTATTCTAAAAAAAATACATATATAATAAAATGAATGAAGAATTGTAATAACTGATTGAATAACTCTTGATCAAAATTCCTGTTAATGACAGAAACTAATCATTGCAAAGAAGCAGCAAAAAAGAAAAAGTTATAAAAAATGAGACTTCGAAAGCAATGCTTAACCTGACAAATTGATAAAATTATGCTCTAACAAGAAATCAACTTGCCTAGCATGCTCGAGAATAGAGATCATTTCGTCACATAGTTCGCACTGGCTGGCCTAATTCTTAAATGATGGATGATTTCTGCTCGCAATTCCATCAAAATATTCTCATTAATTCCAGTAAAACAGCATCAGTAACAGCTGATAGTACAAGATCAGTTATGATTTAAGAACAATTGTGCATACATACCAACTAAATTTACAAAGAATACTGTATGTTTATGTAAACAAGGACTGCAACGAATGACTTTTGTGACAGGAGAGATCTAAGGGATAAGAACTTCCGCATTTGTTCCCATTTTTGATTTCAGATCACTGATTACAATTTTACTTTTCATTCCGTCTCTCTGAACACATGATATTTCATTTTGCTCAGAAATTTCATTTTAATGAAGGAGTAATTAAATGTTTCAGAGGATCAAACAATCTCTTTTACGTCACTTTTTAGCTCTTGCAGATGATCACAGTAAAGAATTTTGCAAAAACTCCTGGTTTATATAAAATTGTATGCAGAATTCCCTTCATTAGAAATGCAAAAATTCCAGTTCTCGAAAAGCTCCTAAGCACTTAAAAAAATACAAATATGTTGTCATTGCTGTCACAAATGTCATCACCCCTCAACAAACAATGCATAGCATAATTAATTGCAGAAATTTTTTAACTGACGAAAATATATAAAACTGTATGCAACCCAGTCTTTCGTCCAATGAGGAAAAGAAACGAAAAATTGACTCCACCGAGAAAAAGGAGTGAGACATTAAATCTTTCTTAAACTAAATTTATCCTCAACTACACATATACAACGAAATCATCCATACTTTTTTCATGCATCCGTACCATTTCCTCCATTTTATTGCAGGAAAATATTCAATATGGCAATTCGATAATAATATATATTTAATTCAAAATAAATCATATAATCCAAATATTTAACTCACTTCGAAAATTATTTCATAGAATCAATAAACTTTCCATATCCCATTTTCCGATTCAATAAAAAATTTTGTTTTTCATTCGCTCTAAAAATCCAATAATATAGACGAAAAAACGAAGTAGTGAAGTGAAGCTAAATGAAACAATTATTAAATAAAATAGAAATTCAAACAAAATGATTGAAAAAGTAATATATTGAATGTGGGAGAAATTACAAAAAGGACAAACCGACAGTGACTTATAAATATGTACAAATGTCTTAAGTACATGGGAAGTTCGATTTCAAAAAAATCTTGAATGATAAAATATAGGATTAAATTGAGTAATTTAAAGAACAATAAAACATTTGAAAAAATCACATAAGTATAACAATTGGAACCGAGACTGAATTTTCATTTATTTATTTTTAAATGAATTGAATAAATACAGTTTCGCAGAACATTAATTTTAAATATTAATTAAATCATGAAATGATGATCTACCCTATTACAAACACATGTTCAAGAAATGCATTTTATGAGATCATTTTCTCAAAGATTTCAAATATGATATGAACAAACATGGGCATTAAATATTGTGTTCTGAATCAGAATCAAAGATATATTGCTCAGGACGCGGATCTGAAGTTTCTGAAGCTGAATCTGAAGCCAAAACTTCTGCATCACGGGAAAATTCTGCTGAATCAAATGTTGGCTCATCGATGGAAAATAAATAGCGAAATAACTGAAAAAATAATTTATGCAGGTGGAATAATATTATTTTGTGCAAGTAATGATGCAGTTTAAGCAATATTGATAGCCAATGAATAAACATCAAAATTGTTCAGATAAAAAACTTTTAGGATGAGGAAAAGGTTATGAACCAGCAAACAAAAACTTACAGCTGAACCTCGAGAGGGCGGACTTTCTGATCCTAATCTTCCAACAATATTAACATTTGTTCTCGAAGTTTCTGCCACATTGTTTCCAATGTCCATTGCATCGTCCGGCAATTTTAGATTTTCCGCCAATGTGCCATCTTCTCGTTTTTCCGATCGTATTTCGCTATAAAATACTAGATAATAAAAACTAAAGAACAAAATATTGGAGAATAAATGATAACTTATATAAAAACTGAACGTCAAGCACTAAAATGTTTCCTGAATAAAGGGAAATGTGACATTAAACATTAAGTGATTTGAAAGAAAAAAAAAAGACAAAAACCATTTCTCAAGTTCAGAATCCCTTCTTCTTACCTTTGGAAGTGTACTGAAAATAACAAATTCCAAGAAACATAATCTGTAACCTGGTGGGAGAAGACGTTGCGTTTGGTGGACCAATAACAAAATCCATGTTCCCCACTCCACTGAACGGTTCCTTCACATCACTACTTTTGACATTTGATACCACAGTGATTCGTTTCCTAGCCACCACAGAATCTTCTATCAAATTTCTCGAAAGATACGGATTTGATGAAGATTGACTGTGCTTCCGTTTAAGCTGTCCTTCGTCAGTTGGGACATGGACAATTTCGACGGGAACTTCAGGATTCATATCATAACTTGCGGGATCATCCACAGCTGTTGCAAGTATTACTTCAGCTGTGTAGTTCACATCATCTTCCAAAGCTATCACTATGGGTCTAAAAATTTCTTTATATAATATTTTGCCATACTTTCAATTTTATTCCTCGCCTCTTCAACTTTTTCATTAACAATCCTTGCCTCATAATAACTTTATATTTAAAGATATAAAAAATATGATTTAAGCCTACATTCCTGGTTGATCGAAATAAATGCTGACAAGTGATTGGTGAACGTCAGCAAAATTTAGAATAGCTTTCAGTTCCTTCAAATTCACGGTAATTTCGGCTGGTCGTTGAACACTGTACCTCTTAAATTCAGCAATCGGAATTTTTCCTTCAGTTTTCATGACCATATCTCTATCTGTAACATATAAATTAATTGAAAACTGAAGATCTGATAGAATTAAAATTAGAATTAAATAAAATTGGAGCTAGGTTAGAAATTCGAGTTATGATAATAAATATTACATGAAGTAATGTATAGCAGCTTAGAGAGAAGAAAAGAAATATGAAAAATTTTTTAAATTGAAAGTTTTAGTAAACATGAAAAGCATGTAACCAAAATTTAAGCTATTATTTTGCATGAAACGATTGCAGTATAGTTAACAGTAGAATAAATAAATTGAAAACAACCTTGCTCGTGTGTAATATAATTTCTGAATGATATTTCTTTAGTTTTAGCATCAATTAAAATTTCATCCGTGTTGTGGTGCATTCGATTGAACATTTCGAGCAACAATCTAAATAAAAAAAAATTTTCCGAAACTATCTAAATTGGCAAAAAATTTGCATAAAGAACTAATAATCGACCGTAATATCAACTCTCATAAATCGAAAACAAATAACCTCGCTTGTATCACAAAACAATTATTTAAATTTGCTTTATCAACAACGGTTCGAAACATAGTGGTACACTCGAAGAATGGTATTTTATGATTTCTAATGACATCTGAAATACTACTGATAAATCATGAAATTGTTAAACGTAACTGTGATATCATTTTTTGATTTATATCTAAAAGAATCAAAATAACTTTTAACTTTTTCCATATATGAAGCACAACATGATGGTGAAAAATGGAACAGTACATGAAAATCACTGAATATTGCTAATTAAGATAAATATCTGACAAACCATAGGTATGTGTGAGTTGAATGAGCATGGAATCAGCCCGAGGATTGAGATAAAGTTGACACGAAAGAACTGCTTTTTCAGAATTTTTTATGCATTTGAAGGCCGACAATGCACACTAAATAGTGAACTATGAAGAAAAAGAAAAAAGTCATCATTAATAAATTCCGTAAAAACTGAAATTAACTTACCAGAATTATGAAGAAATCACCCATTCATTTGTTCAGAAAAACTAAATCAAATAACCTTCATTGGAATTCGGCAGACATTGTAAGCGTTGGAATCGAGTCGCAACACATCACATTCGCTGAAGAATGATTTAGAAAACATAAAAGTACCAAAAGCTGATTTCGAACAGCTTAACGATCGCAAAACAAGCTGAAACATTGGTTTAGCAATCAATCTTTTACCCACTTGACATTGAAATTTCAATCACTACTTTCTTTTTTTGAGATTTTCAATAAACTTACACCGAAATTATTTGGTTCCATGTATAATTCATTGCCGACACGATTCAACGCCAAAACTGCACGAGCAAATACTGAGATATGTGAAAAGTACAGGACCACATAAAAGAATAAATTCGAATTTCAATGAAAACAATTGGCGTTTTATCAAGCATCCAAAGTAGTATTAAAATAAATTTCTCATACCGTTTTTTTACCATTAAAGTGTATGAGAATTCTAAGAATCTCATTAGCTCGCATTATTACATCTGAGTTAGGTTATAACCGAGCAAAATTTCAGCTTACTTTTAAAATTGCCATGTAGAGTGAAAGATGCACCAGCAGTGACATCTGCATCTGCTTCATCCTCAGGCAATTCCATGAATATTGCTAAACTGTTGTAATTTTATCTTGAAATAATTCCCAAAAATGATTTGCAATTACTCTGAAATCAAATCACTGCCGTATTGAAAATATTCAAATTTCGATTCATAGTTAATACGAACAACTATTTTCCTTCGTATCGATACTATCATGAGCATAAATGATGGAAATTGAAAAGTCTCGACGAAATACGGTACAAAAAATAGTCAAAATCCAAAGTTTAATAATAAAATCACACCCTCAAACCAGTCATTACTCATTCTTCCCGCCAAAGGAAATTCCCGGATCGGCCATATCATCCGAGAAGATTTTACGGTTGTCCTTCATCAATCCCCACTGCGGCTTCCAGGGTGGACAAGCTTATCGCGATGGGTACGGGAAATTTAAATTGACTACTGAAGCTTCAATTATGCGTATAAACGAACATGCAAAGCTTATTGGCCGAAAAGTAATTTTGGTACCTTATTGTAAACATCACGTGGTTAGGTACCACACCTGGATGGAGGTATGATGCATTGTTCTTTAAATTCTAAAAAATGAATATTTTTTGAAAATTTTCATTTCCATGCGGATATTTCATTTTTAGAGTGAAGAATTACGGAGGTTGACAGCATCAGAACGTTTATCACTTGAAGATGAATATAAAATGCAGGCAAGATGGCATGAAGATGACGACAAATGCACGTTCATCGTTCTAGCGCGTGACCTGATTGACAGTGGCGTTGATGAGGTAAACTAATTTTGAACGTTTTTGCATAATTTTGCTAAACAAATATTCATGAAAATAAAGTATTTGCAATGTATTACGCTTATCAGCAATGATTGTAACAGACAAATTTCTTCTTTTATTCCGATTTCTTAACTTTCCACCTGAAGTAAGTTACTCCAGGATTATTTTTTCAGATCGCCAGCATGGTGGGTGACATCAATATTTTCATAAACGACAGCATTGGTGAACTGACAATTATGATCGCTGAATCCGAATGGCATCGTAAAGGTTTAGGGGAAGAGGCAGTTCGGATGATGTTAAAGTTTGCGTTTGAAATAATTGGATTACGGAATTTTGAAGTAAAGATTTCAGATGATAATATTAGCAGCTTGAAGCTTTTTCAAAAGGTCGGCTTCTTTTTGACTTCGCAATGCAGTAAATTTCATGAATATACTTTATCAATTGGAGCGGAACATATCCTTGAAGCTATTTCTCAATTGGAAGTAACGGTAGACAAATATTCATATTGTGAATGATAGCTGGTAGTTAAATATTTAGTTTTTTTTTTTCTGTTTCTCAATGTTATATAACAATAAGTAATTTGGTTGTCATTACCTGATGAAGATCTTTATTTGAACATATTAGATTTCTGTATATCGGCAATGATTGAGTTGAGCCATAGCGAGACAATCACACTAAAAATGAATTTATTCTATTTAAGCCATGATGTATGTGAAAACGCTACAAATTTACGCAATAAAATACAAAATCAATAAATTAGAATAAAGCGTTGAATTTATTAGTCCTTCCGTCAAGGTAAGGCTATAGATAAGCAATCATTAATTTTTATATTATAAACACAAGCCACATAAGATAAACTTTTTCTTTAACAATGTTCACAAGTTCTTGAAAATTTTCAAGGAATACCATTCAGTTAGAGCAATCACAATAGACCATTTATCTTTACATTAGAAAAAAAATATCTAAAAAAAATTTATCAAGTACTTAAAGGAATGCTGAAACTTCTTAGCGAGATTTAGAAAAATGATGTCAGTTCTATACTATGGTGTAACGATGATTTATCGTTACACCATAGTGGATTCTTTGTTATAACATGTATTTATATTTGTTTGTATAGTTATGTATTATTTGCAAATATTGCACTTTGTAAGCATTGTATTTAAGATTTCATTTTGCATGTGCCTCAATTTTTCTTAACTTTCGCATCTTAATAGTATTCTTTCAATAAATTGTTACATTTTTCTTATTTCAAGTTTTAAAATGGTGAATTAAAAAGAATGAAAATTCTACTTCAATGTTCAAAAATAACGACTGCATTAGCCATAATCAAGAAAATCAACATTATTGTTATCACTGATTTCATACTCAATTTATTTAGTATATTATTGTATACTTTTATTGCATACTCATTATTGCATACTTTATCGCATATTTATTGCATACTATGCATGCTCAAACAACAAGTCGTATTTAACAATTGTTCTCAAGAGTCTTTTGATTGTGATCATTTTGAAATCCCGAAGATGTTCAGTTTCATTTAAACTGCTGTTAAGTGCTAATCTTCGTGAATAACGAAAAAAAAAATATTTCTTTTCTAGCAGCTCGAAATTTCACTCAGTTTAGCTTGAATTTCCCATATTCTAAATGTAACTGCTTACATTATTCCTTCTCTTTTAAAAATCCATTTCAAAAAAATGAGATAAAGCAACAGAACGAACTAAAAGAAGTATTGATCATTGACGAATGACTGCAGTGCCATTAAGTTCCTGTTGTTTGATAATGCCCACAAAAGGTCATTTTGAAATCATGTAGCAAGTTCAACAATAAATTAAGCGATTCTCAAGGAGTCATCCTTTTTTTCTTAAATATAAACAGATGAAACTTTGAAAAAATGATGTTAATTGTTTTTCAAGTTGAGATGGAATATTTGTGAGCGATGATAAGAAAAATCGCTGAAGCGCATGCCTTCATAATCACGATGAACTTGATACCATTTTCATAGGAAATTCGATTGAATAAGTCAGACTTTTAAAGAAACCATTGACTGCGACTTGATAAGCTGGATAACGGTCTTCACAAAGACTGAAATATTGACCATTTACGTACCGTATCACCTGGATTTGCCTTTCTGGACATGGTACTGCATTGATCAAGATATCATAGAATCCTAAAACTAAAATATTTAAAGTCCTCAATTACTATTTATTTTTGGTAATTTATTAATCAGCTTTTCCACTTCCTATAAAGAAACATTATAATACATCTTGTGTTATATCTTTGATGTTATTTGCAGATAATACTATAAATATGTTCGTCTTGCTCAACAAAAAAGGTGTTGGCTTTATTGATTATGCAAATTTTCTATGAATTTCAGATCTTTCTTTGATTCTCTAAAATATTACAATCGATAGTTCATGGCGATCATATTTTATCAAATGATAGTGAAATGATATAACTAATGAAAATATCACTTGAAATAGGATCATAAATTGCAAATTTTTCGTTGAGTGAATGGAAATCAGTTGAAGTACAACATGATATCCATTATTTTTGATAGTTCTAAAACAACGGTAACCATTAGAACAAGAATTTTGCTTCGGAGTATTACACTGTAACGAAGTTCCAGTTCCTGGAGAAAGAAGTGTTGTTCCGAAAGGTCAACCATCATCTTGTATACCTGTAATACGATGATTTAAATTAAAATCTGAAAATTTCTGAATTACCTATTGAGTTTTGAAAATTTATCTAATTTGACAATTTAATAAATCGATGTGCCGTTGCTGAATGTTCTAAATAATTCTCTTTACAAAATGCTCATCAGTTTCACAAGCTTTGCAATTAAGTTATTCTTCTTTGTGTCGCAAAGTAAACATAAATTCTTATGGACATTAATTCGGCTAGAATTTTAAAAATCCCGAGATTAAATTAGTTTTTCAAATTTCAGAAATAAGCAAGCACAATGGATGATTAAAAAATCCATTTACCAACTGAAAAACAATTTCTGCAAAAAATTTCCTTTCCTTCAAATGTTTGGAAACTAGATATGGCAGGTAAAGCAGCTATAAAGCTATAAAAAAATACTGAAAAAGCATTTCATTAAATGATCAAATGATAAGTTTCGTATTTTTTAAATTTAAATTCGATAAAATGAGATCAATTACCAGTAGTTTTTATATTTTTGAGGGAAGTTTTGGTTGAATTTGTGAAAAAATTCTAATTAAGTAATTAAATAAGCAATAGTTTTTGATGAATTCTGTTTCATATTCCAAATTGTCTAAAGATGGAACAAATAAATTTGTATTATTCTAACATTTGAGTATTTTTGGTCCTTTATAGTGTCATTTATATAAATGATTATTATATGCATAATTAGGGCGAAATGAAAAAATGCTTTAAATAATTTTGCATCTTAAATTAATTAATTGAGTTCTGAGAAGTCTTTTGTCTTGATAAGGCATATTATTATTATTTTAAACATCCCTATTACTCAATCCTGAGCAAAAAATTTACTTTCACTTGCATTAATTAATAGACTCAAAACTTTAATTCGGATAACTGAATAATAACTTATAACTTAGATCATAGAAAATCAAAATATAAAATATAACGGTAGAAGTTAACTTGCTTAATGATCGTTTGACAAAATAAATGTTCATGTCGTTCATCTTTGAGGCATATCGGCCAGCTGTTTATCATTTACATTGATCAAACTGATTACTGATTCTGTAGATTGTAACAGTCCATGCTAAGCCTAAATCCAACTTGAAAGGACTCAGAATTTTCATATAAGGAAAGGAAGAAATAAATCTTCCAATTTCTTCTATCAAAATAAGAACTGCATAAGAGCAATATCCGAACCGAAAAAATTGGATCATAAATTATCTAATTCAAGTTATAGTTTGTCTTCAATTTTAAGAATGGATTCGTAATTGTAAAAGAAGAATAATATTTTTCAATGATTTATAAAATTCTTATTCAAGTAATTGAATGATCAAATTGTAATAACAAGTGAATGTTGCCTGAGTAAAGTAATAAAATTGCTGCCCCAAGTAATATTGTAGTAACAGCGGATGTCCAGCAATATAAACTCTCTTCACAAGGTTATATGTGGACATTTAAGGCTAGGTTGTGCAGAAATAGATTTTTTGCAATATATTTCTTGAGAAGAAGAAAGAAGTAAAGATGACTGGAAGATAGCGAAAATGTCACCGACAAGTTTGCGACCTTTACTGAGTTATCACATATATTGGATCAAAGAAGATAGGAAGATGAGTTTCAGGATTGGACCTTAAACAGTTTTTGGTTAATAATTTCGGCATTCGATACCGAAAAGATTCACCACTTATTTTTCCAACTTTCTTTTCTCGTCAGCTTTCTACTTCCCCTTCTTCATCACTTGAATATAATGCTAAACACCTCGAATACTAGAAGTAAATAAAATTTATCCAATTCTACCTCGCCAACTTTACTTCCTCCTACATAAGACTGATAATTGCTCCCAAGCAGTTTTATGGAATTTAAATCATATCCATAAGACTGATAATTGCTCCCAAGCAGTTTTATGGAATTTAAATCATATCTACTATAGACTGATAATTGCTCCCAAGCAGTTTTATGGAATTTAAATCATATCCGCATATCATTCACATAATCTTCTACAATTCAGATAAAAAACTCGGAACATCTGTTGATTACACAAAAATAGATTTTTACTGAAAAGAAAAAAAAACTGTCACAGTTGCAACACCAAAATAACAAAAATCAGAACAAAACATTGGATATATATAACTGCTGCATACATTTCATGCAAATTCATCCAGTCGAAAATATCGAACTCTTCATTCCCAAAAATCTTCAACATTCCTATTACGAAAGCTAATAGAGGTAAACAATTTCAAATCAAATTAATGTGAAATGTCGGAAATTATTAGAAAATCCCATACTAAGCATTTTTTTTTTAAGCAGTTCAACTTCTGACATAAAAATTACATAAATGAATACAAAGCAGAAAGTCCCAAGAACTCGAGATTACAGAAAGGAATATTTGTCACATTGGTTGCTTGGCACTTATTTGCAGCTCCCAAGAGATACCTGCGGATACGTGATTCCTTCTAAATTAAAGTAAAATTTTCATCGATAATTTTTATCTAGTCCATTCCAGATCAAATTTCCAATAATATATGCGAATTAATTAGTAAGTCGTTTTGAACTGGATTTGTAGAACTTCTACTGACGTTTTGAACTGGATTTGCAGAACTTCCACTAAAATCTTTCGCTAATGTTGTTGCTTATATCAGCCAAAACATTCTGAGAAAAAGACATTACTATTGTAAACAACAAAAGCAATAAAGGGAAAACATCTGGATTTAGTAAAATATGAAAAGTCCAGAAAAAATTTGAAGTTCTAAGCAAGGGACCAGAAGAAGATGAAAAAATTTAGAATCAAACAATCAGTCATTATATCGATCAATGACCAATTAATATTATCAAATAATAAATAAATTATGACTTTCTAATATGATTATAATGTGTTCTTGAAAGATACGACTATATCGAAAACTTTAAATGCACCAAAGCACAAAGTGCTGCATGAAACTGTTTGATTCACAAGCAATAATCCAAAATTTTCAAAGCGTTTAACAGAAACGCTTCATTCTTGGTTCAAATGATCCGTGGTATTTCGACAGAATTTTCTCGGCGAGGAACTCGAATTCCACATTAGAGATTTCACTTCATGGGAATTTCAACACAACTGTAAATAATGATCTTCATAGAACAGATGAATATTTACAAATATTCGATTTAACCATCACTTCGACATTCTGAAATCGAAATAGCTTTAACATTATCGATTGTAAAATTTTACTGGCAAAATTTTTCTCTTAAAATCTTTAATTTCTTCATTTTGAAATCCCTTCAATCAGCAATGATCTAAAAAAAATAGTTGACAACCAGTCCTGCAATCTTTATTGTTTCAAAAAATAGGACTTCAGAAAAAAAAGCCTCTGCGCAATAAATCTGCCATATCTCAAAATTTTTCATAAAAATTAATTTCAAACGACAGTATGACTAATCAATAGGATCATTTGAACTTCTTAATTCATCAGTGCGATGTTCAGGTAATTGTACATCAAGCAATTAATGATGGATTATTCGAAAAAGTATTACCAATCATTAACGGTTTCTTTTAATCTACCTAGTGATTGCAGTACTGATAACTTTTGCCGGTCAACAGGCAGAGATTGTCATTTCAACTTGGGATATCTTGCTATAATTCGACTATATCTAAATCCCGTTCTCAATCCCATATCGTGATGAGATATACGACCGGATTTGGTGGAAAATGAATAGTTCAAGACATCGAATTTCGACATATCGAAATTTAGAAAAAAAAACTTATAATTTCAACTGAAAAACCTTTTGCTATAACTTTCGCAGACTGTTCACTTTCAGCTTGATTTTGAACAAGTCTGAAAGTGAAAGATCTATTTCATATTTAGTTTTTTATTTATAATTATTTTGCAAGACTTCATTTAATTATTTCATTATTTTCTGATTCAGAATTGAAAAAGTTGGATTCTAAATAAATTTCCAAAAAAAAAGAAAAGTAAAAATGGTACAAGGTCAATAATAATTATTAGAATGTTGAAGGAAAAAACTAGCGTTTTGCTTTGAACTTTTTCATCTTCAATAGTGTTCTTCTTTGCCGTATTTGTATGTGATTTCGAAATAATCTTATCATTTTCTATATATTTCTCTAATTCTTTCATCATTAATGCTGGCCCTAAAGATAAATCCATTATGGAAAGATACTTCTTTTATTTTCACATTTATATATCGTCGCTCTCACAGACTACAATGACATAAATCGAACAGATCTTGTTAAATTTGATCCTTCTTATGTAAATCTTTTTTTTTTTTATCTCAGATTATTGCCACTATTCCAAACCGCACATCGAATTTTGAGGTGCGTAATTAAAAATTTATATATTAAACGGACTATTTAACTGCTGTACACTTCGTGATGACTGCTCATTCTGACTCCTTTGTACCTCATCGATCAGCACCATAACATCGACTCCTTTCGTTATATCTGCGTAAATTTTGGTTTTAATCAACAACACTGATGGCGATCAACATCATTAATATTCTTTAATTCTTCAGACTTAAGAAAGAAGCTAATATTAATAAATGTTTTAAAACTTCGGAAATACAGAAATTAAAAGAAAACTATCAAAAATATACCGAAACAACAGATTTGACTTATTGAATTTTATAAGATATATAAAAACTTGACTTGTATTTTCCCCGTTTTTCTACAAATCGTTTTTTCTATTCAAATTTCTATTTGTTTTTATGAGTTAAGAAAAAAAAAATATTTTCTACTATCCAGAAACATGCCCTGCAGCATAATGGAATATAATATAAAATATTCGCTATTCACCTTAATCATATTATTTTTCATTCTGAGATAGCTCAGCTTCCCATCGATGGCTACGAAATCGAAATAAAATTTGCGATATATTTTATTTAGGAAAAAAGCCTATTAAATCAAATCATAGGAATTTGAAATAAAAAACTGGAGAAGAGAAACCTTTTCGGAAATGATCATTGATATGGCCATGCTGCTGTTCTTGATAACGAGAAAGGCATTCATCCTCTCGTTGATTATCTTTTCCTTTTTCTTTTAATTGTGCTCCGTTTACAAATTGCCTTTTTAAATGAAAATGTGTCATTGCTCGACTACTATATCTTTTACCTTCACTGTGACCCGACGACAAGCTCCAGGTTGATTGAAAACGAGAAAATGTTGACTGATAACCACCGGAGCGATTTGTCGACTGCTTCATTGTACGGCCACCACGTATCATGTCACCAGATTGCGATGAATTCTGATTTACTCGTCCTTGATACTGCAAAACATTAGAAATGCAAAATTCATAAAATAAATATACGGAAAAAATTCAATGCGCCTTCATACTGAAATTTTATAAATTCTTATTTACCTGGACCTCCCTCCATCCTAAACAGCAATAAAAATGTCATTTCTGATATTCTCACTCATATTTCAGCACCAAAAATAAAAGTAAAATGTATAAAGATAATGGTAGAATTTCTTTTAAAAGACAATTTTAAGAATATAAACAATTAACTTTTGAAAATCCATAAGTTGGAGAATCTAATCAATGAAGTACTTATTAGATGAATTCAAAATGTTACCGTTTTTGAAAAAATTTCACGTGTATTCGAATGTGCATGAAATAGTGATGATGAATGTCGCGAATTTTCCCAAATAGTATTATCACGTACTAAAATATTTAAAATATACTATTCTACAAAAAGTGAACTAATAGGAGTAAGAGCAAAAAAAAAAGTCCATGAGGTTTCGAATAAAATTTAAGAAATCAGAAATTTTACTTCGCGCTGATTGGTAATCTTTTCGGTTACCATATGCATCGTCCGTATTATCCTTGTTTTGATGCAATAATCTAAAAAGCATTATTTAAAGTTAATTTAAAATCTAACCATTTTTCAGGAAACTTTAAATTTTCACCGATATTGACTAGAATTTTGTGCAGGATTGCTCCGTGAAATTGAATATGATGAATTAGTATTATGACTGTTTGATAAAGATGACAGGCGCAAATCAGATGATGCTTCTTTCGACTCTAAAAACAATTCATTAAATGAAAAAAATTCACAAAATTTCGACAATGCATAATATCACTTATTTGCATATTACTTGGAAATTTAAATAGAAAGTGTAGACCAGATCAACAGATAAGAGGAAGAATATAAAGAGGGCGATACATCATTATTTTATCTCGAAATCATTGAACTGATTACTTATGATACTGCAGACGACAAAGACATCGGTACAATCTTTTAGGAAACTTAACCAAAAGTTATAACAGTATATATACAACATAAATATAATATTTCTTTTTTAGTACAAATTTAGATTCCAAATTATTACAAATGATTTACTGAATCTCTAAAAAAGAAGAAACATAAATAATAATGTGTAAGTCAGCCACCTCTTGCTGATATCTCTTGCGGCATATCCTTGACTCTATCGGTTCTTATGTCACAATAATAGTCGCGAATATAATTCTGAAACTTCAAAAATTTCAAACTCTTCTCATTAATATTATCGGAACCTCAAAATCATGTTTTCTATTTCTATTAAAAATTACTGCTATAACAAAGACCTATAAAATAATTCAAGAAATAATGTAAAGTCTTTGTAATCGCTGAAAGCATTCAGTTCGGGTCGATTATTCTGTATTCTTTACCAATACTTCCAAATATCATCAGAATTCAACAGTCTCGTAGTGTTCAAGTATGCAATAATAAATTATGGGTGAAACCTCATTCGTGAATGAAGATTTTAATGGAAGATTTTTTTTGGTTTGCCAAGTTTTTTCTGGAGAACTGGCCTTTGAGCTCTGAGCGCTTCCTACAGAAAATATATTGAAACAGAATAATTAACTGTAGATAATGATTGGAATTACAAGTTTTTTGCCAGACTCTTAATCTTAAAAGACGCTTTTTCTGAGCCTATTTAGCTTAATAATAACATCAGTAGATTGAGCTTCATTTAAATCACTTATTAATATGGTACTTAGAATTATTGCTAACTCAGATAAGTATAATTATCTGAGGCCTCACAAATGTTTTAAAAATGATCTTTTTTCCATATTTGATACATATATTCGAAATATTCACTTGATTTCACTGCAGTCATTATGCCAGATGATTGAAACCACTGGGATGGAGTATTCTGAAGCATGGCACTGGCTATTGCTATTGTTGTGGAGTCTAAAAATACTGGTTCAATGTGAAAGACATCTTTCCTAGTTATGAGAGTCAACAGAACCAAATGTATCTAATATAACTACATTTAGACGGCAGGAAACTTGTTGTTAAATGTCTTTTAATGTTCTCAAGCCACATCAGCGCTTTTACATAACTTCCTGCCACCAGTGATAAATCATCTTGATTACTGATAAATTACCTTGGTCTTCCATAACATTAGCTCCAGAATTTTTCAAATTTTGCGATTGCGGTATAATTGTAAGCAATCGCGTACACACTGACGACTTTTCGGACAAATATTTTGATTTCAATATATTTTCCGGGATAGTTTTGCTTGTCAAATCACAATTAGCATTGTTAGTAGCTACGTCGAAATTATATCCTTCCAAATGCTTATCAAAATTCTGACCGACAGCAGTCTTATCAATATTTCGAATATATTTCATCTGAAAAAAAGCTAAACATAACGTATGAAAAAAAAAAGTATGCATGAGGAAATCGCTGTTTTCAAGCAGTAAAATGAAAGAACAAGAAAGAGTACGTTTATCACATTATCTATTGTCTAAGAAATCTATACAAATGATCGAAAATGGGTAGGTTTGTAGCATAAAGCAAACGACCAAACACGTAATACTTTCTATCCATTAAACATTTGAAGAATTGCCATCCATCGCAGAAAAAGATTAAGGTGCTAAAAAAGTGTGGTGGTATAAAGCTGGAATAGCAACACAACTTCAAACTTCCCATCAATTAGCTTTCTTTCAACTTCTTCATCATAAAACTTCATCGCAATATGAAGAGCTAATATAGAAAAATGGCAAAAGCAATTTTCCCGAAAACTTCAAAAAAATTAAAGTAGTCGTAGATTGCAATAAGCGGAATTGTAATTCTATTTTTGGCATTTAATTAAATCATTTCTGAAAATTGTTGTAATGACGAATAATATAATCTAAAGGTCCAAAAAAGAAATAAATTTAACAAAAGCTATTCTTTGTTTCTAGATCGATAAAGTGATAAACTGTATGTTTTCTATTAATAATTCCTAAAATATTTTCAACATCAAAATTGAAAATTAAGACACAACCTTCTGCGGAATAGCTATCTTGGATGACCGCTTTTCAGCATCATCAATCGGAATCATCACAATACCTTTATTTTTATTCCGTTTAAACAAATCCAAGAACTGCGGCACAGACATATTTACTCCATCTGATGCATTTTGTTCCTGTAATATATTTATCTCTTCAATCTGTCCATCAAGTGATATTCCAGTTCCAAATCTGATATCGTACACGAATATTCTTCATATCCCTAGTCTCTTGCCTATAGTTCGTTTTTCAAAATGGAAGATTTTTTTTAAAGACTATGGAGAAGGCGGTCATTGTATTCAAAAACAATAGAGAGAATTAAAAGTAATCAAACAATAAGCAAATAAATTAAGAGTATTACTGATATTTATCCAACAGCTGGCGACTTTAAATTAATTTATTGAAATGAATGCCACTGACATCCTTTGCTTTCAAAATAAGCAATAGCAGTCATTTTCTCGGGATATAAATAACTGTAATTAAAAAGTGTATAAGATAATGCAGAAATCTGGTTACTAACTTTCAGTACAGTCGATGACGGCGAAGCTGAAAATGTTACAGCTTTTTCTGCGACCCTTTCCTGACCTGTAATCCTATATATGGGTGAAAATTCTTGAAGTTGTACTGCAAATTAACATAAAGAGGTTTAAAAAGAATAGAGATTTAAAACAAGTTCAAAATTTTTAGCATAATGTCAGTACCTAGCTTTAACAGCTATGAGAGAAATTGGAACGATTATTATCAAAATTATACACTGACAACAGTGTTTTATAGGAATTTTTATGATTGCTACTTTTAATTATGCGGTATATGTTTTAATTATCTCTAATAATAATATCCAAAAATAAGGCATGTAAAAATTCTAATCTCAAAGTAATTTCAGAGCGCGTCAATTTAAAAACAAATATCGTATCAAAACTACATGCATAAATGTGAACAAAGATCATAATATCATTTATCTTATGATTAAACTTGCCAGAACATAAATAGCAATTTTTTAAAAATTTATAGAACTGGAAATTATCTCTGAAGTAGTTTTCCAGCAAATCTCCAATCACAATATCCGAAAATTCGTACGAATAACAAGAACAGACCAATAATATGGAATGAATTTTTTAGAAATATGAACAATCAAGTTTTACAAAATTTTTGCAGAATAAATGATGCATCACTAAGACAAACTATAAAGATCTGCAAAGTACATTTACTTGCTGAACTGCCATCAACTGCTACTGCAAGTGGTACATTTTCATTTTCGTATGAATGTAATACTTCTTGAGGAACATGTATTTGTGGTAACAACTCAGCAATACCATTTATTACAGGTGATGAAATAACGGGTGCTGGTGGCAATGCTGAAAGAAATATGAAAATTACTATTGTAAATTATCGCAAAAACTTACGAGGATCTAATAACGGCAATGAAGACTGTTTCTCCAAACAATTCAACTAAGTTTTCGAAATCAAATTAGATTTAATTGAGAAAAAAATGAGAGCTAATTATGTTTAAGAAATTTATCAATGAAAATATTTTCAGCTACATGTTGTAATTAAAAAAGCTTAATGATTCCTGAGGCTTAAATTATAAAATTTTTGAGGGAATTTAAAAGTGAGAAGATTTAGAAATTCATCAACAATTTAGCATACAGCTTGGTTGTCTATTTTGATTCAATTGTGAATAAAGTAACGATGGAGTCTTTGCTTGGGAGTTATTTGAACACACATTCTGAAAAAATAAATTTCCTGGTGTTATAAATAATTCAACGAGAATCTACGAAAATTCACAATGAAAATCCTCTACATTCCCTCAACTGAATGCATTTATATAGAAGCAAAAATAATCTCATATTTTACAGAAGATGGACAACTCAAACATGCAATCTTCATTCTTTATCATTTAATCACTACCCTAGATCCTGCTTGGCCACTGGACTCGCTTTTTTTTCTATAATTTTAAAACTTACTTCAACGATAACCTGATTATTTCTAGCAATTAGTGCTTTGAAATCTCTTTCAAAGAAATCGAAGTCTTTTGTTACGATCAATGGCTCATCCTTCAAAACATGATTCCGAAGAAGTTGATGTCGCATTGCATAAACATTAGTTAGATTATATTCTCCCGACTCAATTATCACCATATTCTACAAATGCAAAAAGATCTGAATCAATTCAAGAAGAATCAAAATGAATGTTCCCCAACAGTCAGTGATAATCAAAAACGGAATTCCCAATCATCTGTTTTCATCCTCGTTTATTTCCACTCTGAATAATTTTTTTCAAATTTAATTCATTTCTTCAATTTAGCGGTTATCTTCAGATCTTTAAATAAAACCCAAATTTTTTGTCTTTTGATATCGCATTGTAGGATATAAATATTGAGAAATAAATAATAGGGTGACAAATATATATCGAAATTTGAAACTTTCTGATCAAACATACTCGTAAAGTATCGTTTGCAGTTATTTTTTCTCCTTCTAGACGACTTTTTTTCATCGTAATTGTTAAATCATGTTCTGTATCACGCAAAAAGAACTCTCTATTTGATGCATCAACTGGACAAAGTAAATCATTATTTTCCACGTCGAAAATTAAACGTACTGGTAAAAGACCCTGAAATAATATTTTATTTTTAGCTTTGCTTATGAACAGTTTTTTAGAATTAACAATCTCAATCTGTACTAATTCTAATTCTTATCTCTTCAGTTGATATTTTCCGCGCATCAGCTGAAGAGAAAACAATTCATGTGCAATTAACAATAAAAAATATTTTGCATTGCTAGATTTGCTATTGATATGTAAAAAAAGTGTGGATTTGGGAAATAATAAACAAATAGAAAGTAAAGAAGAGGAAATAATAAGTGAATAAGAATAGAGCAAACTTGAATATATTTTCTCGCTCTCATGATGGCATGCACAGAACCATACAAATAAAATACGGTTGCCCCAAAACGATGATCTGATATCGTTGGAAAATAAATGATTGCATCCGTTTCCAAACTTATCATTCGTATCAAACATCCGTCTGGTACTCCCGTAACAGCTAGTTGTTGTACAACTGGTATATCCATTACCGTTGAGTATATCATTGCTGAACTCTAAAAAAGTATGTTTTAATCTACTTACTGTATCTCACGGATTTTTGAATCTACCATCATGCTTTCATAATTCAAGTTATATTAGATCTAAAGTTTTAATCCGCTTGTGGAGTTCCGGAAGCGGGAAAATTTACATGTTCATTGTCGTTTCCAGCATCAAACAGCAATCGATGAAGACCTGCACAGGCATCACATATATCTCGTTCATGGGATGGTGTACCACGCACAACACATGATGGAATTGAATCCTTCGGCTAAAAATATATAACACTAGGTGTGTTATCTATTTTTCTCAATTACTAAATCAATAGATGAGAAAGGATCTATTATTTTCGAAATTTAGCTGAGATAATTAAAATCTGGAATTCAGATAAAACTGACTGAATGTACTAATGCCTCAATCTTTTTATTTTTTTCAGCTTCCACTTTTCGATGACTAATGCCTTCACTTCTCATATTCGAACAACAACAATTTTGCTATGTCGAAAACATCAAACCATACCGTTCTCATCACATGATAACCGATAAAGTAGTGGAAAATCTAAAGTTTGGAAAATTATGGAAGAACTCACCAACTGTGATGACTGCACCATTATTTCGAGATTAGGAAAATCAATTATTTTTTCGGCAATCGCTTTATCGATGATATTTTTCACATCCTTTATTAATATATTAGGTTTCAATGTCCTTAGAGGAAAACTGATCGCTATAGGCGTAAAATTCTGTAAGATATTATAATATCTTGATAAAAAATTTTGTACATCATCAAATGATATAACTACTGTACTCAAAAAAGTGAATTTTTCTAATCACTTGAGAATTTGGAACTTGAAAAGAAAAGTACGGGAGAAAATCAGAAAGTTATCATACTCTAATTCGAATCCTGGCTTGTTCAACATTCGCCAGCGGTCCTGTTAATGTCACCTGCAGCAAGCTACATAAACTTCTACATCTCAAAAATTTAAGCAAGAATCTAGCTTTCTTTTCCGAGAATTTTTCTGTGAAAAATTAGAGTAACAAAATATTCCCAAGTTCCTCAATTATAAAAATTTCCAAAACATATCTTATAGACTGTAAAAGATTTTGAAATTTAGACTAGAACAGAAACAATTTAAATGAAAATTGAAAGTTTTGAAACTATTATAGTTTCCAGTGAAGTAGTCCACAATGAAACCTACTCTATTTACATAATCCCCTGCATTGTTAACTTCAGGCATCAAATCAGGGAATTGAATGAGTACGCCAGTATCCTGCATAATTTGCGGTATTGAATCTTCGTTACACCAAGCTTCCATTCGCTCCATCATGCTAGCATGTTCGGCATTTGGTATTTCAACTGTTAACGTGACATTTTTTGATAACGGAATCTTTAAAAATGAATTTAAGAATTGGAAATATTCTTCTTGATGAGAAATTTAAGAATCTGGAAACATTTCTTGATCTCCATTGCTGCTCAGTATCTGTATATATTTGATATACGGCTGTTGTAGACATTCAGCATCAAAGAAGTTATAGCATTAAATCGACACTGTTGACAGAATCTCTTTTAAAATTTCAACGTACTGATTCCTAAAGACTGGTCAACTGTTGTAAATTTTGAATTTGAAATAAAGTTGTAGAATCTATGCAAGTTTCAATGCAAATTGTACCAAAAATATCTCGTATTGGGGTTAAATAGCATCTCATCATTTTCATTTCTGCTCTTTCAGGAGAATGTAACATTTGAGTAATTAAGCGAATTTACTGGACCGAAATTTTATGATATTGTTTTTATCTCATAAATTACTTCTGAAATTTATTTGGGAAGTTTAGAGAAGTATATAATTCCCGACAATTAACTTGATATGAGAAGTTTTGGTACAATTTACGTGGAAATCGAAAACTTGCATTACATTCTATGGTTTTACTAATATCAGTTAATATAACTCAGGTTTCGTAAAAGATAAATTTGAATATTGCATTTTGCACATTGAGAAGTCGCTAAATGTTAGTTCCTTCCCTTATTTTAGTTTTTTTATTACTTTAATTAGTTAATTCACAGCTTCAAAGTAAGAAATCTCGAAACCCGTTCCAAGTGTCGTATCACATTTATATTAGTGGTTTTCTGCAATCGACTAGCTTCCGACTTACGACGCTGTTCATAAGCAAGTTCCACTCGTCGTTTCATCGCATCAAATATCTAAAATTGTCATTTGGGAGCTAATATAATGCAAAAATAAGCTATAATTTGCAATTTTAAGATGCCTAATTCATCCATCCAAATCTGACTTTTTTTTTTGACTTTTGGAAATCCGATCGTTTATTTTTAGCCAAATCAATATATTCCATAAGTTGTCAATGTCCTTCAAAATGTAGCATAATGGTTATTACGATGAGAGTTATAAAGATCCAATAGAATATAATGGTATGACCGAAGGATGACTGAATTAGCAATGGTACTGGATAAAATTTCAAACTTTAAATTCTTGACAAAATGGAATTTTATAATCCATAGCATTTATAAAATTCAAACGAAATTTCGATCTTTTTTTCTATGAAAATTTTATTTTAAATTCTTTCTTCCTTGATCTAGATTTAAATAAAATCTTTTCGTTGTTTTTTCGAAATTTCATTAAATTTGGAAATTCCTTACCTTAGCACTTTCTTGTGAACGATGATAAAAACTGACGAAAAATTTGTCACGCGACTGTTGAAATATATCCTGGTATGCGAAATAAACATTAGGACGTCTAGGATTTACTCGTGGCGCAAAGCCATCACGAAGAACCCACTGGCCCGCGACTGGCATACTACCCGATGGTGCACAATCACACATCCAATTTAAATTATCCGCTTGATGCGTGCGTCCCCTCAGAATTAAAACTGAAATTTAGGAAAAGAAGTAATAATCAAAATAATCGATTGTCTAAAACGATCCTAACGAACTGCTCAATTATTTTTATGGCAAAAAATCTCCAAAATGTCCCCAAAACCTCCAAATCCCCAATTATTTCCAAAATCTGAATCATTTTTCTTTATGATATGCAGTTTTAAAAACAACTGAAAAGAATTTGCTTAACAATGAAGACTTGAAAAAAATGTCTCTAAAATAAAAATAGGTAAGAATGTCTGGAATAATAAAGAGTGGAGGTTTTTTTAAGAACTCCTGAAATTGAATTTCAAATTTTGAAGTCAAAAAAAAGGTCTAAAATTTCGAATGTCATCGAACAAGTTGTGCCCATTGAGTGCCCAATCAAGTGGATGGAATAAGTGACAATTTATGACAATGACAGTTTATGCTGCTGGCTCTTTATTTAATGTCTAGATGAAGCTTGTTTGATGTCCGCATCTACTCTAAGATAAACTACACTAAATCTTCGGTAAAAGAGCAGAAAAAGTTCATCATTTTTTCAAGGAACTTATGCAAAAATTCGAGAATTTTCACATTCAGTTTTCATTTCAACTATTTTCAAATAGATACGCTCAAAAAAAAAAGAAATATTTTGTTCCTAATGTTTAAATAATTGAAGCACCCCATATTCGCAAGCGCAAGATGTAAACAAATAAAATATACATATTTGATGACAGTTTTAAGAAAACAATTTTATTTAGATGTAGATTTTGACACTGCAGCAACACGAACATCACGCTTTAATCCTTACAACTAATGATGAACGCTATGCTAACCAATTCCATTCTTTCACAGTAATTGTTGTAACTATAATAATTTATTTCGACATTTGTAAAAATATCGAAATATCTGAAATTTTGTTAAACATTCAATTTGAAAGATAGTTTTCGCAGTCTCTTGCTTGAGTTCAATTTCAATTTTGTTCAGTGCAACTCAGTTTAGATCGATTTATCGCTCCTTTTATCATTCTTCGTTTTAATTTAATTCCCATTATTTCGCTCTGTTCATAGAATCAATTCATAAACTATCACATCCCGAAAGTATTTTTGAAAGCGCTTAATTCCCATCATCATTTCCTATTTCTGGATCTATCCTCTCTTCGTTTTTATTTTTCAAATCTAATCACCTATTCATGATTTCACTTTATTTCAAAATAGAGGAGGACAGAACCCGCTCTCTAGCAACTTCAGAATCCTTGCTTCGCTCTCTAACAGTTCACAGGCTCAAGTCATTTCCACACATCCGCATCCCTATTTCACGAAGAATATGTGCAAATTATGGAGACCAATTATGTGTTTTGCCAGACTTTCGGATGACGAATTGTTTAAGAGCGATTTTTCGAGTGATTTTTCGGCTTCTTCCGATCATTCTGTCTAGCCCACATTTTGATTTCTCCAATTTGCTTTAAATTTCACATTATATTTAAGATGGTATATAATAATGAATACACATAGATGATTAGTTTGAATTTTCTTTCGTCGAACCCTTGGAGTGATTCTCCTTTCGTCACTTGGAATCAATTGAAACTCTCGAAACTTTCTAACTTTCGGCTTAAGATGCAAACTTCATAAACTTCACATTTTACTGTGTCAAAAATGAAAATATAAAGTCATTATACGATATAATTTAAAATATTTGAATTTAAATTATCTTACTATTACGCCTCATTTCACAAAGAATATAAAGTGTCAATGGTTAATAGAAAGATTGTCCTGATAAATCGCAGATATCCTATCATCCTTTCCTTCTCACCTTTTCTTTCCCAATCACCAAAACTCGATCTACCTGTGAAAAATCAAAAGAAAGAAGAAATAATCGACCAACCCATAAATACTCAAATGAAAATGCTCTGGAGTAGCATCCCGAAGAGACCGCTCACGATTGCTGATAAACAGTACTATGATCGACTATGAATACTTCCGCCATATATTTTTTTCCATAATTTACATATCGATTTAATAAGTTTATGACGTGATCTGCTCTCGTATGTCTGCAAATCTGACTGAAGCAGAGCGTAATTTAAACTTTTTGCTAAAAGTGTGCCGAACGAATTTTATTCTAATGCATAAAACTTAACAAACTTGATTTTCGACTAGTCGATCTTTCATGCATTTTGTTTGATCACATCAGAAAGAACGATTTGTTTCTCTTTTAAAATGTCTAAAAAAATATTTTGCGAAACTTATTTTTACAGTAATTCGTAAAGTAATAATATTCAGTTTACTCCTACACAAGACCAATTTAGCTTCCTTTATTCAGCATGCCTTAAAGTTTTACTGAACTTTAAAATTACTTCTCTGGCCAGTCTTTTATTCTTCCTTCATTTTTTCAAAAAAAGAATACAAACTTTTAGAATTACAAATTCATATGCATAATAAATATCACAAGAAAAATTTTTTCAGCAAGATACAATTTGAAACTTATGTGCAATAATTATCACAAACATAATTGGTACTACTTATATTAATATCAGTAAACTTCGCTTATTCCATCTGATAACTTTCACTGGAACTGATTGTTGAATTGTCATTGGTTTGATATTTTGCTAATTGTGTTTCCAAATATTCAATTCTTGCCAGCAATTTCGACTTCACACTGTTGAATTCTGTCGCAAATCGAGCCATTCTACAAGAAATTCTCGTCCGATTTTTTTGATTCACACGAATCATACGAAAGTAAACGTAAATAAAATTAATTTTTTATCCAGCTTATTATCATTCCTTTCCATTTTCCATTTCTTATCTTTATTTTATCATTTTTATATTTGCTACTTTTATCCTTTGCTTAACTTTTTTTCATTCTCTCAGTTTTTCATTTTCATAATTATTACATCCTATCTTGATCCTTCTTCAATAACTACTGTTAAAAAAATTATTCCACAAATTTGAAATTTGTGAAAAAAAATGTTAATTGTTTCAATTATTCTTTTTTTATTTATAACTCAATTTAAATCGTAAATTTTTTAGAATTTTTTTCAGAATATCATCTATCAATACTTGGTTTGCATAATTTCCAGCGTATTTTGCAAACTTTTGGCCATCTCTTCGGCTGTCATCTGTTCTTCTGGTGCATCTTCATCCAGTAAGCCATCTTTTCGAAGAATTTCACGACCCTAAATTGTTTCTGATCACTTGCAGTTTGTTTTAGATAATTCATCTAAATTTTTCAACCGTCCTTAATAACGGATGACCCTTAGTAACGACAACGCACTTACAGCTAGATGTGGCAGTCACAACGAATATCTCTAAATACTCATCAAATCCATCAAAAATTAAATCAATAGAATTTTAGATCAAGTTGCTGATCAAAATGAAAACTTCTCGAAAACCATCACCAATCTAGAAAGCCATTCTCAAGAATGATTCTCTTCAAAAAAAAAAAAAAAAAAACCAAAGAATCACCAACAGCCAAAGTAAAAGTACGAACACCTAATTAAGAAAAAAGGAAAAACCTACGCAAGCCCAAGGACTAAACAAAGGAAATAACAACCCACTTATCCAAAAAAGCAGAAGAAAAAAAACCTTTGCAATGAGTAACTTTCTTGCATCCGGATACTCTTTTAATGCGGTCCAAAGATCGCATTTGTTCAAAGCAAACAAATCTGTGTAACCAACTGATCGAACATTTGCTGTTCTCCGATTACCATTTTTACTTCCTAAATGAAATTTCAATTTAAATTCTCTCTTTTATTCATTCTTTCAACATTATATATCACTTCATCATTCCCACTGGATGAACAACTAGACGTGCATTTCGTATTTTAAGGACAGAATTTATTTCGTAATAAATCTTACCTAAATTGCTAATTATGAAGATAATCTTATCTAAATTGTTAATTATCAAGTAATATAATAAGTTTTGAAAAATGCGACATTATTGAATGATAATAATTTCTATATATCTAACCAGCGATATTAAGTATGCTAAGTTCGCCAAAAACAGCGCCCTCCTGCAGTGTCGCAAAGATTTTAATTCCATCATCGGCTACAACTTGTAATTTACCACGCTTAACAATGTACATTTCACGTCCGATATCACCTTTCTTGCATATGTAATCACCGGGAGAAAATATCTAGAACTATCGATCGTTTATCACTTAAATAACATTAAATAATTATATTTCTTTCTACATAAAAATGGACAAATACAATTTTTTCTTTAGTCCATTTTACCGCATTTTTCTTTTACTTTTGAAAATTTTCAAGCATTTCAAAAGTTTTAGGATTAAGAAATTGGGTAGAATTATAAGGATACCTGCTGCTGAAGTTTCAATACTAATTCAGCTAAAAGACCGGCTTCACAATCCTGAAATTCAGTAGTTTCATTTTCATCAGTTATGATTATTCAAAAACTATTTTTTCCTCATTTGAAAATTATTTGCTAGATTGAATTTCTATACCATTATATGCTTTTTTGAATGCCGAAGATATCTGACACTTATAAAAATTTCCTGAGATGAAATTTCAAAAACAAAAAAAAAAAAAGAAAAAGAAAAATCATTTACCTGAAAAATGCGCACTTTTCTCAGAGTCTCAAAATGCACTTGCATGGCAATTTCTGTTTGCAACTTATCCGGAAGCACTTTCAATACACGCTGATCACTTAGAGAATGTTTATGTTCCCATAAATAATCGAACCATTTCATAACTCGCGTTTCAAGCTGAAAATCTTATTTTTCATTTTCTCCAGTTTCTCCGATGTTTCATTTACTTATCATCAATGTCCATTTATCGATATTATTCATTATTAAATTTTAAATATTTCAGAAAATCCTGCACTCATTAATTCGTAGGCTAAAACAATCTAACTTGTTTGAAGATTAGACGAAATAATCATGCAGCTAATATCATTTGTGCTTTTTCCAAGAAACCCGTCGAAGGATAATACCTATGTATTCATTCATAACCGTTCACATCAAAGAATTTTAGATGAGATTCAGAAAGAATTTCTCTAATTAATTACTTCTTTGTTAACTTTTCTTAATTTCATGTATTGTTTGATTCCATCCGTTCTATTTTGAAATTTCGTCCGCGCTGCACTCATATTTGATATTGCACTGGAAAAAAAAAAAGAAAGTGAAATCTATATCGTTGTACTTTATCTTTAATTATTATAATTAGTTCTTTGAATAATTCACTTCCCATTGTATTTTTCAATGTGATCGGAATAGATGTGTATTAAATTTGAAAAAATCACGAAAATTCTGGATTTATGTCAAATATTGAGATTCTGATTCTAGTCAAAAACTAAAATGTCTAGATCGTTTCAGCTATTTATTCTTATAATCATTACTATTAAATTTCGCAATCGTCATTGATTGTGAATGAAGCAAGAGAAAAATGAATCAGAAAATCGTCTTTGGAAATTTTCAAAATCCAAAATTTCGATTTTTTGACATTTCATTTAATTTTTCTTTAAAATAAATAATTGTCTACTTTACCTGCCGACATTACCAACTATAGTAGCGAAAATAAGTACACCGCACATCAAATCCATAATTACAAAAACAAATTCCATATTTCTCTTTGGTCCTGGTACTTCACCGATTGTTGTTAAAATTAGTGTGGACCAGTAGAAACTATAGATATAACGCCTGGCAAGAGTATCTTCTACACCACTGAAAATGATCATTATTGATTAGTTAGTCTCCTAAATGCTCAAATGTTGACGATTATTTTGCAAGTTGATAAATTTTTTATTTTTTGAACGAGAGCTTTCGATAAACAATAGATTTTAAGTGTACGAGAACTTCCGATAACCAATAGATTTTCAAAGTGCATTTTATAATCAATCAATTCTGATCAAGAAATTCGATGCTATTTTGCTAATTCTAGGCTTGATATCCAACATATCTAAACACTTACTCAGGTAGGCTTTGCTTATTAAGTGGCCCATAGACCCAACCATCACTACCAAGGCCAATCATTTCACTTATAAAGAAGTAGATACAGGCATTCCAATGAATAATTACAACAATATTGACAATGACGCAGAATATTCGAAATGCGTTTGGCATCGAACTCCTGTAAATTTTGAATCAATAAATTAAACGATCAATAAATTGAACGAAAATTTACAAGAGAGATTTAAAATGCAAAAAAAAAAAAAAAATGTAACGCGAAGTGTCTCCAATAGTTTGATGCTTATAAAAATATCCCAATGAATTTTAGCATCTTTGAAATTAAATAAGAAATCAAATTCATTTACTATGAGAAGAATTGTTTTGGTATGTATTTCAAAATACTGTTAGTAAAGTTGAGTTTAAAATTGAATAATTATAAATCTGATTGTAATCTAAAAACTACAAACCTAGTCTCAGTTCGATCAATAAAATCGGAAAAGCGTGGATATCGGATAATACGATTGAAACGCATATACGGTACTGGTTTATAAAATATGAGCGATAAAATGAAATCGAATGGAAGAATACTGATTATATCCAATTTAAATTGTGATGATTGCAGATAAAGCTTTTCAATTCGTGAAATATCCCGAACAAGCAAGCCTTGTTCCAGAAATCCTTAAAACATACTATTTTTCAATACATCTTAACGATTATGCAAACGGTGTGAGTGAAAAATTTTACCAAAAAGTCATCAATTTTAGAGTAATGTAACATTATGAAGCTTTCTACCTGTCCTGGAACGTACAAACATATCGAACACGTAAAGAGTATCCATAACCAGATCCACCACGATCCAAGCAATCCAGTAATATCCGGAAGCCAAGTCAGAAAAAACTGATCGTGCTAGAAAATTATGGTAAGCTACAGATAAGCACATTTTGAAGAAATAGTTAAAAATGAAAAATTTAGAAAATGGTTTATTATTAGAAGCGTTGCAGAAAGTTAGAAAGTAAGATGATATTTTATTTCTGAGTTATTCAATTCAAAGAGTTGCAGCGATGTTTTAAAATAGTTTTGGAAGGTATCGTGTGAGCATTACGCTGCATTTAATTGATTTAATCTCAGATCAGGATTTTTAAATTCATGCCTAAGCAAAGTTTAAAAAAAGGGAAGAAGAACTTCTGGTAATAAGGAATGCATTGATTACTAAGCATTTTCAATTGATAACATTCAGAATAAATTTTGATAAGTTTTTAAGAAGTAAATTTTCAATCAATCCATATTATAGATTTTTTATCTTGTTTATTAAAGTTACTGATGTGATATATCACTTCGATTAAGACTGAAAAATGCTTACCAATGACAACGATCAAGTTGTAAGTAAATGCGCATGATACCATACTTAACCAATAATAGTAAAATTCATCCTTCGTATCTAAAACCCATTCCTTCCAGAAATAATGCCACTTTGTCTTATCCACGATTTCTGGTAGTTCTTCTGTTACGGGTTGTTTTGAAGGAAGTGCAGCAGGTGGTTTGCAATTAGCTTCGTTCACATCTTTATTCAGATCTGTTGATTTCGACAATGACACATTTTCTGCGCTTTGTGAAGCTCGATTTTCTTCCTCATCTGTGCTGCACACTTTATTTGATCGTAATAATTTAAACTTCTATAATTACTATCATTAAATTAATCAATTTAAAATCGAATATTGTTAAAATTCAAAATTCATCCAAATCAATTAAAACAAATTCAGTATTAATACAAAAAATGGAATAATTGCATTTTTTTTAAACGAAATTTAATATGGATTTTAATAGTGACATTAGAGCTTTGCATTTAATCAAATGTTTGCAATGAATCGAACTTCCAACTAATAAAACTATAAAAGTACCTTCTGAAATGAATCGTTAGCTGAAGCATTTGATAGATTTTCTTTCATTTTCAAATGGCTATTAAAAGCATCGTCATGATTTTTCGTAGAGTTTTGTTGTTCATCAGCTAACTTCTGAATATTTTAATACTTAATTTGCAGATTCATCAGTACTTAAAGGGTCAAATCAATTATTGATTTTTTTTCTCAATCATAGTTGAAAGGAAAAAAAAGAAAAAATATTCCAAAGAAAAAAAAAATGGCAAGTAAACTCTATTGCAATAAATAAAAATAAATGCTACAAATTGTTTCTATTTTAATCAAACAAGAAATTGCAAGTAATTATTTAACTATTAATAAAATATAAGAGAAAATATCTGTAATTGGCTGATCAAATAATGTTTCAAATAGTAATAAAGTAATCACAGAAAAATCATGTTTCTATTTGAGACAAAATTCAATATGGGAATTGAATACAATAAATATATTGAATAAGATAAAAATAGAATTATAGAATTTGGCATTAAAATTCTTCTCGTGCAGGATATTTCATAAAAGGCAAAAATAAACCTTTAATCGTTCAATATTCAATGAATCCAAAGATAAGGCATGATTCTGGTTGGATAATAACTTTGAAGAATCTGACTGACTTTTGGAATGAATAAGGTTGAAAAAAGATTTTCTTATATTCTCTTTTCCATCGTGCAAACAGTTATCGTTATCTTTGGTGATATCAGTTCGCATGGTAAATTCGTCTTTCACAAGAATCTTACTCAGCTATCTATTCTTTGGTCGTTGTCGTGGCTTCTGAATTTCAATATCTCGAAACTTGGAATTTTCCGTCATCAAGTCTTCCATTTCTTAGTGTAATCGAATCGACAAATACTACGTACTTGCTTTTCTTTTTTCTCACGAAATAATTATGCATAGCAATCTGAAAATAATATCATCATAATTTTTTAAAAGTAATTGGGAAAAATTAGTAACGAATCAAATTTTATGACAACAGCAATAATTACGGTGACACTCTACCTTATTTGCTAACCAAAAGTTTGCTTTCGCATTTGAGCGAAACTTTTGATTCAAGCTCAACTTCATTGCTGTGTAATTACTATCTCATATATTAATTTTGCTTGCTTATCTCATATTAAGATAGAAATTGATTATTTAGTAGCTTAGTTCGAAATCTATTAGTTTTCAAAAATATAACTTTGCATTTTCTCCAGAAAAGAGAAAATATCTTTGATCTTATCAATTCATAAACTTGAAAGAGAATTTTTAAATTTTCGATCTAATCAATTTAATTTTCATAAAATTAGGATACTGAACTTTTAAAAATAGTGATTTTATCGAGCCTGATACACAACTTATAATGATGACTAGGTGGCAAATGCCATGTCATTTGAAGATGAAACCGTCATCCATAAGGTCACCTTGACAACCAACGAAGTCTCATCATCCTTTCATTCCATATCATTCGAATTGACTAAATTGAAAGTATTATCTTCATTAACCATTCTCCTACTCCCAACTTTTTGTCTACCTTTCCAAGTCAAACAAAAATGACGTCATTTAATTAGTACGGAAGAAAATCCTTGCTTAAAAACTTGGCGATATCAAATATCCCACACTTGATATTCTAAAATCATCTCTTAAATGATTCCCAAAAGTTCCCTAAGATCATGGCATTTTTCTGGTCGAAATGAAATGAGAACCTTTCTTCACATCTTTTAATGTTTATTACTTTAAGAAATCCAAAAACTTAGTTGGCTTCTAAATTAATTATCTCCCCGACCAGTAATGTTTTATAAAATATTTCAACAGTATGTGTCAACTTTTTTTTATCTGCAAACATTTGAAACTTATAATTTAAAAAAACCTTTTTTAGTTATAACACAGTATTTAAATATTTGTAGACTTAGAACTTAAACTTTAAAAAACAAATGTGATAATTCAATAATGCATATAGTTTCAATAATTTCAGAATGTTTTCCAAATTCAAGAAGTTGAAATTCTAAAAAGCCTACAAGCTAAGTTAAAAGAACATGAACAAAAAAATTCGATATATTGAATTTTATAATTTGAATTTGAATTTGAACTTATATTTATATTATTATTCATGATCAAATAGGGCAAGAACGTATTCCATGATTACATGGTAATCCAAAACAAAACAACGTATTCTGTTTACATTCCTTCACATTACATATCTTCGTCATGGCATTGACGATACTCTTAAAACCAGCGCATTTGAAGCCTGAAATTCAAAAAACCTTTAATTGATTGATTGATTTATATGTGAAAGAATTAAATGTTAACTCACAACTGATAAAGAAATGATTGAAAAACCACTTTCAATATGCAAGTGGTCTCGCACTCTTAAAACCAGCACATTTGAAGCCTGAAATTCAAAAAACCTTTAATTAATTGATTGATTGATATGTGAGAGAATTAAATGTTAACTGACAACTGATAAAGAAATGATTGAAGCGATAAAAATATCACAAATTTATTGATAAAAGAAAATGGAAGTAATTCATCCAAGATCAAAATGAAGAACTAGTCTTTGTCACAGTCGCAAAATTTTTGATTGCTACATGCACCTTTTAAGTCACCGCAATCCATATCTAATTTACATTGTGCAAATTGCATGCATGCATGCAGCACAATTGCATGTAGCAACTGCAATACCCAAACATTTTCCTCCAAAAAAAGAAGAAAATAAAAATCATGCAAACTTTCCGAAAATCTATGAAAGTTCGCAAAACTGAAGGTTCTGGAAAATGTGAGAATTTGAATTTCTGCTTTCGTATATTATTAATAAAAAGCTTTAAAAAATAGACTTTTAGATTCCATGCTTTTTTTGATTTTACGTTTCGATTTTTTGATTAAAAATCAGAAATAATACATCTTGATTTATAAAAAAAATTAAGCGTACCAGCAGGAAAGTCCGATTTATCATAGCAAGGTGCAATTGGTTTGCAGAATGCAATCATAACTTTGCTTTCTTGCTCATTTATCAATTTGTGCAATATCTGTGTCAAATTATGAGAATCTAAAAATAATTCATTAAGAGCAATTAAATGAGTCACTAATTTTTGCTTTTTTTTCAGATGCAGCAATCAATCCCAAGCCAGGCCTTTTTTCCCAGGCTTAGCAAATGATGCTTAATTTTCGATCGCAATTGTCATAGACAAAAATGAATGCAATTTAAAGCTTGCTTGCTCTCCATTAATTGATGTTGCATATATTTATTTTTAATAGCTGAAAAGATATTTAAATAAAGAAAAATATCTAAATTAGAAATAAAAGCTTTCTCTTCTTGAACAAATGGCAAGTTAGAGTTAGCAGTGCGAGAAATATTGTTGCAGTAGCACCAAACATTCAGATCTCTGCAGTTTCAGCCTTCTGGTAATTAACAACATCAAAAACTTCTGATTATTCAGAAGAATGTCATCATCGATTAATATTGCTTCTAGAAATAACTGATAATTTCAATCTTCAAAATTACTTCATTTTCATGTCTAATTAAGCTATTAGATCGTTCGATCTTTTTCCGGAATTCTTGTCTTATTTGGAGCTTTTAATATTGTCTTTCTGTGTGCTCTGGTATTTCTTATTGTCATCAATGTTATTGATAACGGGCGTTTATATCATTTTTTAAGAGAAAAATAAGAAGAAATAAATGAATAATTGAATTCGATGATTTGTTCAGAATTTTTGACAAGTTTTAAATATTTTCCTATGACAAAAAATTTGCCGAAACTTTTGTTCCAAACTTATATTCCTGAACTTATTCAAACTTTTTCGTTACTTATAAATGGATTTTACGATTCGAAGACATTTCATTAAAATTAAAACAAGTCAAATATAAAACGGAAGAAAAGTAATTTACGATGGAGTGGACAATGATTGAATATTACAAAATAATTCAGATTTCTCGGCACAACCATATCTTCTTGATTTTGCTTCTCCGAGGCGCCTTTTTGTTTGAGTTTTTTGAAAGAATCAGCATCTAATATTCATTCAGCTTTTCATCGATTATTTCACACTGTTGAATTTTCGAATAATCCGTTTCGACGACTTGAGTGCTAAAACTTTTTAATGACACAATTTGAAAAGGCTGCAAAAATTAATGAAAACAATACGGAGAATCAGTATGCTGTGTATCTTCTTAAATAATATAAAACAGGAAGCTTTATAAAGTTTATTTACAGAAAACAGAACGTCTCAAATAGTTTTCCATTAAACTGATCCGGTATATTCGGTTTATGTTCTCTTCTAAACTTTCCTCTGACAGAAATGGAACTAGGAATTAATCATCAACTGTAAAGTAAGATGAAATGTTATTCTAACATGAGATAAGGCTGAGATAACGCGATGGATCTATCAAACAATTTGAGGGAAATATAGCACATTAACGATTAAAAAATCAATTATAATAATTAAAATTAATGGTTCATAACTTTTTCAGTATAAAGCTGAAATTAGAACTTGAAATATTGTAGTAGGACATATAAAAAATTCTTCACAAAGATGAAAATTGAAAAATCAGATTAATTAAATAAATCAAGTAGAAAATTGACAGAAACAGACAATGATCATCTGCAAGCTGCATTTAATGACTGCAGTTTTAATTAATCTACTTGCCAAAGTAATTACATCAACTTTTATCATTTAATTTATTCTTTTCACAGTAAATAATGGATATTTCAAGTTTCACGCTTGACTAATGCATCAAGTGAAATTTGACTGAAAATGATTATAAAAATAAGACAAGCTTATTAAATAATGTATAAGATCGATACACTAATTCATTATGTATGAAAATTTAAATCATTACCTTAACCGTACCTGAATTAAATCGGAATCGTTTTTACACAGCCAACATCAGATCACGATGACGTCGTTCACGTTCATCTAGGATATCTTGTGACTTCATTGCCATAATGATTATCTGTATGAAAAAAATTGCATTTAGCATATTTAAAAATCATGAGAAGACGTGGAATTGGATTTAATTTGCTTCCTCGATAAGTTTTGACTTCCTTCAGTTTCATAATTCTCTTTTTTATTTAATGAAATCAATGTACCTGAACATACCTCAGCATACGAAGAAAATCGACTAACCTGAATAATCGTCAAAAAAAAATTCTTTCTGGAAGAAGTGATTCAGTTCTGTTTTGAAAAGGTCATCCATTATAAACTGATGTTCGAGAATTGCTTGGACATGTCGATTCTGTCTTCCATCTGATCAACCGATAGATCTTCTTAATTCAAATTACCTGAATTACATTGTTTTTTACAAGATTCTTAGGGAAAGAACTTCAGGTCAGCCACGATCGTTGTTTTGTCAAACACGATCAGTTGAACATCTTGAGTGATTGTTGGAATTTATCGATTGTGATCTGTGCATCCGATGTAAACATTGATATCTATTTACAAATAACAATAGTTTGCCTATGGGAATGAGAACTGTCGCCTGAATTCCAGCTTTATATTCATTACAGATTAGTCTGTATTCGAGTAGAAAAATTGGATTAGATATTATTAAAATAGAGACATATTAATTATGAGAAATGATTTTTCTAACAAAAAAAAAAGAAGAAAATCTTCCATCAATTCTGACATCTTTTATCACTTTATTGACTTGTCAAAATGTGTTAAATTCTACGTTTTATTGAATTTTCAACTATTCCAATTGCAGCATTCAAGAATTAAGCTAAGAATAAATAAATCTAAATAAGAAACATCCATAATGCCAAATGATAAAAGTGATAATTGCTAGCAAATCGATGAGCTCTTTTTGTGTCTTCAACTGTCATCTACAACTTGCGCTCAATTTTCCTATTTTTTAGTAAAGCATAAAGTTAAATATCTAATAATTTTATGCTAGAACATGAAGAGAGCAAAAACAATTGGAGCATTACTTGAAAGAGTCCATAAAGTTTCTTCGAACTGCTAATTGCTCGACTTGCATCTTTAGATTATTTTCTTACACAAATTCATTTGAATGATAATTTCCGGATTGTTCATCTTATCACATTACTATTCCCATGATTTTTTTTTTTTTTTTTTGCAATTCTTTCATTTCATAGATAAATCATTCAACTAATGATAATTTTTTAATTGCAAATATTAGAGGGATACTATTTTCCCAAAAATTAATCTCAGGCTTTTCAACTCATAAAAAGGGAATGCCATTTTACTAGAAGAGAAATAATGACATACATGAAGTGAAACAGAACTGTTCAGCAAAACAATAAAACATAATAGGTTGTTTTGCATATATTCTGGAAGAAATTCGTCGACAAAAACTCCAGTTGAATTCACCTTCTGAATCCGTCATTCTGTAACCAGTCAACAAACACACCGACATCAAAGGAATTAAAAGAAGAATTGTTAAGCAGAAAAAGAAATTAACCTATGAGAAGAACAATGAGATGACATGAGGGAAGAATGCTTCATATTTATAATTCTATTTCGGAAACAAAAGATTGTCATTAATTAGCGACAAAATATTTCTCCGATTATGCCATCGTTTAGAAAATTCATGGTACTCATAACGATGTCAGATAATTTATGGGCTGAGAATCATTCATTAAACTATCAACTATCTAATCTTTTTACTGAGATTTTTTGCCTGTGATCAAAAAAGTACCAAGAAATCAAAATCAATTAATTGAATCAATGTTATCAATTTAATCCGTTGTTATCATTCTATCATTCGCAATTTTATCAGAAAGCACACACAGTGTGATCCAATTTCAAATGCTCCAGAAAGAGAACTTCAGATATATGGTCGATAAATATACTATTTATTCAGTTGTCTGCATTTTATGGAAAACTGATGGTGGCTCAGACTTCTGGACAGAGAATATTAGAGCTAATCTCGCATAGAAACTTAAAGACGAATTGCTTTATAATTTTTTGAGGTTTGAAATTTCGTGGAATAACGATTTCTATCCCAAAAGAGTTAGTAGTTTGACACTTTTTGCTTTTGTTTCTTTGAAGTTGCAACAAAGTTTACGCACAAAAACTTTGAAAGGATATCAAGTTAACAGTTGGTTTGGAATCTCCCAAAAAAAAAGTACAAAAGAAGTTAATTTAAAAATTCTTTTCAAAATGCTTCGCATCTTTACAAACAACAAAGAAGAAATGTGAAATGAAATGAATGAGGAAAATTCGTTTTGCAAGAAATTTAATCAAACAATTGATTATAGAATACTACTTTCACACTTTTATACAACTTCTTCTATAGGATAATAGTAACAGTTCAGATAAGGCATTGAAAGGTTGCTATTATTCCAGCCGTGAAATCTAATACTTTATCGAATCAATCCTTAAATATAAAATGCATCAAAATATCTCCAAAATCAACTAAACTTTTTTTGCAGCGATATTACTAAACTTTTGAAGCATTGAAACCGTCTTCTACTAGGATACGTGATTTATCCAAACATAAAGAAATATCAGTTGAACAAATCCATCGAAAACTTTAGATGATTATGCACTGGCGAATTGCAACAACTTTTGCATCAAATGTTTTAAACAAAAGCAGAGGTTAGTTGAGCTTTATGACTGATCAGCAATATTTTGATGAAATAAATTACAAAAAGATTTAGATATAATGAGTAGAGGATGAGCACTGAATTGTTTGGATTTGTAATGCTCAAAAGGAAGTGTTATTTCTTGAAAATTACAATTTCATTATTCTGATATTCACAGAATAAAATGTTTAAGTTATTCCATATAATTATATAAACGGTCTGTTTTAACTTTAGAGGAAAAAAGTTTGTTCTTACGCAGTCAAAGCTACTTGATGATTGCTATCTTTACTTTCATTTGAAATTTGATATGGGTATTTTCATAATAACTAGTAAAAAAATATATGAAAATAGCAGAATTGATTAAATTTAGTGACAGACTAACTCATTTATGATTGCTTTACAGTCATAAATACCATCGGAAAATAATTGTCAACCCAAATTCTCACCTAATTACTGTTGCAATCCGTTGTTCAATGATATAATTGTCTCAAAAGGAACAGAAAGAAAGTAAAAATCGTGCTCAATTTTAAAATTACAAAAAACTTCAAATTTCGAAGTGAAAATTTGCAAATTCAATGTGTATATCTGATCAGATATGAAATCTTCTTATAGAACCACAAAATTAAAGTATAAAAAAAAAAAAAAAAGGTAAAATAGAAAACAAAATGCCTTGTAACGGTAATATAACAACTGTAGAAGTAGAAAACCAAGAAATGGATCAAAATTACAAAACAAAGTATCATTGTATTTGTAAATACAAATCTTACCTTTGAATATTCTAAAACTTTTACGCTTGATCATTGTTAAATTCATTCATTAAATCAACTCATCCTCCAGTCATTAAATTATTACTCAGCGGTTAATAAATATAAAATAAATAAGATAAGCTAGAGAACATAAAAATCTATGATGTGGAAAGAAGTTTCAATGAATACATTTCTTAACGAATTTCTCTAGAAGGAAACAATTCAATTCTGCATGAAATTCCCATTATCATAATTTTACAATATGCTTGATAGGAATTATATCATTCAATTTTCTTTATCGTATGTGAATTAAGTATAAATAATGACAATTTTCAACATTTCCCTGCAGTAAATTTAAATTTTTCTTTCCTGGATTTGCTAATTTATCTTGATTACTTCATTTTATAAAACCTTCTTTCTCTTTTTTTTTTTTTTTTTTTTATAATTTTTGGTTTGAACTTTACTAAGATTATAAGTAAAGCTGATTACCGAATTGTTTTTTTTTGAAGCTATTCATCGTGCCATATTTACCAGTAGTGACTCACTGTATTACTATTCGACAAGAAAATTTTTAAAAACCTCAGCTTATTCAGAACTTCCAAAACTCTCAACATCGACCTGAAACTTTCATTCCTGTGGATTAATGAGACTGACAGGCTCCATTGCTTGATGAAGGGAATTATAAATCTTTAGATCAATCAATCATTAAGATTAGAGTATCTAAAACAATCCTTCATCGGCTTCCGAGAGCCGAACTATCTGATTTCTTATTTATATTTCAATCCAGACTACTATAAGCTAACATATTGTAGCTTTTTTTGTTGCGGATTCTCTTTTTAAATATACGCCATGTATACGTCATTTATGAGGTAAAAAATAAATCTGCCCAAATATGAGACAACTGCGTTGTGCAAACATGTCTCCATTTTTTTCGCATTCTCCTGAACACATAAATGCAAGTGTCGTGAATCACAGCCACAAAAATACAATATAAATGTAAATTATTGTAAATTTCAATTTATTTAAATTTATTATTTGAATTGTAAATTTCATATTCTATTCAGAAGCAACTAATCTTACCAGAAACCTTGTTCATCAAAGCCAAGAACGAAAGGCATTTCGAAAAATTACAAAGATTAATGAATGAGAATGTACGTATGAAAATTGCGCAATGTGAGAATTTATGGCAAGCCGCAGTTCTTTCAACAAACTTTTTTTTTACTAATAAAAACAGCTGATTTATTTGTATCTGCAAATTTCTGAACAATAAACGAATATTTAACAATAACAGATACTTCACTTGTTTCTTAATAAGGAGGTAATTGTGGCATTTGACCGGACATCGATTGCAACAAGTCCTTTTTTTCCTGCTTATGTTCTGATTCCGGATGCAATGGATTTGGCGCTTCATTTGGTTCTTGAATGTGGATCTGATCAGGTAACGCAATACGTGGTCCCATATTTCCTTTAGGATCATGTGGCAACATTATTTTTACTTTGATACCCAAGACACCTAAAAATTATGTCACATTAAGCTATAAATGAACACATCATTGTATCGACAAAACCTTATTTTGCAAGTTATGAGATCCTTGCCACAGAAACTTTCAAAGAATTTAGAAATGTCACAAAGTAGTAACTATAAACCTTGACGAAGTTGGACGTGACGTACTGCTTGCTGGATGTATTCGTTTACCGGTTGACCAGAATGAATCATTAATCCATCAACAAATTTCATCGATTTAGCTCGTTGACCGCGCAATTTTCCCGATACAATTACCTAGGAAAGATGATAATATAGTGATTTATAAATATTTTATTAAGAATCTCATTCCCAAAGCGTTGATTCTTGAAACATACCAAAACCAAAGTGCTTTCGAAATCCATTAATTTTCTGGCTTGGCATAAAACAAGAGAGCTCAGAAAATAAGCAGAATCATTGCATCTCTTCAAAGAGATGCTAACATAAGAGGTGTCAGAAGTATGAAACATCATAGCTCTCACAAGGATATTACATTTCTACTTTCATCCTATATGGAACTTGAACCAACAGCTTCTTTTTATAGCGCAGTTTCTACACCATTATATCACTTGATTACCGACAAATTTCACTCAGTTCTTACAACAAGAAGATTACCTCCAGCTTTTGCAAACTCAATTTTTGAATCAATTTTTTGAAAGACGCATCAATTTATAAAATGAAGCAAAAATTCATGGACGTGAATCCAACTTGAACATGCTAGTTTCTCTTTTAAAAAAGATGAAATTCAACTTACTTCACATCCTTGTGCATTGGATTCCATAATGAAACGTAGTACACCGTAACAAGCTCGACGAACAGCTAAACCACCAACCAACTTGTAACGTAGTGATTCACATTGAGCTACAGCACATAGACCGCGATTTGTAACTTTTTCCGCATAAAGCTGAAATATATAAAAAATAATGCTAATGTCAAGTGCAACAATGTCAAATCAAAACTTGCGCCATGCAGACAAGAAAGAGAAAAGTAAACGATCAGTTCCCAAAGTTAACCGTTGAACAGTCATAATATCTCAGTTTTCAATAATTTTCTTTCTTTTTTTCTTTTTTTAAGCTGCTGCTAACAGCTAAACTACTTCACTTATACAATAAAAGATGAAGATATATTTACATCAAATTCAGTTTTACAACATTACGCAGAAAAGTGAGGTTTATAGTAATGCGAAAAACATAAATATACCGAATATCCAAAATAAAAAAAAAAAGAAAAAAAAATTAAAAAGTAGATTCTGATCTAAAAAACATGACTTGAAATTTTTTGCGCAAGAAAAAATTGATGATAATAAACTTTGAAAGGTAAGTCCTATCCCTTTCTTTTATTTTTCAAAAAAAAAGTTCAATACTGTTCATGCATTCACTTCACAACTAAGTTCAAAGCTTTAGGCAATACAAAACATCATTATATTCCGGAAATAGTCAAGCAACTTCTCATAGATTTTCAGGCTAATACACTGGTTTCAGTAACAACTGATATAAAATACCTCAACTGTGCCATCAGCAAATCCAAATCGCTTCTGTACAACCGATGTCAGTTCACGAATCCGCCGTCCACGTTCACCCAATACACTTTGTGTACGTGTTGCCAAAATAATTATCTGTATGAAGAAACAAAACATACATATATCAAAGCCAGGAAAAAATGATGAAATCGAATTTTGATTCAAAATGATGTAAAGTTTTTTTTTTAAAAAAAAAAATGAAATCAGACTTTTGACAGTAAATTATATCAACAATTAGACTTACTATTCCAGCATCCATGAATTCCTTCTTTATTTTTCTTGGAAAATCTTTATATTTAAATATTTAAATAAAGAGATCACATAAATAGTTTTCCAAATGCAACTTTCAAAGAAAACTGTTATATAAAATATAACGAACAATGCTACCTCAGCGCGTGCCGGTGTTCGTCGAACTTCAACACCCGAATAACCATCTTCAGCAAGTTCCTTCATAAGGAAATTATTCAATTCAGCTTTAAAAATACCATCCTGTACTGCCTTACGTTTCTTTGACATTTGTTGAGTTGTGGTCATCATTGGGTAATTTTTTTTTTCTTTTGTGAATTCAAATACCTAATCGCAACTTCTAAAGTTACCTGAAATATATTAAAATTTTTACTCGTAAAAATAGAGATCTGTAGCTCGTAAAGCTTGCAGAATTCGACTATTATCAACAAAACACATGGAATAATCAAAACACAATTCCGGAATGCGATTCAGCATGATACTTTTCTTGTTAGTATGATACTCAATTGTCTATCCAGCATTTTAACCCTGCAAAATAAATAAATGCTACTTTGAAGTTCTCAAAAGGTTTTTGAAAAATCAAATCTGGATTCACATTTCAGATAGCTCCAAAACTGGATCATGCAGTCTCTTCAAGATATGAAATACTGCAGATGACGAAAAGCTGTATCCCGCATGGAAAACTGCATGGGAATTGAGAAACGTAATAGAAATAAGTGTAGAATTTAGAAGAAAAGGAAAATGAAATATCAAATAAGTTGACAATGCAAAAATATAAGCGACTACCATGTAACAATGATAGAGGTATTGTGTTCGGTATTATAGGTTGACTTTGCAATAAAAGTCTTAAACAAATCTTTCTTGAACATAATGACAATTTCTACAGCTTAAGCCTTTAATTAGGTATGAATCACGTCAAGCAGTATGCGCGTTAGATTTCACTGGAACCATTACTTTCTAATCCTAAAGCGAGGTCACGCAACCTACGAATCAGATTTTATTGAAACCATTATTTACTAACCCTAAAGCAATCCTATCCCACAAATTTGGTTTCACAAAGGCACTAAACGCGGGTCGCGGTCCGTTAAATTTAGTTCCCTCTCCTAAATATGTTCATCATTTGCATTACCAACTCTCTGCTTACCGCTACAATGTCTGTTCACTTCTTAGTAAGAAGAATATACGTGGTTTCTTAGGGTGTCTGGGATCTCTCTATTTATAATGTTATGTTTTTTTTTTTCACGTATGTCTAACGTTCGATGTGATGAGATTGTATTATCTAAGTTGAAAGTGAACTTTATTTAAGCAATATTCAAAATAAGATTTATTTCTCAAATTATCAATTACGTTTTTATTTTAGACGTGAATAAGTGGAATTTTATCGAAATTAATTATTGCTCAATAGTTTTTTTCTTACTGGAATCAAGTTTCATTTATAAACAAATCATTAGGATAATTGTTTTGTGCAGATGATATAACAATAAGGTTGTATTATAGCAGATTATAAGCAGAATAATCATTCATTACCAGATTCTAAACTTTAAAATGCTATGATTTTCTTTTTATTCAATGGTTTGAACTCTCGAAATTTAGATTAAAATCTGCTTCTTTTTCACTTTTACAAATTGAAGCATCCGGAAAGAATAATTTCAAAAAATCTATGGAATAAAACTTTTGCTAATTTTAAATTATCAAGCTCCGCATAGAATCTAGCTGATCTTCCAGTTTGATTTTTAACCATGGCGAATCTTCACTTCAACATGTCGACAATAATAATCTAGAACATCTCATTATAACTTAAACACTAATTTAATTAGTACAAAACTCATCGATTCCAACAACAGCATTTCAGTAATGCAATACATATATGAAAAGAGAATATGAACAGAGATGATTTGTACAGCTGTATGTCAACGTAATTGGCCGATTGACGATCCTCATATTCTACATATCCATGCAATTTTACCACCCAATAAAATCCTAAAATTTGAAATTAAATTTAAAAAGCAAAACCTGTTTCAAAAGAGTTCCAAATTCATCGATCCACTAGAAATTTTATATTAAATTATATCGAAAATATATTGCAAAACGTATATTCTAAACTTATGTCTTAAAAACTAGTGAAAATTCTAAGAATATTTGAGATCAAGCAAGATTAAAAATTATAAATGATATGTTTAAATACTAGACAAAGCAAATTTGAAACAAATCTAAATTTCATATTTAAATTTCAAAGCATCCATTAAAAAATGCAGTTTCTAATAAATGATAAAGTAAATAATTTTTTAAAAAACTTGTTATTACTCACCAATTATTCCAACAAGTAGAAGGATGAAAGTAACCAGCAAATAAACTACACAAGCTACAAAATGAAGAACCTGACAACACCATTTGCCTTCACCGATTTTCGTTGTTGTTGTATAAATACAGAAGAAAATTATACTTAGCAGGAGTTGGACGAATCCTGAAATAATTCTTCAATGAGTTAAAATTCAATTATTTATGAAGGATTCAAATAATTGGCTAAAATTAGTATGCTCTAAATTATTTATATATGAAGATTTTCGGAATAATCTTTCACAGATATGAGAGGCTGATCGACTCGATTCCTTGCTTGCTAAGTAAATATTTCATTAGTATTCCAGGTACTCTTCTCTTTCAGATCAAATATATTAGGTATTCTCAAGACTGACAAATTCGATGATTTGATCAGATATTCTTTCTACCAAAAAAAAAAAAAAAAAAAAAAAATTGCAATTATCCGAAATTCTATGAATAAACTTTAAATACATTGTTCTAAAAATTTAAGTGCTTGCGAGCACTGATATTTAAGTTGCCGTTATATTTAAAATTTTAAGAACGAAACATAGAAATTGTTATTTTTTATATATGTCAGTTGCATTTAGAAAGATGCGAACAAATGCTTGTATATATTTGCAAAAAAACTTGAAACATTCATCTCAAATTTCAATCGATGCAAATTAAAACGTGATTGGTTACGGTAGGAAGAATTTTTCTTTAAGTGAAATGTAAAGAAATATAATTCATCATCAGTTTTTTCAGTGAGCATAAATACAAAATGACATTTGAAAGGCGCTTAAACAATTTTATAAAAAGCTCAGCAAATTTGATTAATAATCTTTGTTAGCTTCGGCTAAGTAGATCAAATTTTAATTCATATTATAATTTTTTAAAATTTTTGTTATATTAAAATCCCGGCATTCTTTGTGTTAATCAAATGTTTAAACGTATTTATTACCAGTTTATTAGTCATAGTATCCGAAAAAAATTTGATGATGCGAATAAAACATATTAATAAAACCGTTAACATTGTCCTTGATGATGCTGAATGAAAGACTGCAATATTAATCCGGGATAAGTCTCATGAATTCTTAGGTAGAAATCCGAACAGAGGATCTCAAAATCCGAATTGAAATGCCTGATTTAGAGATAATAGTAATATTTACTTCTGCTATCTCGTTTCAATATTTGTTATTTCCTGTCATCTCTTCCATTTTTGTTTTTTTCTTTTATGTTATCATTGTTTTTTCTTTACTAATTTGGTAGAAGCAAATTTTATTATTTGAAAGATGAGGATCAAGATCCAACTAGGGGACTCGAAAATTCCAGTCCGAAGGATCTGAAGGACCATGTAAATGATGTATTATTATAAATGGATAATTATATATCATACTAACGGTCATACTTCGCATACCGGCTCCCACTGGTTTATATAAATAAAAATGTAAATGTTCGTTTGTTCAAAATCGTATATCTCCAAAACTTCTTAAACACGCATTCATCCGAATGCAACGTTGTATGAAAATTTCAGATCAGTCGGTGAAGAACTTGAAAAGCTGTGTAACAAGTAACAACGAACATTTATATTTTTATCTATATAGATTACAGCCAAGCAAATACGTTATTTTTGTCTGTAAAATTTTAAGAATTAGTAAAAAGAAAAAGTAATCTCAGTAAGCGAACCGTAGACAAATAAAATAGTTCGTATTTTTTGTGCACTTTCATGGCGTGATTCATAGCCATAAATGGATAAATTACGGGAAAATGCAATATATACCGCGTATATGCCACAAATACTACTAATTACCATAATCGCCAACTGTTTTTTAGCCACTGAAAATGATTAAAATGTGACACTTTTATAACTATCTTTACACAAATATTTATAGATATTTTTCTGATTAGACATTTCTCGAGTCAGCACAGAAAATTCTTCAGTAATCAAAAAGTGCATAATATTTAAATAAAGAAACATTGACCGATTTCTAAATCAATTTAATCTTTCAACCTTAATTTGTTTTAGATTTGGATTCATGCATGTCTAAAACCAATTAGTAACAGAAAAAATCATTAATTAGTAATTTATTCTTAAGAATTATATTATTTTTCCATTTAACAACTTTAATGAAAATCATTGCCAACGAAAGGAACTCACTCATTCGATGGAAAAATACCACCAAAGACATGACTACGGTATTTTCAGTTTTCTTTTTCCTGAATATTTCTGTAGATTGGTCATCCTTACTGTCAGATTTACCCTTCTTCTTCAATTTTTTTAGTTTCAAATTCGATGAGTCGTGGACTTCCATGTCAGATTCATCATCAGTGACAGAGACTGGCAATGGAGATTCCTCGTCCATATAAAGTGTTAAAATCTGCAAGTGAAAGCAAATATGAAATGAGCAGAAATTTGATATGCCAAAATCTTAATTAATTGACGACAGCAAATATGAATTCAATCAGAAAGCTAAAAAAAAGTCATATGTTAATAAAAAATTAGGAAATCAGTCCTAGTATCAGAATAATGCTCCGAGCAAGCAATGTTTATGGAAATCTCATTCCGCCGTAAGCTCCCATCCTTAATATATGAAAAGTAGTATAAAGCAGGGAAAAGAATATCTTCATCACATGGAAATAATAAGTTTGAATTCAATTTCAAGAAATAATCGCCTAAAAATGACTGCCTGAAAGTCGAGTATAGTGCAATGAATAGATGCTGAAATGCTCAATCATTCATTAACTAATTATCAAACTTATTGTTTTGTTTACATCTGAAAGTGCAGTCCCCTTTCGTCACTTTAACCAACTGATTCATCAGAAGTGACAAAAAATTTTTTTCATTCCGATCACTGCAGTGGAAGACGTCATATTTTACTTTAAAATATCGCCTTTTTATACTGTCAATTTTCAAATAATTTCCTACTAATTAAAATCTCGATTAATTAACAAAAAGTATTAATCAAACTTATTGTAAATGACCTCTTCAGCTCCCGCTAGTACTGCAATGTCTGCTTTTCTCCGATTCTTACTTCCGCCACTAGGATGGATGCAGCATCTTCCAACTGATTATAACATGAATGAAAAACTTTCGTTGTGTTTAGCGGGAGTATGTCTAAGTTTTAATTTAAATTCGTTCCTTTTTAAATATGAATAGAAACTAAAAACACTTAAAAAAATATAGAAAATTGATAATCAAAAATGAATTACTCAACAAATTTTTAAAACTGACTGATTAATAGACAAAATTTAGAGAAACTACTAAAATATACCTTCCTATTGCTCTTCTCATCATTTGTTCCTTTTGTCTAAACTTTGATTCAAAGTTTTACTTCCCACTGGTTTTTGTCAACATATCCGATTAGTCTTATATTTTGAGCTTTTCAATTTTGGTTTTAAAAAATAGTTTCTCTCTCTATCCCTTTAATAGTGAAAGACTTACTAAATAAGTTTTTGTAAAATGATACAAATTCAACATTTTAATGATATTTGTTATGATCTTTCAATCTCACTAAAATGGGACAGAATTTAGAAGTCATCATACTTCACTTTTTTTAGTTTTGGATAATTAAATCCTAGATGGCACTCTCAGAGAAAAAAAATAATAATAATTTAATAATGTCCAAATTACTATCTTCCGTAAAACGAATATGGTTTACTTTAAAATGCGACCGAACTGTTTTGCAATTATTACTCTTAGCCTTCAATCTCATTAAGACATCAAAATTTTAACTTGAATGCCTGAAGATTAAAATCTTTATGCTGTGTATTTTTGAATGCATATGAATAAGAAATTAAAGTGAGAGAATAAAAATTTGGCAGGAACATTTGATTTCTGAACTATCGAATCAATTAATTTTATGAAAAAAAAAAATGTAATCAGTACATGCACATTTATAAATAATCGCATAATTTTAATTTCAAGCATGCATTGCAATTAAGTGGTATAATAATAAGAACAAATTCCGCATAGGTGGCATCAGATGATAAAGTGATGAGAAGAAGGGAAAAATATGAAAAAAGGTACAAAGAGCACAAAAGTGAAGAAGATGGATCACAGACTGATAAAACTTTTTTGACGAATAGTACCGTTGAATCGATGGATCACTTAGTTTTAAACATCCAGCTTATTGTTTTCTTTAATTGAAATGAAATCTTCCCACATGGCCTATCGATCATTTGAGATAGATCAAGCTCAAATTCTCAAAATTTTTGGAATTGACTTGAAAGAAGACTGAGCATTTTAGGTAACAAATCGAAGACTTAAAATAAATTTACATTTACTTTTCAGCAGATTTTTATGGCTAACATATTAATTTACTGAAATATTGATTTTTCATGAAGCTCGACTCTAATTATTGTTTTTTACGAGGAAATGTTGTCGAATATTACATGCGACAGTTCTTGATTGGTTAAGATGATAAATTGTTAGCTTTTCGATTCAAATTGGAATGGCAAGAAAATAAAATATAAGGTAAAGGAAGAAGGAGTGGCATGGTAGCTAAACTTCCCATTTTATGCATCCTTGTTTTGAGATTTCGCGAATTAGCAAAGTTTTCACTTTTTTTTTAAAAATTTATTTTAAGAAACAGAAGCCGAAAAATTTTGTATTCATTGTTCCTCAAGCTTGCTCGAGCATAACTTTCCTGATGGCAAATAATGCTAACAACTGTCATTTAATTAATAAATAGGTGAACAAATATTTCCACCGAGTATTACACTGTTTGTCACTTTCAGAAACTACGAGATTTGGTATTTGCAAAGGTGACTTGTAAGAAGTAGATTAAAAATATTGAATTTATTGAAAACTTTTCCCGAAAAAGATAGTGAAGTTGCCAAGCAAAGAAAAAAATATCTCTCAAGAATAGCATATACTTGATAGACCAAACTACGTGGCAAATTGTGGAATTTTCTAATGACATGATGGTTTGCTTCGAAATTCTAATTTTTGCATTTGAAAAGCCAATCTGTTTTCTCTTCTTTTTTCTGATTCATCCGGATGCTTTTGGGAGGGAAAAAAGAAAAGTTTCGAAATCTTTGTAATTGCTTGTTTTCCTTTTTTTACAGTCTGACTTCAATGGTGATTTCCATCTATTCATCCGTCCGGAACGTGTCATTTTTTTTTTTTTGAAACAACTGGAAGTTGTTTTCAAAAATGTTTTCAAATGGATTCTTTGAAAAAAATTGAAGTCTTTCTCATTGAAATGCAAGATTTATAATGATTTATAGAACTAATGGAAAAGTTCTTTAGATGCTGTTTTAAAGTTGTGACATGGCTTCTAAAATGATGGTTTATTTCATGTTATCACTGTATTTATAATTTACGTAAAATAAAACTTCGTTAAATGGATTTTTCTTATCTTTATTAAATGGATTTTGTCATAAACAAATACCCATCAGTCTGGATAATTTCTCCGAGATAATTTCTCAGTTACTGATTAATTCCATCACTATTCGAAAATTTATGTTAGAAAAAAAAAAACAATGAAATCAAATACTTAAATCCAAGCAAGAGAATGATAAACAATGGGCAAATTTGATAAATGAGTGCAATAAATGGTATTAGTGATCTTGAGTTTATATCAAAAACAGAATATTTTTTTTTTCCAAGTTTTCGAATTTTAATGAAATTAATCAGCAGTTGCTTCTCCAAAAACAACATATTAATTAAGGAATATTTATTCAAGACAAAATCTATCTAACAAATATACTTTCAAGACTGAGAGAACTATGCAGTAGCATTGATAGCTGAAACTATCAAGATATCAATCAGAGCGTAAGGATGAGTTGTCATGATATTTTCAGAGCATAAAGATCGATAAGATTTTAAAAATCAGCTAAGTGAAGGAATATCAATAGTGCAAAAGTTCGAAATTTTAAAGTGATCAACTATAAGCAATACAATCTTTTTGTATTACACAGATGGAATTCTAGAAAATATCAGAATGACAGCAAATTCCAACTTGCAACTTACAAAAAAGCATGCTATAAAATTCTAAAATACAACAAAGGCACGTTATAGAATCGGTAACATAAGAAATGAATGATAAAAGTTTTCTAGAAATTTTAACTTCGTAAATTGTTCCGGTTTAAATAAATTAAATGATTTGTAAGATTCGAATTTTTTTGAATTTTGATTTTTAAATTCTATTATTTAACACTGGAGAAAATTTTGTAATTCAAGTTTTATGAAGTTAATTAAGAAAAAATAGTGAAAATTTTAATTACTTTTTCATTACTTTTCTCACTACTTTTCACTACGTTTTAAAAAAATAAGCAAAAAGAGGATCAATATTATTGGAGACGAAAAATGGAAAAATTAATAAAAACTTAAGGAATGTAAGCTTTTTTCAAATATAAAAGTTAGATTTCATTATTTTCTCCCATTCATTACTTTCTCTCCCATTATAATTAAGATTGTAGCGAGAGAGGAATGCGAATGACTTTGTAAATTTATTTCCATTCTTTTTTAGATTATAATTCTATCCAATGAACACATCTCTGAATAAAATGAAAGATTCAATAATAACTTCGTTGAAATTAATTTATTTTACTTCGCTTCCTTACGTTTTAATATTGCTTTGCAAGAAGAAGAAGAAAATGTTTCGTTCATTGAATGATAAACGAAACGAAGAAAAAGAAAAAGTGATAAGATCAATTTGACCTATCAGCTATCTTCTCATTGAATAATGAAGGCTGTAACGTCTAACAAGCATTGTATAACTATTCTTTTGTCTCCTTTAACCCATTGTTATCACAGAAAACAGATTTAACAAAGATTTCAAATTTGAAAAAACAAAAAAAAAAAAGATGACAAATCATTTAGAACCGAAATGGATTGATGGAAAATGAAATATTCAAAAGTATATTAATAGATTTATAGCACTGTTCACTTCCACATTATAGTATAAAACTTTTCAATTGATGAATAATTGAGTATGATTCAGAATATTCAAAAATATTCGATGTAAGACATAGTAGCATGACGAGTCGTTGTAAATCTTACCCTATTCAGCTAATTCAGAAAGAAGATTTGGAATTTCTCGAGTTTGAGAAAATGAATTTGAGCTGACTCAAATTTTAATTGAATTAATTTCGGTCAGCTGAAAATACAACAGAAAATTTTTCGAAATTCCAAATTTGATGGAAATATCATAAACCATATCAAAATATCACGGAACATCACAAATTCTGAATCATAAAATTCGAAGTGAAAAGCAATTTAAAATGTGATTCAACTCAACAAATGAAAAAATGGCGGAATTTTTCAAATATTCATTTGTAGAACATGATTTCTAATGATGTTTTCATGATTGCTTTTCACTTCGAACCAATTATCTTTGTGTTATTTATTTAACAATTTAGCGTTGATTTGAATACTTAAATAAATGATATTTTTGGAAAAGTTATGCGAAAAAAATTTAAAAATAATCATGAAAAATTTGATCTGCAACAAAAAGAAATCAAAAATGATGTTATTTAAAATTATAGATCGAATTGATTGAAAAGATAAATACTCAAACCATTTTTTTACACTTTTATCACCTAAGCTGCATTCATTTCGAAAATTAAATTCAAGTGAAACTTTATGTAAATTCACTTAATTCGAGTAATAAGTAATCAAAAACATTTCTTAATTAAAAATTTCCTAAAATTTGTGAAAAATTACTTACTATGATCCAAACTTCGTTTCAAAATATTTACTATATAGACTTTCAGAAGCATCCTTGCAACTAAACAGATCAATCGAAAAGCCTTCTCAGCTTTAATTTCTTTTAAATAATATTTTAAATGGTGGTTGAATCATTTTCTTCCGGTTCACATTCGCTATAATAGCATCTAGCCCTCAATCTTTTCTAAAAGAAAATTAAAACAAAATAAGAAAAACATTCGGAAAAATTTTTTCGAATACCAATGAAATCATTTAAGTAATGACTATTTTTAATACAAGATTTTAAATTCATTTTTGGCTGTAAATAAAAAAATTATTATAGCCAAGAAGCAATAGATTGAATCATTTAACAGGCCAACTTCACCAGGCCTTCATCGTTTTGTCTATTTTTAAGAACCATTAGAAGTCATAAGTGGGCATGCATTGATTGAATCTCGACTGTTTTTATTTGAGTTATTTTATCAGATTTTAAATTACTTTGGGCATTATTGAAAAAAATTAATTTTTTTTTTCCAAACATACAGACAACATCGTTCGGTCCATGATGAAGAGGAACTTAGAAATGAATTGATTACATTATATTCGAGCCAATTGAATTATTTCTTAAAAGCCAAGAAAAGTAGAATGACGACCAAACGAAATGAAAAAAGTTTGAAAGGATGACATGAGTTCTTTCATGGAGACAATACTGAAATAAACTCGTGGATTTATACGGCAAAAGCCAAGTAAAGAAAATGCTTTTTTATTCATTGTCGATAGAAATTCAATTTGAATTAATACTATCAATTCAATGTCGAAACAATTCCGAATTTTCAACTAAAAATAAAACAAATAGATTGAGTAGAGTATGTGAATCAATGGTGAAAGGTCAAAAGCACCGACCAAGTTTAAAATCAGTGATAAAATTAGTGATATCGTATAATAAGTAGCAAAATATGACAAAACGATGCATTCAAATATTTATACAAATGTGTAACTTGAAAAAAATATGCATAATTGTTGATAATAAAGGCGCCGAATAAGCGAAATAGTATGGAAAATAAAGAAAGGACAGAGTAGTAATAACAAAAAATGGAATAAAAATTGGTGAATATTATTAAATATGAAAAAGCACCAAAAATATTCACTGAAATAATATGGCATCGAAAATTTCTAATATACAAAATGGCCACAGTTAGTTCAAATTCTTAATTTCACAACTCAATAATTTTTACAAAAATCAACTTAATAATGACATGTTGCAATATATTGAATAATTTATACTCAATGAATGTAAATATAAAATGGGATGGTAACGAATTGAGCAAAAAAAAAAAAAAAAAAAAGAAAACGAATATGATTGAAATTGGAGAACTCAATTTTTTCTTTCAAATTAAAAATGGTTCAATTCGAAAAGTAAAAACGAAAAATTAAAGTTTTATCGAGGAATTTTTCATTAATTAGTTTCATAAAGATGTTCAAAAGCATAAATCAAAATGTATTCAATCACTAGAAAGCACATAATTCATCAAAATTATTCAGCTGACTTCAAAAAAATAATAGATTCCCAATAATCTTCTTCCTTTAAAACGATTTAAAGGAGTAGCTAAGATCCCCAACTTTTTTTATTTTTCGATCTTTATTTAAAAGCAAAATAAAAGGTGCGAACATTTTTTGAATTAAGAAAGTAGTAATTAAAATTAAAAACTCAAATTAGAAAAATTGAAAATTAAAATTATATAAATAGCACCTTGGAACCAACCTAATTGGTGAGCTGCATTATACAAATAATTTTTTAAAAAAAGTAAAAAGAAAAACTAAACTCACGGTGATCAATCATATAATATGTAAAAAGCGACAAAAATCCGAAAATTTTAGTGATAATGATTTTTTTGGGAAATTATTTGAGAACTTTAGAAAATGACTGCAAGCTTTAAGTTTATGAATTCGTTTCTGAAATTTCCTTCAAAATGCAAAAATTTAACGAAAAAAAGAATCAACAAAAATACAATCACCAATAAATAAACAGTATGATCAAAACAATTAAAATTAACGAATGTCAACCCGTGTGCATAAAATTACCCATTTCAAGAAGTATAAGGAATAAAGAAACCGGTATCTCTTACTTTCACCTTCTTTCCTTGAAGAAAATTGGATGTTGGATCATCGCGATCAAAGATTTGCAAATTTAATGATAAATTCTTGCTAGAACTTGAAAAGATGTCTCTTAAAAGTGGCATACGAACTTAGAATTAGAATAATTCTATGCCTCACTTGTCTCCTCCCGTCGAAATTGATATTCCGCCTGATAGAGTGTTGGATGATGTGGGCGATTTCGTTTGAAGAATCCACATTTCCAGAAAATGAGTATTAAAATGAATAAAATGAATAAACCCAGAAGAGCAGCTATGGCGATTACCCACCACGGAATTGGTGCTGTTTCCAGAATTGCTGGCCGATCCGGATATGCATGAGTTGATGCAGATGCAAAATTGTTTTCTGTATTTCTCTCTTCGATGCCTTGTTCTTGATCCAAAATTAAACGTCCGGATGATGAAATTTCGACATATGTTATGTCATAATAATCCTAAAAATAAATAGTATTGAAGAAGAGCAACATTGATTGATTGCTGGAAACATCTGGGTGATAGGTTGCTTGCAGCGCTTATTCCAATGCATAGATTGAATTTTCGAATTTCATATTATCTATCATGAAATTTTAGATTTTTTTTCATATTTAAATGATTCCAATATTAAATGATAGCAATACTAATTGATTTCATTTCTTCATTAGAGAAATTAAGAAGCATACTTCAACAAAAGTGGCATTCCATAATCGAGATCGAAAATCTATCACCGCAGCAGCATCAACATCCAGAAAATCAAAATGACATGTGACAGTGAAGCACTTTGCTGTTTTGTCAACACAATTCTGAAAATGTTTTCTTGTTCTTAAATTTGTACAATTTTGGGATTATCCATGAGATTCTATTTTATATTTCATATTCATTCTTTTTATGATCTTTCTATTTATTCTCCTGGAGAAAATAAAACTTTTTCGCTTTTCAAATGAAAACAGTTGTTCGCAATGTTTATCTAGTCACGCATCTTAAATATTCTGAACTCTTTTTTGAAAAAAAGAAACCTATTTTTAAATCAAAATTTCAATTGAAAAGTACTTCTAAAGTTCAGCAAATCCTCCTGGAAGACCTATGAACTCATTCTCGGCAAAGAGACCAAAAATAATTCGAACAAACAAAAAAACTCACCACTTTAACAATTTCAACTTCTTCGCCTGATTTTTCCCGAACTCTTGTCGATTTTATTCGAAGTTCTCGAGATGGCCTCTTTTCACGCTGCTCTTTAACTGTTCGCTGAAAAGAATTTCAACATTACTAATATTTCGAGAACGTTCTTTTAGGACAAGCAACTTTGCTTTTGCCCTCTTTCGATCCTTAATACTCATGCCTGATTCGATTCAGTGAAATATTTCTCTAACGAATCGGAAACGAAAGAACTAAATAAAAAAGAAAGAAATCAGAGGAGAGGAAAATTATTGCAATCATTGCTATTTTCTATACTCTAATTTAGAAATTTCCTAATAAAACTTAAGAATTAATAAGGGAAATCCTTCATCCAACTTAAAGTATCATTATTTTTTCTTATATTGTTAGATCAAACGATCTATATTTCATCAATCAAACTGTGATCTAAATATTGGCGAAATGAACTCCCTTCTTACAGAGAATGTGAATTAAATGTACTGTTTTTTCCATCGTGATATTTTTTTTGTAAGAAATTATATGGCCGTGAATGACCTTTAGATGAGAAAGAAGAGGTCAGAAAGAAGAGATATTGTATGGTCTGTGCAGTAATGTAGTCGTGATGATATGATAATCATAAATACAAAGGTCAATAATTGCAAAGAGTAATTTTCAATTATTAATAATAAGCTGAGTTATGAAGTGCGCTGTGTTTGACCTTGTAGATAGTGTTCCAGGCTTACCTTAACCCGATTCAGACCATGGTTGGCTTCATTTTGAAGATCTTCTTGATTTATATTATTATCAGTATTCTCTTCTCCATAATAATGTTCATTTCCGGTTTCTAAGAGAAGTTTCAGCTGTAACGGATTAATCCATTCATGTGGTAAAATCATCGCACATTGTTTGATATCTTTACTGTCATCAGTATTAGTTAGTTGCATTGTTGGTGCCTCCATAAGATATAGTGCCCATTTACCTGTCGCAAAAACACTTGCTACCTGATAAGGCCATTCAACCTGAAATCTAATTTCAATTCTAAATTTGATTTTTGAAATTAGACATTTTATTTAAAAACTAGCTAGACACGGACAGGTTCAGCCAGGCGTTTTTGCGTGGCCAACTCCCGTTAAATGCAGAGAGCAGGCATGGTCGATTAATTCAGTCCGCCCACTTACTTTTACTTGTCGCAGGTGGTGATAGGTAAAAAAGCACACAAAAAAGTTTATCTAAATAAAAACACGCGCATATTCGGATGCAACTTTATAATAAAATTTCAAAGCAATCGGTGAAAAGCTTTCGGAGATTTAAGGTAATATGGGATATTTACATTTTCATTCATTTAGATTTAAAAAGTAAAAGATCTTATAAAATTAAATCTTTAAAAATGCTGCTGATATTCACGACCTGAAGAGTGACATTTGACACAGACCAAGGTCCTTTATTTGTTACAGTATATGTATGCACAACAAGTGGTCCGATATCTGCATCAAATTCCATCTCTGATTCGCCTTTCATTTCGCCACCGTACCTGAGTTTTATGACACAGTAATTTTAGTTTTAATTTTAATATTAATTTCCAATAAAAGTTAATTACCTATTCGTTCAAATGAATAAAACGAAATATCTTTGACCTATGCAAAATGCAGAATCCCAATGAATTAATTAATTTCATCTATGCTCTATACCACATAAGATTTGTTCTGTATATTTTGAATCATATGGCGCATTTCTAATGATCTAAATTTTCAGAATTATAAGATTATTACAACATATGACTAATTGATTAACAAATGGATAAATATTAAATTTTTATTTGAATACAGAACAAAATTAATTATTTAATTGAAAAAATTTGCTTATCATAACATAATGTTTCAATTTTCTTTTTTAAATTCAACTTTGAAGTTCATTTCCAACTGATTCAACTTTTCTATTGTCAAACTTGAAGAAAGAATTAATCACCTAACAATGGCAGGGTCAGAAACAGCACTAAGCTCCAATTCTGCTCGCTTGATCACACGCACGACAGCTTTCCATGAATTATCATCCAAATTCTTCTCATCACTGGTACTGTTAACAGAAGCTCGAAACTCCAAAGGTTTACCTAAACCTTCGGTACGTCCTCGAGCTAACCGGAAGCTTAGCTCGAATTTCAACTAGAAATATTTATAAATTTGTTTCAATTAAAAACATTTATAAGTTTAAACTGAAATTGATTTAAAAATAAATTTACAAATGTTCCTCAATAAAGCAATTTTCTGGATTTTTGCTCGAGCTGAATGTCCTATGCAATTCACTACGATCGAGAACGTTTAGAAATGCCGAATCAATAGATTTTACAATAAATTTTAAAAAAGACTGATTATTTCATGAATAAAAGAGTAATATAATACTGTAAATTGCTACTGACAACTGATGGCAAATAATGATGAGTAGCATTTCTTAAATTACAGAAAATAATTATCAAACCTGCTTGTTTGGTTCCATGGGATTTCCAAGCGATATGATGGCTAGATTACTCTTGAAATCGTCGATATTGACAGCACCTTCCTTTTTATTTAAAATTGGAATATCTAATTCATCGGAATTGTACTCAATGAATAGCATGGCTTCATAGGCCCTTTCACCATTGTTCTTTACCGAGAATGATATGTCAATAGTTGCCTTTTCTCCTACCTGAGTTACATAGGTTCCATCTTCATCTTGTCTGAAAGCTATTCAAATTTTAATTTCAATAAAACAATATTCAAATGCTAAAATAAGCAATAAATTATTAGAAAGCTGAGATAAAAAAAAAAAGTTGCTTTTACAAATCACTTTTTTGTGAAACTCTTACTTATGAATAGATTGAAATCACAATTACACAACTTCTATTCAGACTAGATTTTATTACACAATTATTGCCAATTACATAAACATTTCCAATATGTTAATTAATTAATTAGACACTTACGATATTCCCGGTAGAACAGCTCGTAGTTGCAGATCGCTTATGCATACATTATCCACACCACATTTCCGGTTGAAATGTATCTGTAAGAATTTGAGTTATTAAAAAAATTGACTTCTGAATAATAAGAAAAATTTAAGTGCCAGAAGAATGGTATGTTAATTAAAGAGGTGAGAACTTACGGACAAAAACTGAATTTTTCTAAACCAAAAAAGTTTCGAAAATCTTTAGTAATATGAAATGCTGATGTAATCTAAGTTTTAAAAAGTTTTCAAGGATTTTCCGAACTATTAAGAATTAACTTTATAAACTACAACTTTATAAATAAAATAACTATTTTTATATTTAGCAATTTTAACTATCTGCTCAAATAAACTTTTCAATGATCTTGTGATCCTGTAAAATTTTGAAGTCCAGAGAAAAAAAAATTACGATGAAAGTGTCCTCGGATCCATATTTATTCAAAACAGGATATAAATTCATATTAACTATTTTATCACCATTCCGAGACATACGTGGAACTGCTTCATTTCGTAATCGCACGGAAAATCGCAATTTTATTGGATTTATCCAATCGTTATTTGTATTCTGCAAAAATATCAACTAAATATTCCGATAATAATAATGTTACTAAAGCAAGCATACAAACAGGATGATACTAAAGCAATCCCAGATATATTTCTAGAACTCAGCGAAACCGAGTTCAATTCTGTCTATGATAAATGCAGCATTGATATACAATTTTTATCAAGAAATATCCGGCATTTAAAAATTATCATATCAAAATAATTGGGAAAATGAAAAAATTCTGAAAAATTTTGCGATATGTACCGTAATAAAAAGTTTGTGCTTCTTTATTTGCGGTTTGTGATTAGCTCCTCGTCCACAATTCCACGTATAATTCTCCTTGCGTGATTCAAGGATACGTGCTCGCGTTCCTACTCCCGAACTCATTGCTATGACCTAAAATTTTTTTAATAAAAAAGAAAACTTTTCCAATTCACTCCAAAATGTTTTATGTTAAAGCAAAAATCATTATCGTAAAATTTTCTTCCGATTCAAAATTGATAGATGAGCGGGTCATATTCAGCGTAAAGGTGTCTACTTATAATGCAATGCATGACCTTCTTAACTTTTTTAAACAGATGAAAAAACTATGCGCTCAGTCCAGGATGGATTTCTACTGGTTTATATTTTCTGGTTAATAAAATACAATATTTTTCAATTATTTGGTATTTTTCATAAGAATTTCAACTATCTAGCCGTATCACTCTTATATTATAATATTATATATCCGAATCAGAAAACGGAAAACATCAATTTTGCAAAATAACTGCTGGAAAAATTGAAATCTGTCAAGTTTTGAGTAGTATGATAAGTTAATTCGAAAGGAAATTGAAGTATGAAAATTAACTGACTTGAAGCATGCATTTGAAAACATCACCATCAAAATTTAGCAACTTCGATGAATTTTTTACATTTGTTTTATCCACTGATAATTCTGTACTGATCGAGAAACTGTAAAATACCATAAAAATAATTAAGATCCCATTCGATTATGCAAATTAATTAAGGGTTTATCTCACAAAGAAGAAGATAATTGGATGAATGATAAACAGGAAGGCTGTTGAATTGCCGCATATATGCTGTTATAACATTTGAAGAAAGGAAAATGAAAATTGAAACGGATTTGTTTATAATATTTTCAAAGTGATATTTTGGAACAATTAAGTTCGAATCATCGATTTTATGGTTCATGTAAAAATTTATAGAAATTAAATTTAATTAATATTTACTTTGTAGCTAAAACTAATGAGCAAATTGTACATACCACGTTTGTGCAGTCCTGAAACAAGACGAATCACCGTCGATGTCAATCTTCATATCGTTATCCAGATGCCGAGCGTTGATGTAAATTACTGGTCTGGCTCGAAGTAGGATGACTGTGTCAGATGCAAAAGCGCCAACAACTAAATCATTGTAGCCATTGCCATCCAGATCTGATCCACCCGATAATGAGAACCCAAAAGTTTTCAACGGTTTTGAGCGCAAGTATTGTTGTGGCAAGTCATCAGCGGTTATTACCTGAACTATTTAGGAAATTGAATTGTGAGTGGGAAGAAGAGCGAATAATAAACTGGAAAAATGGTGGATTCTAAAAGGACAGATAAAAGAAGATGATATAGAAAGATAGGCAGATACGGCTTCTCTTTACGATTTCGCAAAAGATCATTTCGATTTCGCTTTAATATTGACCTGTACGGGTTCAAGCTTGAAGGTATCTGGCGATTTTGCACCAAGATAAGTGTATACTGCACCTTTCCCATTATCAGTAAACGGTGCACCCACAGCAAAATCTGCAAAAAATAAGTATGCATGAGCTCATTGGAAAAAATATGAACTATTTTCGAGAAATTGTGTAAAATCCATGAACTGAAGTATCTCAATCATCTAGCTTATCTAGGGAGATGGAGAATATTAAAGATTTTTATGCGAAATATGAAAAAAAAATTCATCAATCCAAATATTTAAAATTTAAAAGATTTGGATCGATAAACAATCTATTCTACCACATTTTTTCCATTTATTGTCAATTTTTTGCAATAGATTTACCGTTGTAATTACTACTGTCACCGTCCACGTTTCCTAGACGTGTTATTGCTAGACCAAACTGCGAGTAAATTCCTTGACCGCGAACTTTAACTGGTTTTAGAAAAACATTCGCATTTTCATGACGTGCACGACGAATTCCGGATGAGTAAAATATGTATACAGCACCGCCAAAAGAACCATCAACTGTTTCTGAATATTCAAAAGGTGCTCCGATTAATAAATCATCAAACCTGAAATTGCAAAACTTTTGCATTATCTTCGGACATATAATACTTGAACAATTATAATTGAACAATGAACAATGAACAATTGAACAATTGAAGAATTGAACTTGAATAATTAACTAATTGATCTAAAAGATTTATTGAAATTAGAAGAAATACTCGCCCATCATTGTTAAGATCGGTAACTTCGATTGCATAACCAAATGCTGAGCCAAGTTGTGAACCTTGAAGCATATAGCTGTCTTCGGTAAGGGTAAGATGATGCGAAGATTGAGAATTCGAAATATGACCATTACGAAATGGTAGAAAAGTTACGGCACCCGTTTGGTTATACCGCGTAGCACCAGATACAATCGTCGTGTTATCCTTATCTTCAAACCTGCAATAATTTCTAGATTATTCTGCAAATCTGAAGAAAATCTACAAAATCTAGGTATTTGAGAAATGATCGAAATAAAATAACGTGAGTGGACATAATTATATGTCATTTTACGTACGCTTTTACGCATTTCACGTACGCTTACGTGATTAAGGTCCTAGTGTGGAGCATGCTCGGTTAAGATATCAAATGAATAGTATTTCTTTCATGCCAATGTAAAAAGCTTCTTAAACTAATCGAATCGAAAAATCAAAAGATCAATCAAGATCAATGATCTTGCATAAATTATGCAATACTAAAGAATATTCAATAAAAAAGGTCAATAATTCCTGAGTGCAATCATAATTTATATTCCTATGAATAACTTTAAGTACCATAGATATTACTTGGGTAAGCATATATATGATATGTTTTTAATGCGGAAAATTTCAATCGTTGCTGGAAATCTCACAAAGAATTCATTTCCTTACAACTCATGGCAGTTTAATATGAGAAACAAATTCTATCCATAGTAAAAAGAAAAGCAATTTAAGCTCTTGATTTGAAGAGCTTTTCTGAAACTTTGCTTATAGCTTTTAAATCAATTTCTACGGACAGTTTGATTCGACCAAATTAATTGTTGAGTAAGTGATATTTTAAATTGCATTGTTTTGAAAAATTTTGAATACTACAAATGATTTCTTAAGTAATATGATTAATACTTCGTATTTGAGCTATATATCGATGGTAATATTTCAAGTCTTTTTGAGTTTTCAGCGATAATTTTTCAAATCTTGTGAAAAATAATAACTTTACAGAAAATTTTTGGATTTTATAGAGATTTCATTTTATTTATTATTTAATTTTATTCAATTTTTTCTTAGCATTATTGAAATGATCTCTGAAGAAATCATTTCTGACAAAAATGATTAAATGAGAATTTTAAATTACCAAAAACCAAAACGTCCATGTCGTACGGAAAATCCGAGATAATCGTGTCCTTGAAATTTCGATCGTACACCATGCAATTTCGGATCTACACCCATTGTCCAACGATCGCGGTTCATTGCGAATATATCCTTCGGATAGTACCGTCCAAATACACCACCTGTCCATTTCTTTGCACCAGGTAAACCTGCAACGTTTTTGATATTTATAAATGATGTCTTTCAATATTTTTCTGAAACCTTTCTAGTTAAAATTTTTTATTTAAAAATTAATTTTTTTTTTCTAACAGAGAAGTTAGTTTTTAAATTCAATTCTTAGATTTTTTTTTAAATTCAATTTTTAGATCAATTTTTAGATTAGAGACTAAAATTCAAACATTTTTAGATTTTAGTAATTTCTTTAAAAAGATTAAAAAAAAATCAACCATTAGCTGTTGATTGATCGAATAACTAACTTCTTAACTTTGACATAAAAATTTAAATTTTTCTTTTTTTCTTAAAATTTTATTTCGTTATTATGTAATCAATCATTCGATGTTACTCAAAATTCTCTATTTAAATACTCAAAAAAAAAAAAAAAGTTTTATCAAAGTTTCATTGCTTTGCACTCGAGAATCAAGTTCTTCAATAACTTTACAAAAATGATATTAACAGTTGTGATATATCGGGAAAAGATGCTCTTTTGACATTACTTAATTGAAAACGGAAGCGAAACGATTAATTAATAATAACAGAGAATGAAGCAAATTTGTAAATATTAAACTTTCCCTGAAATGGTAAAATTAAAATAAACTTTTAAGGAAATTTGTTGCATCAAGTTGAAAATAAATATTATTAGTTAAATAAGAAAAAAGAGACAAAAATATCGTCATAACTGACTGACTTCTAATTCCTGAAGGAAATCTTCGGATTGTGATTCTGAGTTAACCTAATTAGCTACTTATCAACTACAAATCCATGCTCAATTCTTTGATCTGCTAGACTGGCATGATTTATCGATTTCCTTAGATGTCAAGAGTTGATTTATAAAAGTCTTCAAAGAAAGCTCTTGTTATGAATTCATGGAATGCGTAAATAATTGCTTTTCATTATTATCATTATTTTAAATTTTTTAAACTCCTACAAAATTTCACAAAATCAATAATTATGGACAAACCAGTGATAACCATCGATTCATCGACATAACCACTAAAACCCTCCATGCAAGAACCAAATTCGTTATGTCGATCAGTTCGGGGTAAACCTGGTTGTGAACATGATACGAGAATTTCCTGAAATACCGAACTCTAGTCAAATATTCAAGGTATTACTTGTGTGATATTACACAAATTATTACACATCCACTTTTCTCGTTTTAACAATATGAATATTGAAAAAAAAAAAGAAATAATGACGAAGAAAAAATTCAGTTATTTAAAAAGTTATATCAATATCCAGAATGAATGAAATGAACTTGCTAATATTTTAGAGTAGTACTTTCCTTCAAGCAAAAACATAATTTTCTAACAAATGGCTAATACAACTAATCATTAAAGTATTTTGATATATAAATACTCAGATGTATAGCTTTTGATAATTTCTAGTGATTATAATTTCAGATAATGACCAGAAATGATGTGCTGCTTAATATCAAAGATTAGATACATATCACTTATTTCCATCAAGTTGGATTTCTGTAGGGAAAAGAGAAATCATTCAAATTATTTCTAATCTATAACTGAAATTAAGAATGCAATTGTGATGTTTAATTGCATATCAGAAAAATAATAGCTAGATATTATTATTTTATAGCATTCATGATTTATTTTGAAATTAATGTCTGAATATAACCCAAACATTTTTTAAAAATTGAAAATTTGCCCTTAAAAGAAAAATAAGCCAAGTGCCTTAATGACTGAGCTAAAAACCGATTATTATGAAGACAAGAAATAAATTCTTATGATTTCAATAACCTATTAATCATCCATTTCTCCAAAATTCAAAAAATTTTGCTTCTTTAATAAATCATTATTGATTATTAGTTTGCTCTTTTAATTGAGCTTCAATTACCTACTTTTTATATGTAAATGAATGAACAAAATGAAGAAACCTTCTGAGTGAGGTCACTTTCGAGCACGAAACAAGTACCATCCGTGTAAGCTGAACTATTGTGGTACCGTACTAACGGTGCACAAGCCTGGAAGGATGAAAAAATTATTCATCCAAAAAATATATCAATCCAAATGACGAATTTTATCTGTTCTTTGAATTAAATTAAATTAATTAATTAACTGCTATATGATATAGCAAAGGTACTGCAATCATTCCATCTGCCAAATTACTCAACTTTAAAGATTCCACTCCTAAAAATAGCTCCTTTATTGATCGTTCTAAATGATAATAAAAAAAAAGGAAAGTTTTTGAAATGTATATTACACAGTGTTGAAATAATCAAAGTACGGGGAGGAAAGATTTATTTCTACTCCTCAAATTTATTAATTACTAAATAATATATTTGCTAAATTTCTTTTTTCAAATTTAAAAAAAAATTTTTAAAAAAGTTGAAATTTATGTACCATAGCTATTCCATATGGTATTCCGGCACTTGCAACTACTGATCCTAACAGTTGCCTATTTTTGCCCTGATAATGTAATTGCCGTCCAAGTACACTATCGACTGGTTTATGCATCTCGTCGATGTTACCATATTCAACATTTTCTTGTTGACACCAATCGGAATTTGTGTTGACATTTGCGCCACCACTAAAATAAAGAGTTATTTAATTAGCAACAATTAAAAATCGACTAATTGTTGGGAATGAGAACACCATTCTTAAAATTACAGCAGTAGTCGAGATCAATGGTTGATCTTTCTCGAGTACTACGGGAAATCTAATCCAAAATAGTCGAAGTCGAAATTTGCGACCAAATCAAACTTATTTTAATCTATTTTTTATACCAAAATGGTATCTAAAAATTCTTCAAGTAGAAATTATTTTAGAAATGCTGAAAAGATTGAAAATTTAACATTCATTCAGATTCTTTCAATTAATCACTGCTTATTTGAATGAATATCATTTATATCATGAAATAAAACACATTTATTCTTATTATGAAATATTTCTCAAAAAATCAATATCCTTTTTTTTGGATTGTTCAGCAGAAAGAATAAATAAACATTGTGAGGAATAAATTAATGGTGATAATTTTAATCAGTTTTGAAACAAATTGTTGAAAATAATCTAATTTCACTCTTTGATATCACTTATCACTTAACATACTTATAATTTTAGCGCTTTTACATCTTAATTCAAATTTATTTTAATTGCTCATTAGCATAAATACAAATAAGAAGATGCCTTTCTCAACATATCAGAGGGTGAGAATATTGATGATGTCGATATCATCGAATATTTGCATAGGGTATGATTCAGGCTGGATTTTTATTCAGTCTTTGTCTCCATCATTGTTTAGAAATTGATGGATTGCCTGATAAAAAATGTGAAAGGCCTATTTTATCATTCAAGCTACTTGTGATAATTTGTAAAAATGTTTCTTTCATCACGCTATCAATTGATGAAAGTAAAAGTGCCGAAATCATTTAGGCTGTAAAAAGCTTTAATTATGAAAATTCTTAAATTCTTCAATTATAAAAAAATTCTTAAATTTTTTTTTGTAAAAATGCTGTTAGAATTCAATTCAGCACATTTTTTCAAGCAGTAATAATTTCATTATACTTTTTTTTGGAGGGAAATTTTCATTTTTTTTTTTTTATAAAAGTTCAACATAACATATATATCATTTCAGATGCACCAATGAATAATCATTGGAGAAGACTAAAATTGGTGATTTCTGATAACACTTTTCTTATCAAATTTCTTGTTTAACTTTATGTGTTATAGTTGATAAGAATGAATCATTGAAGCAGACTAAATTTATCATACTCTTATGATAGGATAATCATTGAGAATTGAATTGTGATTATTCCAAAAGTTAAAAAATTATGAAATTCTTTGAAAAAATAGAGTAAAAAAATAAAAAGAAGTAAAAAATTGTTTGCAAAAGCATATAATTATTAAAATAATCCTTATTAGATATTCATATCATTAGTAACATCAAGCTAACAATATAATATGTGGTACTTTCTGGACAAGTGATATGATAATCATATTTATGAATTCAGGTCATTTTGTACAATGATTAATGAGCCATTAATATTTGGAAGGTTAAGAGAGAGGATAGTAATTGACACAAACCTGTTCTTATCAATTAAAATACTAACTACAACACGTCATTCATGATAACATCCGAAAGTAATCAGTAAGCTACCCAAAAGTTGTGAATTCATTTTTTTGAAAATTTAAACAATTTTAAAACTGTTCAAAATTTTTTGAATTACCCAATAAACAATGGTTACCTGTAGATATAACGTGCTGTAATTGGACATGAATACACAGCTCCGGCACGTTCCGTACCCGGTTGACCTGATTCGGCTTTCGGAGCACCAACAAGGATTCTGGAATGTATAATTTGCTAAATGTAGATGGAAAATAATAGATTCTATTGAGAGCATTTCTAATTTCAGGATGGTCATTTTCATTTCGACATGAAAAGACCAATTTTTTCGGTTTTTAATCATCGAATATTTAAATTTATTGCCATGCTTTGGATAATCTTTCTCCTTGAAGAAATTTTTAATAATTTATTTCAAAAAAAAAAAAAATGAATTTCTGAAAAAAATTATGCAAATAAATTTAATGTCCCCGCTGAAATATTCAAAATCGATCTTTCCTCGTATAGAAAATTCATTTCTGCTTTCAAGGCAATTTAAAATTAATTGCATAAATTTTGGTAATTTTCTAATTTAAATAATTGTTTAACCAATAATTTTCAATTCTTTCATTTCGAATGAATTATGGATTACTTTTAATTTAAATAACTTATATTTAGTTCTGTGACTCTTTTCTAAATTATTGATTTTTTGCAGTATTTGTTTACATATCAAAGATTTAGTTGCGGATTAATTTATCATATTATTTCTATCATTTTTGATTAATTTCTTGTTGAACAAAAAAACGCAAATTCTTGCGAAAAAAAAGATTGTAATCGCCGTTTCATTAGATGGAAAGAGGGCAAAAGCTATTTATTATTCTATTGATGTAATGTAGAATGTTTGCAGGGAAATGAAATACTATAATTAAGGCGATGATTAATGACAACATTTCATTCATTTGTTTTTTTCTTTTTTTTTTTTCAAGTATATGTATGGATTGAAAGAACGAGCAAATGAAACGGGAGTTCCGAGGACTCTCGATGAAGGGGAGAAGATCTCGATGAGCGGGGAAAAAGACAAGAGGATAGAAATATGTCTTGCAATAAATGTTTCGAGACTGACTGACTAATTTTTATTAAGACAATCAATCGATAACAAATATTTTACATTTGTTGTAACAAAACTACAGCAAGTTCACCATGATACTCAAATATTCACCATCGATTTCATTTCATAAAACCTATGCAATTTATCAGAAATTAATATCAGAAGACAAAAGGCTATTTTTCAAATATTCCGAACCGGTTTGGCAGCTTCCGGAAGATCCATCAGTAATTTCTTTGTGTAGTTTGATGCCTAACTGATAGAAATGCAAATATGAAGTCATAGTGCTGTGACCTTCGTTCCCTCATGCAGTCTGCATTTTCCGCAGTTTTCTGTGCAAGCTCATGCATGTCACTTCGAGATGCATTGTGATGGATGGCCGTATTGCCTTGGATTAAAAATCTGATAATAGCCATTTTGTCAATTCAGATGAAATGTGCTCCTTCGCGCACATGCAAACTGCAAATGCAAGTGCGCTGTTAATAGCATTTCGTCGTTATCAAAGTGTGTTGAATTACCTCATTAATGCTAATAGAAATATTGAAATTTCATAAATTTAATTCTCAAAATTGCTTTATTTCCAAATTTAAGTTTTTAATTTTAAAATTTCATAAACTTGTCAAGTTCAATATGAAATTCAATATTTGCTTTAATCTAGATGTAGAAGATTTATGATGATATGCAGATAATAAAGATTCAAGCTTTTTTGACAATAAAGTGAAATTTTTTGTTCAAACTGAGAAAAGTAAGAGAGAAGAATAAGCGAACTCTTTGACAAGCTATTGATCAATTTGATTCTGCTGACACAACTATAAACATCCTGAAAATGAGGCCACAACACTCGCCCTTCTTTTTTTTTCCATTTTCCGGCAACAAATTCTTCTCTTCAAATAATCTCCAAGTTTTAACTTTTTTAGCAAATACCTGTGTAATTAAGATTTTTTAAGTCACGAAAGTTAGGTGAGATTTTTACAATCAAATAAAAAGCTGAAAAATATTTTCAATATTTTGTTCTAATATATTTGCAAAAAAACATCAAAAATCATGATTCGTATATAAGAAGAGAGAAGATTTTCCCATAAATTTTAAAATTTCACACATTTCCTTTTCAAAATTAGCAATTTTATGTCCTTCAAATATATCTGCCATGCTAGATGAATATGGAAAAAAGCCAACAATAAAAATTAATTGGACAGCCAATTTTCGAGGTCTGTCTCACAACTTCAATTTATATTACATCTCCAACAATAATGCAAAAAGAAGAATTTTTTTAACAAATTCCGTCAATTCTTTCAACGCTTTTTTTTTTCTTTTTTTATTATTATCACAGAAATTTATCGTTTTATATGAACAGATTAATAAATTTTCTTTGATATATTATTTTAGAATTTTCATCGTAAAATACAATAACATTCTCTGTATCCACAAGTGACCAAGCATAAATGGCCAAGTATAAGCGGTAGAAATGGACAGCAACGAAATAAGATGGATTCTAGGCCAACCCAATCCCGGAAATAATCATGACAAACATTGCTGACTCATTATTATATAAACTTCAGTATAATAATTTTTTGTGAAATTATCAACAAAATATGTGACCTAAATGTAATCTATCATTATTTTTTTAAATTCACAACTTTTATCTTCTCGAGGAACTTAAAGCCTAAAATTATTCAAGTCCTAATGAAATAGTAAGATAGCCAGAAATATTCGTACAAAGCCAAATTATCTTTTTTGGAAGAAGTGAACGTAAAAATTTTGTTCAATAAGAAATTTTTGGAAATATTAATGCCCAAAGATCCAAACTATTGTCAGTTTGAAGAAATTCCACTTGAAATTTTAAGTTTGCTATTTAAAACTAGTCGCACTTCAAATCAAGATACTAAAATATAGTCGCTACTTGAAAAAGAATGTCAGTTTTTTTTTTTTTTTTTTTTTTTTTTTTTTTCTGGGAGAAGAAGGGTTAAGAGTAAAAGAAGTAGATGTGAATAATAGAGCTCATGGGAATAAACTTTCAAGATTAATTTTAAATCTGAATTCAAAAATTAAATTGTCTAAATCTTTCGAATGAATGGATGATATTTGATTACTAGTAGCCAAATTTTGTATCTACCAATTAAAAGTAAATAACGAGAATTTCAAGGACTTTTTCGCCAAGTAATCGAAATAACCATAGAAAATAGAATTGGAACTAAAGAATGAAAGTAATGTAATCAATTTTTCAAACAACGGTAATGGTTACTTGCATCGGTAAACGATGTACGATGAAAAAAGAACGTCAAATATATGAATTTCATTTTTTTAACTGCAATTCTCTACTACAAAACCCATTTAAATTCTTAAATTGTAAAACACTTTAAAGTGACTGGAAATTTTGTTATAACAAATGATTCTTACTATTATTTCTTCCCACAAAGAAGGAAAAGAATCTTTTCCCATGAAACATCATTCACATAATTATTCTCTCATTTTCATTCCACCTCATTTTCGGAAAAAAAATTAATTGTTGGATAGAAAAGATGAAGTGATGATCTTGGCAATTAAATTCAACGCAAAGAATGGAATTTTGCTTTTATTATGTCAGAAATGGAAAAAGTTCCGTAAAGATGAAATTTAGCAAATTCAAAGAGATAATAAGTGAAATTTCTGTTATTTTATATTCATATTTAAAGAGATAAGTAATTTATATTGGAACTAGAATTGAGACTTCAAACCCGAAATAATTTGTATTTGGATAAAAAAAATTCTGACCTTGACCTTCTGCTTTTAAGTTTGCCTTGATTAATCATAATTTTTAATTAATTTTACTTTCCCACATTATTATTCCGTTGAATAACAAGCTCCTCTTCAACATTCAAAGAATTAATTCGTCTAATTTTATTTATTACTAAATCTTTGTGCGCGAGAGTGCGTGTGACACTTCAATTATTAAAATTTCTGATCTCTCGTCTTCCTCCTCAAGCATTTCTCTAAAACTTTTCAGAAATGAACAATAAATGAGAAGAATTAGAACTTACACAGGAAGATTCTCTTTGAAATGCTCGGCAACAGCAAAACCAAAATATGAATCATTTGGACCAATTTTATAGATTGGCGCATGAATATCCAAATTAAATGCTAACACTATTGCCAATGAGCAGTAATAATAGCAGATGAGGTAGTAAACTATCGTCCATCTTGCCATCAAATTAAATAACGCTAATATAATTTTAGACATTTGCGTAATATTGAATATTCAGAATTGAAAATTTTGTATAAAATTTGAGGAAAATTTCAAAACGTTTGACGATAATATTGAGAAAAATCCGCTTTGAAATCGCATAAAGGATTAGCCTGGCAGAATTAATGCAAATTTTAAGCTGATTGATATTTCCGACAAATTTTAGATTTGAAAATAGAAAAAAAAACTGAAGATGCTAGTAATATAGAACTAAATAACGATCACAATATGATTAATTGAAATTCACAGCTTCGATCTGTAAATTAAGCAAGAAGTCGAACCGGTTTGAATAATTCGATTTGAACAATCATCATCAATACTACCATTAGGTTGTATGAGACAATGGATACTGGATAAAGAAGACCTAATTTGAAAACTTGAAACAAACATATTTCAACTTCATTTCATCCCAAAATTTCACCAAAAAAACTGAAATTGTGACTAAACAGTAGAATTTCAATAAAATGGTAAAAACAGCAAAAATCTATGGCGAACATAAAAATTTAATTTTAATTTATTTTCATAAACTTTCCATCATTTTTTATTTCTATGAGAAACATATTTGCAACAGTGAAAACAATGGTATCATTTATCATATCACGAAATCAATTATTTTCAAACTTTTAACCAAACTTTGTTCAATTTTCAATCAATTATTAATGACAATATATGAATTAAACATATTCTTTCAATTCCGAACTAAATTGATGGAAACATATACAATACATAATTGCATAAATATATTCAAGCTTACAGTTGGACAAAGTTAACGAAAAAATCTCTTGTGAAAATGGTGATTATCAGTTGATTAGCTATTAACTCATATCACATTTACTTATAACTGAAAATATAAAGTTTTAAGGTAGTTAAAATTGCGAAAATCTATGAGAGAATATAATTTAATTTTAATTTATATATAAACTTAAATTTTAAAACATAAAGTTTTGAAAAGTTTGAAGTGATTCATAAAGGAGCAATAATGATATATATGGATATACAGACACTTACACGCACCCACATATATATACGTTGAGGAAAATAATGCATTTCGATGGGAAATTTGGTGGTGTTTTATTTATTTAAGCAAACAAAAAAAGTGAAAATGAAAAAAGGGATGGGAGTGGGTGGGTAAATGGATGAGTGGGAGGATGAATGAAGTAGACTATGCAAATAATGTATTAGTTGAATGTGGTCAAACGTATACAGTTTTGGTTTTGTGGTTGCAAAAGGATGAAGGTGAAGGGACAAGAGGAGGGGGAGGAGGAGGAGGAGGGGGAGGATGACATCGATAACGGATGAATGATGATTATTGCGTAAATGGAAGTAATGAATGAGAAAGGGTCGGGGTCATTCATGCCTGGCAGAGCAGGGCAAGAGGGAATGGAATGGGTTATTATTGCGGTTGTTCCAAAGGGTTCGCTGGGTTTACCCAAAAGGTACCACCACCATCTCACCCAATCAACCATCCGCCCCATGTGCTGCATGCATGATTGGCTCTCGAAGAGAAGAGCAATGCACTTCTTCTCCCTTCACTCTCACATACATTTTACGATTTTCACTTTTGTATCGAATGCAAAAGGACACACACAACCAACCACTGGTTCCATGGAGATGGAAGGACAGTGGTAGCAATAAATGGCCTAAATCTCATATTATCACTTTGCTCTTTGACCCCATAGCATATCATTTGTTCCCTTTCCATCCATGTGACCAGTGGTCATCGTTGCAATTGAACATGGAAAAGCGACCATTTTAATCCTTTCTCATACAACTGTCCCCTTTCGTCTATCGCATTTGGTATGGAATGAAAGACGGGCAGACATTGGATGAATAGCATTGATGGACAGACGGAATTACAGAGAGGAATTTCCACACAATGCATCGCTTATCTTCACGAAAGAAAAGAAATGCAGCAATTGGAGAGATGCTTGTGAATAGACAGACATAGACGTACATACATACATACAGAATTGGTATAGAGAGTCATAGGGGGGCCATCTGGAGGAGTATTGGCATGAAGGCTTGAAAAATTTTTGAAATTGGCGGATGTACTTCATAAGTGTATGATTGGAGGCATGCTGAGATGAGGACGACATGAAAGAAGCTTCTGAGTGGTGAATCATAACCGACATCGGACAGAATCCACAAATTTCAGAGTTGTATGACCTGTACTGCGTGATGAATCATTAGCGACGTCAGATAGAATCCACAGATTTGAAGACGAGCATCACCTCTACTGTATGATCACTTATTGGCAAATTATTTTCAGTTTGCACAATCTATGCGCAGAAACAGCGAAATTTCATTATCAAAGATCATTTAAGATCAGTAAAAGATGATCACAACTAGAATGTATGGTGATTGTTATTGGAAAATAGCGTGAAAAGGTTAAACAATATGATGTAAGTAATTGATTGTCAAGACAACTTTCTAAAATTCGCAAACAATGGAAATAATGCGAAAGAAGAAATTGAAAGAAAAGGAAGAAAAAGGAAGACACGCTCATTTCACGGCGCATATTTTTGTTTAATGCTGAATTATGACAGGTTAACAATTGACGGTTTTAGCTTGACAAACTTTGAAAATGATTGAAGAAATCGAACTCTTAATTTGCTCGATGACAAGTCATCATCTTATCTACACGGTGTATCAATCTTTGATGTTTACATTATTTCGACAAGAATATCCGCTAGCAAATCGCAAAACAAGTATAGTAACTAGCCTAATTTAACAGTAGCTTCTGAGATAAAGTCTTGTTTCTTGGCTGAACTTGGCCTGAAATGAAGTGAAAAGAAAGCGGAGCAATGATGCTATGCATACATAGCTGGCTGATAATTACTGAGGCACATTAGAGGATTATATGGATTGTTTTCAGAGATCCAACAAAATATATTACCACTCCATATGGCACATCCAAAGCCAAATTAGAATTAGGCCAGGATGAAGGCGAACAGATTAATAGATAGGATGGTATAGAACAGAATAGAAAAAGCGCAAAAACAGGGCAAAAAGCGGAAAATGAAATTGTCATCATATATCTACAGTAGTCGGTTTGCTGTCTCTTAGTTGAATATAAGTAAATCCGAAACTATTTTTACATGTCAGCATGACATACAAATTGCTGCTAATCAAATCATATAACTAACATCTTTCGAATTATCGATTTTCGTTCGCGGACATGCGGTCTTGAAGCAGGTACAATGTCCGCAGTTTATTTTTGTATTTCATCGTTATCACTATAACAGAGGAGATGGACTTATGAAGTGAAGGCAATCACAGTTTCCCAGCTGTTATCAAGGACATTCACAGAAAAGGCAGTGGATCCGGAAAATTGAAAGACAAATGAAGTTAATGCAAATGTAGTTGGGAAGAAATTCGTTTCACAGCATCGATTCACCCGACAGTCCATCCATCCATCCATCCATCAGTTCGGTCCAGATGCTCTATTGATCATTTATGCTAATTCATTTCATTGGAATTTGTTAAAATATATTCATTTTATTTTATTTTTTTGGAATTAACTATTTAAAAAAGTATGGTAAATTTCAGTGTCATAGTGATGTTGATCTCTGGCAAAGGTCATCGAATTTTTCGAGCTTTGACATTCCCTTTTTCTCGTTCTCAGCCTTTTCCACGTTTATCTAACAAAAACAGCAATTCTCTGTATATCATCCTAAAAATTCTTCTAACATTATCTTTAACTATATTTAGAATTAAATTTATAAATTTGGATTGAAATTAAAAAAAAAAAAAAAAAACTTCCGTGAAATATTATAGCTGACAAATCCTTGCATCAAATGGAAAAAATAGAATAGAATAAAAAATATTGTAAATCGAAATAAAATAATATTTGTGCTGATTAGAATCAATACAACCGAGAGAATTTCTGTCTGTCAAAAATTGATCATGAAGCTTTTATCAGTACTTTTATCAGTCGCATAATTACAACAAAATTTGCCTATCGAATGTTGTGGGAAATACAAAAATGTAAATTAGTTGCGACTGAAAAAAATAATAAAAGCAAGAACATTTCAAATCAGATATAAAGATCAACAATGAGAAGTTTGAAATGAATTCCGTATTGTTTTAGAATCATTAAAGCCTGATGATGCAGCAAAATACTTTTTAAATCATTAGTAAAATTCGAAAAACCAAAATAGGATCGATGCTTGTCACTATTATTTGTAATGGAAATCAAATTCCATAAATATAATATATTTTCTAATATTTTCTCGTATAGTAAAAGATTTCCGAAATTGGATTTCCAATAATTGCATTCTATCGTGCTGCCTATTTTTCCGAATTGGGAGAATTAAATAGTTGGGACAAATTCAATTTTCAACGATCTGGACAGTGATAAAAAGATTTGAAAAAACACAAAGACTTATGAAAATTTTCTAAATCGTTCATTTGCAATTTTTCATTTTTTATTTTAAATCGGATTTTTAAATTTCCAGTAAAAATCAATAAAAAACTAATATGAAAATTGAAGTTTTTCCTCGTGTTTGATCTAATCCAATCAGACGAAAAAAAATAATTTAGATAGGACTTTTAATTAAAAAAAATTAATAGATACAATTCTAATTCAACTCATTAAACTCAAAATTAAGCCTAAATTGCTATTCCAACTGAATTTCAATTACTTCTAAAACTTTTAAAATGATTTTTATCAAGCTTGAATTATGAAATGAGCAAAGTCCTGAGAAGAAGAATTCTGCAAGAACCAAACAGATGATAGTGCTCAGGAAAATTTCTATTCGATATAATTTTCGAATTAATTTTTAATTCGATTTAATTTACAATTTCCAATCCTTTTTTTTTTTAAATTTCATTTGCTTTATGCTTGTCAGCTTGGTAATGATGCATAATTTGATGCAGGATATTTTTAAATTTAATACTGAAGTGTAATTGAATTTAATATTGAAATGTATCAAATTTTAAAATTTGGTTCCATTTTTTTTTAATTTTACGACTAATGAGTGATTAAATTTTAATGCAATGGTAAAGAGAGTGAATATTATTTTTGCTAATGGAAATGAAATTGGAATCAGAGTTAAAATCAGAATTATCAGAATTTCTTGAATTTCTTCCCATCACTAATTAGTTTAGCAATAAAAGTTAAATACCGAACTGAAAATTGCTTTGAAAGCATTGAAATCCCCAACAAATTTCAAAAAATTTCCTTCCCATGGCATTTTTTGAAATCATTTTCTAACACAAATGGCTACATCACCATTAGAAAATGTTACACCATTTTCAGTTCTAGGATTCCTTTGCTATTATTTTCTGTCAATTGTTTTCGGGGTTTTTTGCGGAAGAATTCATTGGTTTTATTTGCAGAATCATAAATTTTATAAATTAAATCATTATTATCACTTCAAAAATCAAATGATCAATTCTTACTATCTATATAAATAAAAATGTAAATATTGTTCGTCATTCATTTCTATAAAACGTCTCAAATTCTTCACCGATTGATTTGAAATTTTCATACAACGTTGCATTCGAATAGGCAGTGTTTCTATTGTTTAAAATTTCCGGAAATTTAAAATTTTGAACAAACAAACATTTACATTTTTATTTATTTAGACCATATAAAATTTGCAGTGAGCAGAATTTTAGATTGATTTCTAATTTTTGCTTATTTCTCCATTTTCTTTTCGATGTCATTAAACTGTTTACATGTGTCATGTAATTTGTCTTTCCAACGATCACAAAACTGATTTCATTTTGCAAATAAGATGATTCATTGTCATCCTTTACTTTTATTCGGATGATCACGATAGCTATTGTTATTATTTGAAACAGATTTTTGTTTACTTTCAATTGAGTGATGTGATAGGTAGCAACGTTGCACAGCTATCTGTCAGTCTTCGATTTCGATGGTTCCCATGTCATGACTGATAAAATCGAAATCTTAGCTTTGCATCATCCAAACATCTTTCGTTCGTACCATTCTTTCTTCCACTCGTTTCCTTCATTTCCAATTATAAAAAGGGTTTTTTTTTTTCTCTCTCTTTGGAATATTTTGCTCGGCGATAGAAACTTTTTATGAATGAATTTTATGTTAATTAATTTATTCCCAATCGCCAACAAAACATTCATCGAAGAAGCAAAAGACATCCATCCCATTTTTCATTTTTTCCTTTCTTTTTTCTTCTTTCTACCCCTACTATAGTATAGTTGACTAATTTATAGTTTCACATTTCTTCCTTCTTTAATCACGCGACTTCGTGTTCAACTAAAGTGTGAACACAATTTCGAGATTATCTGATAATTTTTGGAAATATTGGATAAGAACTAACAATTTATTAAATTTTTTCTGTAAAAGGTTTCAAAAATTTGAGTTTAAAAAATGGTTTTTAAAAGATGACAAAAGATTTAAAAAAATAGAAGGTATGATTTTGTGAAAGGCCTTTGTGATTAGATAAACATCTGCAATTACTGAGTCTTATAGATAAATATTTTTTTCAATTTAGCAAATTTCGGATAAATGCAAATTCATTTCAAAATTAGTATTTCAGTCCCAAAATATTTTAGGGATACTCTGATAATCTTCTCAATCATTAGATTGTTATAGTTGTTAAAAGCTTAAGCTGAAAAATTTCAAATCATTTTGAAAAAGTAAGTAATTCTGAAACATTTTTCTTGCAACATTCCCTAAATTACTTGAGATTCACAAATAATCTGGTTTTTGAGAGAAATTTATTTTGAAGAGAAGAATTCATTTATCTACATTTAATATTATATGCTATATGATTTTATAATTTAAACTAGTAATTGCAATTTAATTATACGTATCCATCTGAAAAATTTAGACGCTATTTTTAGTTTTGGATGATGATTTTCAACGCATTATTACTAATGATTCTCGCATTTGAAAATTTGAATTCCAAAAGACTCAAACTAACGTAAACTTTATGAATGAATTGTGAAACGATAGTTAATTAGGTATCAGTTACATTTTAATGATAATTTTGTATTGCATTATGTCTTTACATACTACTTCATCGTATCTAATTTAAGAGTTGTGGGAAGTTTGAAAATTGTATAGCATCATCATATCTTTTCTATTTAAATATCTCTTGCACAATTGATCCGCTAACGATGAACTTATCGTGAAAAAAGGACATCCGTTTGACTGAAAGTAACATTTCTGCTTTTTTTTTTGAACATTTAATAATTGCTATTTTGGATCTAAAAAAAGAAAAGTCAGGAAAAAAGTACTGTTAATATCCGTTATTTGGATTTATTCCGACTCAGTTAATCCATTAAAAAAAATTAAAAATAATGAAAATAATGAGAATATATCGAAATATATTAATTGCATTTGTTATTCAACAAGTTGTTGAAGTTGACAAGATATCGTTTAAGTCATTAGAATTTGTAGCAGAGATCGATAATTTTGTTGGTATAAAAAACATCGATACAATTTCGAAATTTGCTGAAGATAATGACATGGCATGTGCAAAAAAATCTATCAAGAGATAAACAGTTAAATTTACATTTATTTAATTTCATTAAAAATTTAACAATACGAAATTGCTTCTCATCTATCATTGTTCTGGAAACCGTCGATGTGCAATCTTTTGTTGATATTTTTTTTTTCTCAAATGATAAATTTTCAGTAATCAAAATAACGATATTGCTGATGAATATGAATGATTGCAGTGTGATGAAGGATGTTTCCCGATTTGTGCAACATACCAGGTAAAGTGCTCAAATTTCTCTTTCATATTTCTCTTAAAAGAGAGTTGCAATTTTTTGTCATAAAATTAATTAAGAATGTTTGCAAGCAATTCTCTTATTATCCCAAAATCTGCAGTCAAATACTGGTTGCGATTCAGGATGTAGCAAAACGTCAATAGCATTGTTCATTTCTTTTCAAAAATTCTTTTTTTTCGACAATTTTTTTTTTTTTTTTTTTTGAGAAAAAGACTAAAGAATTAAATCATTGTGCTTGCGTAATTTACATAGTATTTAAGTCAATTAACGAATGGAAATGAGCGGACAGAAGGATGAATAATGAAGGAATAAAATTTCTATAAACATGGAAATATAACTTCGATGTAAAAGCATACGCACGAATAGGTGAAATAGCAATTACAATTAGTTCACATGCTAATTAGCATTTTTACTTCATGAAATCAATAATAGTTGGAACTTGTACACAGAAAAGAATTTCTATATATAAGTCATCAGTGCTGTTTATGTTATTTTACCTTTTTACAACAAATTCAGTGGTATTAAATTTACGAAATTTCATCTTTTTTTTTTCCATTCATGTTGAAATCCAATTGTAATTTAGTTTTCTTCTTGACTTCTAGTATTCAATTCACTTATACTTCGACTTCCATTTTTTTTCATTTCTTTTTCTAAAGTTTTAGAATCAAAAAGCTATTGAATGATGAGTTGTTGAATGGAATAAATTTTCATCTTCCATTCAATTAAAGCTAAATTCATCAAATTCTTCTTATCACCAGTGCGGAATTTTTCTTATCTTTTACTTATCACTTGGAACAGAAATTTTTCTTTTTTTTCTTCTCTTTGTTGAAGATGAAAGAAAAAGAGAATAAAATAATTGTCAAGCTGCGAAACGAAATAACACTTGGAAAAGCGGCATTTTTTTTTTTTTTCTGGTGAAATTCACATAAAGTGCTAATGAATTAGTCGTTAATGAGCAATAAATTGTATATAACACAATGACTTTCACCATTTGCTCTTAATTAATATTTCATCGATGAAATGTTTGAGAGAGAAAGGGAAAGAAAGGAGAAAGAAATGAGGCACATTAACGAGAATTGGCTATGGACATATCGACACCACCATAAACACTTATACAAAGAATCTAGTAATGATCTGCTAATTAAGTTCCATTCAATCGTTTCCAAATGATGGAATTTGCTCGCTCACTAATTATGTCTTTTATTCGCTCTGGATATGCCTTATTAATGATTATAATTAAACCTGATAAGGAAAGATCAATAGTTCACGTCTAGTTACAAATATTATTCAACTTTTGCAAATGAAAATCATTTCTAATTCCTTCATAATATTTTAAATTTGAAAAATTATCAATTTATAGGTATATATTGAATGCAAAATATAAAATCTATGGAACGATTATCATTAATGCAACCTTTACTTTCAGGTAAAGTAATCTTTGTGAGACGTATTTCCTAATTAATAATATCTTTATGCTCTTAAAAAAGAAGAAAAAAAAAACGTGAAATCCTATCTGGTCACCAATTTCATATCATTGTCATATATATATATCAGTAATTTATTAAATTCATTAGTTTCAATTCTTAGCTAATGAGAAATAAATTTAAATTAAATCAATAATTAGCAAATTAGAAATTTAGTTTTTAATTACCATTTTAAGATTACAAATTTTAATATTATCTCAATGACCGTAGCAGCTGCAATGCTTTGTGTTCCAGGCTTAGTATCCAAGCAACGAGATGTCAAAAAAGTAAAGTCCGCAACACCTGGTAAGTTATGCAAAATTAAAAAATTTTTATTAGTTTTAACAGTTCTCAAATGCTGCTTGAATGTTATAACGTCTTTTTCAAGGCAACTTCGAGTTTTTAAATTTAACTTTTCATTTTTTTTTTTTTTTTTTATGGAGATGAATAATTTATAGCTTAATTATATACATATA
>JAOVVO010000056.1:0-214293 GCA_028564675.1 Onchocerca lupi
TATATATGACAAGCTCATTGATATTTTTTTGATAGCTTTATATATATATATATATTCTCTTGGAAATCTCTCGAATTTTTAAATAAATCATAAAAAATAAGGAATTAAGGCTGCTAAAGGAAGAAAAAGTTAGTTTTGATTTCGGATTAGCTCATCCTACGAAAAGTCATTAGACTGTGAGAAAGTGCATGAGGATAAAATAGTGTCAATGTAGACAAATTGACGACATGAACAAGGACACCGGCTTCTGTGGTATTGCAAAGAGTAGGCGACACGCTGTGCGATTTGCATACTAGTATTAGTCCCATTATCGCATTTTGTATATCTACGTGCAACTCTTGCCGCTCTTTCATAATCTTTATCAAAAGTGCCTGAAAATTACAAAGGATAGTAAGTGTTACGACATGCTTGTCTCTTGAGGACAACAATAAAAAAAATTGGTGACCCCGCTGCCGTTTTCGTTTATAAGGATAACGATGAATAACAAAGAATGAAAAAAACGATGTAGTTGCTATTCTAGCGCAAAGAATGAAAGTATGTAACCCTTCCTGATCCATGAAATTTTCAGCATGATTACCGAAACACCGAAATGGTGAGAATAAGTGGTACATCGAAAGATTCAAAAAGGCCGCAGTCTTTCACACCGTTTGGATGACTTAAGAATGAGAAACAGAGCAAAACAAATTATAGAATGGTTTTTATTATTTACAAATAGGTAGTTCAGAGTCTCGTTTATTTTTACATTTTGTTTACATCATCGTTTAAAGATTATTCCAAATAAATTAATTCATGAAAATATGTACAGATATTTCAGAAAAAAAGATTTCCGTAAGCCAGGAGCTCTCAAATATATCATAATCATTAATCTACTTCTTACATTTGGGTCAACTTTCATTTAATTCTTAACATACATTTTAATGAAGACAAGAAATAAGACAAAACAAAAATGCTTTTCTTAAATTGCTATATTCATAATTTGCCAAAAAAGACTTATAATAAACTACGTATTTTCGGCAAAAATTTTATCAAAATTTTAACAAAATTTTCATCAAAAAGCAGATGAGTAATAAACGAATAATACAGAAGTAATAATTATTCGAATTTGATTGGAATTAAAGGGAATTGCGCCATTGCCGGATTTGAAACATCGACAAGAAAACATAACAAACCACCAACACCTTCAAATAAACTGTATGGACTATCTGGTATTCGGGCATTCTTTCTAAAATTCGGGTCGCATGCAATTTGAGCAAAACATTGCGCATATTTGAGATACTTCTAGAAAAAAAAACATCCTTTGATAAGAAGAAATTATATTACATAATGAAAGCATACAGAATCACGGATAGTCTTTTTAAAGAAAAATCTAACAGCGAAATATTACGATGCCATATATACTTTATTTAATGTAAACATTTCATTTAATCAGAATTCATATGCAGTTCGTATTTACCGTTTTCTGGGTTAGACGATAATAAAGAAGGAACGCATAACCACCACCTGCAACACCATGACAAATTCCTGGTCCTTTGCGCAGCACACCCCGTTTCCAAATAAGATCAAGTGCCTTTTCAGCTGCCTAAAACATCTTTAGTGCGAAACATGTTTGCTATCGAAAAACCACGGACGTTCCATATAAATGAGGAAACTAAAAGATGAAATGAATTAAACTGTTAATTATTTTCAAACCATTTTTCGTTTTAAACGTGCTTTTAAGCAAATTCCTGTTCCTAATAATAGTAAAGTTTGAATGCGGAATGAAGTTTATCTTTAAGATCTTTTGCTTCTTCGCCACCATTATCACTTGGCAGATCACACTAAAAGAATTGCTGATGCGGCCCTGATAGGGTTTTCCAACAAAAAAATAAGTGGATTTGAATATCGGCAGTATTGAAGAAGCAAATGAACCTTATGTTAAACAAAAATCAATTTTGTGAAGAGGATGCGTTTTAACTCATTAAGGATTGCTAATGTTGCTAAAAGGGCTGTCTAATAACTAAATTAAAAAAATAAAACAACAACTTGCAGAGAAGCAAAAACTGGAAATAAAAACTGGTGAAAATCACTGAAGAAAAGGTCATATATTATGGATCAAAGGAATTAAGCAATTTGAATTGCATTAATGAAAAGACATCAATAAGTAGGAAAAGAAAACAAAAAACAAAGGATAAATACCTCCAAGAATTTGACTTTCTTAGTACACAAATAAGCAACAATCATTAAATGAACAGCTCCACTTGCGCCATGACACCAATGTACAAGTTCGTTGGATCCACGATTTATACCAATTTCATCAACACTTGGAGAAAAATTACCATTTGCTGCCTGTATTTCCAGAAGCCAATCCAATGTACTTTCAATATCTCTTAATGTTGCATCATCCAGAAGATCAAAAAAACTGCAATTATTATTTCGAATAAATTTTCAAAAATTCATAAAAATTGTTAAAAATGTTGTAAAAGAGTGAGGCATGATTGCAAACAAATTTCAAAAATAATGGATCTTCATAAAACAAAAGTTCGCAAATTTCTTTTTTACCTAAGCAACATTTGTAGAATGCCCATCAAACCATGAGCAGCGCCGAGGTACTCAACATTATAATAACGATACATCAATGGTGCTCGAGATCCATGCCGTTTAGCATAACTACGACCAGAATCGACTATGGAATCAACTACTTTCTTAAGACGTAAATTAGATATGATTTCATGATGCAAACGCATCCTGCAAAACAAGAAAATTCAGACCTTAAAACCAACATAAATATATGAGCAAACAGCTCGCATAAAGTCGGAATTTCTCATTTGAATATAACATTTTCTACGCTCTTCTATCTAAATTAACAACAAACCAACCTTAAAGTTAAAACTGCTGCTAGAAAGCCAGCTCTACCAACAAGCATTTCATCCGCACCGTTTGGTAAATAATCTTTAGCACATATCACATCAATTAAAGATGCTACTTTATCGATGATGGCAGTATTCAAAAACTTCTTCACTTCGTAATCTAGTATAGCTTTGATGACATATACCCCAAGTGCACCAAGCAAATATTGCCCTTCGTCTTTGCGACGTCCACTCTTCTGCAGAATTAATCACAACACAATCAAGAATTTGATGAGATGATTTTCATACATGAAAAAGTATCGGAATACTTTTTGCCGCATATCAATTAAAAATTACTCAGATAGCAGTCTTACTAATCATTTCCCTATGATATGTCATTTAAAACTGAAATTAATCTTCAGCGACTAACATTTCCTATTCACTGCAAGCAAATTAATAACCAAATGGTATATTAACAGTAAAATATCATTTTTCAGGAATCATCTTTAAGTTTTTTTTTTTTTTTTTTTTTTTGAAAAAAAAATTAAGAATAAAACCTTAATTTGCTTTAATTGATCCTCTACCACTTTACTGCAAAAATCTGCATACTGCTTTGCTTGATCTGATAAAAGTCGGGAAGCATACAACACGCTGTACCCATCACCTGCAACTCCAACGTAAGCACCTCCATCATAATCATCCGGATTATGTTTTCTCTTCATGATTTCTTCTGCGAGAATTGCAGCTTCTTTTTCCAGGATTTCTTTAGTCACCTTTAAGCATCAGTTCAAAGCTTTTGAAAAAAGCTATGGGATAAAAAATGCAGAAGAAATAAATTCAACAGAAAATTTCAGCTCAAGAATTACTAAAATATGGAACAATATATAAAACCAGAATACTGCGCAATTTGCATCCATAAAAACAATTGCATCGTTTTCAAATTACATGATACAAAAATACGAAAAGCAACTGCTACAAATTTAAATATTCAATGGACTTTAAACCATTAGATGCGTAATATGAATACCTTGCCCGATCCAGCTTCACTATCGGCCAAGTATGGATTGTCAAAATATCGTTTATGTAGGATAGAAAACATGGCTTTATCGTCTCCTTTACTTTCCGAAACTGTAAACATACATAAGAAATACATCTTACACTCCCACCGATATATCATTACGTGAATCTTTCAAAATACGCCGTTTATTCCTCCCAAATCATTATGATTGCACAAATGTTATCAGATTCTCGATAATTGTTTTCAAAATTACTATATTAGAAAGCAGAAAACTACTGCAATATATTGTAAAACACCACAATAACAAAAAATTTGAGAAAGCAAAATTTATTTTCAAGAAAATAAGTGATACAATATTAATAATATTTTTTTAGTCTCGAACATTTCTTTAATAGACATCGCAATGCATAAATTACGTTGAAATTTTAAAAAACAATAGTAACAAGGAAATCAAGAAAAAGGAATAGGTACAAGGGGAAACTGCGTTTTATCTGGTTCCAGCAAGTCGCATATAAAACATAAAGTTCCACTTATCCCTTCGAATAAGCTGTATGGTCGGTCAGGTGTCCGAGCTCTACGTCTAAAGTCTTCACTACATAAAATTTTCCCAATACAGCGAGCGCAATCCAAGTAACGCTAAAAAAAAAAAAAAAAAAAAAAAACAGTATCTTATGTTTAATTTTCTGCATCATATGCATTTTTTTTTTTTCTGCATCATATCTTCAAAATTTTGCAGATTTTTACTTATATAAGCTGAGCAGTAGGAAGTAATCTCCAGGAAAATGTAGTTTCAATAAGAAATAATGTCGAAGAAAATTTGGACAACCTAGTTGAGGCGAAAGGGTGCAAAATAAGTAATCTAGTGACAATTGTGCTTAAAAGTGAGAGGCACAATGAATTAATAGCAAAAAAATTAAAAATGATATGAAAAGTTAGGAAAGTCATTAAAATTTTCTCTGGTTGAACTTAGACAAGATGAACGAATACTTATTAAGAATCGAAAAAAAAAAAAAGAACCTGCTCATTGGTAAGCCGATAAAACAATAGAAAAGCATAACCACTGCCAGCAGCGCCATGACATATCCCAGGACCTTTCATCAAGATACCCTTTTGCCAAATAAGATTCAACGCTGCATTTGCGCTCTGAAATTTCATTTCCGCAGTTCGGAAAAAGCTGTTGCACAGAAATACTCCCTCTCATAAGAATTATAAATTCTATGACAGTCAAGAACGAGTTGAAAAATAGTTTGAAGAAAAATAGAAAACAATTCAGACATATTACAAAAACGAAAGCAATTAAGACATTTCAAATGTACAGCTTTTTCTTCTTCACTCGTTACAATGATTTCATAAAAAGTCTTTAAAAGAATTGACCACTGCAGAGAATATTGAGCTAACTTTTAGGTATTTCTCGTTGTGGGTTCGTAAATATGCAACAATCATTAAATGAACAACACCAGTGGCACCATGACACCAATGCACCAACTCATTTTCACCTCGATCGATTCCTTCCTCTTCTACTTTTGATGGAATGTTACCATTTTTTAACTGTAGTGACAAAATCCAATCCACTGTTTCCAAGACATCGGATTTTGCTCCCTCATCCAAAAATTCAACAAAACTGCAAAGAGAGATGTACTTTTAAACAGCTAAAAGAAAAATTTGAAAAAATTACATTGCGATCATTTCTTCACATAAAAATGGAAAATAAAAAATTCCTCTGCCATAAATCTGCAAATAAAATGCACGTAACATTTACGCTAACAATAGTCTAACTAAGAGTTGAGTTAAAGTTCAAATGGCTTATGTATATCAGCCACAACATTCAGAAATGACTGCAGCAAACAACCAAACAGTTCTAGTAGAAGAGGTTTAGATTTCAAATTATACTCGTTCACAAAACTAAAACAACTGATTTTACCAAAGTAACATCTGTAGAATGCCCATAAGACCATGGGCCGTACCCAGATAATGACGTCCATGATATTGATACATTAATGGCACCTTGAATCGTTTCGAAACCGCGTAAGATCTACCGGAGGCGATTATTTTATTTACAACAATCCTAATGCAATCATCAGGAATAATTTCATGTGCTATATGCTCCCTGAAAATCAAATAAAGTATAAAAAAATCAGCAATTTTACATCAGAGAGACAAAAAGTGTAAAAAAAAAAAAATGCTCAAGAGAAAAACATAAAAAACCTTAGAGTGATGACAGCAGCGAGGAAACCAACACGTCCAGCAAGCAACTCATCAACTCCATCACTATGTACATCACTGTTCGCTACAATATGACCAATTTCAATAATACGGTTAATCAACTGTTTGCTTTTCTCGCTTCTTTTTTCATAAAGTATACAGATCACGTAAATACTTAATGATCCCAACAAATAGTATGTTTCTCGGTTTGACTCTTTCTATAATCAGAGTTGGAGAGTATAGAAAACCTTCATAAGTTATTATTAAAAAATCACAACAATGAAAACTCTTCTGTGATATATGGATTTTGAAAGGATGTACATAACAATTTTGTAAATTCATCCATAGCTGGGAAAACTGATCTCCAAAGAGATTGAAGTTACACGCTAGAGTTAAAAAACTGTGATGGAGGAATTTTCTACTAAAAAAACAAGAGACAGACAAGCATCATGACATCATGTGACATTTTTCAATGTCGCTCAGGTTCATTCGGTTTCCCTATCTTCATTCCTTATCAACAAAAGTGCAAATCTTACTTCTCTATAGATGCTTATTTCTCTCTCATTCCATTCATCGAAATACCCTATTGTACTGACATGTCAATCAGTAATATTAAAACGTAAAAAATTAAATTCATCCACAGCTGACCCATAGCTGACCGTTTTCAGCAAAAATGTTTAAAATGAACTTTTCTAACAGTTTCCAAATGTTTCATAAGAAGGCGCCTTCCGCATTTCATTGATTTCTCTCGACTGTGATTAAAGGATGATGAAGATGCTCTTAATATAGCGTATGCAATACCGGCTCCACCAGTATATGCGCCTCCATGCAAATCATCGTTACTAGAAGATCTATTCATTATTTTCTTCAAAATCTGTCTCGCTTCATTTTCCAACCATGCTCTCGTGACCTTAAATAATGGCTAATTAAACTTGACTGTATTTATAGGAAGCTTCATCAACTGTGTATGATGAATAAATATGGCACTCAGGTCATGTACTATCCAGTGAATCTCAACTGTCAATTTTACGAAATGATTCACATTCGTGAACTTTCCACTTCTTGATAACATTTGAAACTCTAAAAAACTAATTAAAAAATTAAGTCCGGACATATCTCTATGGACTACTTTTCCTTACATTTTAAAAACAAACAATATGAATCAGCGAAAAAAGACAACCTGTTGGAATTACTTACGGATTCAGCTCCTTTATTTGGGTCGTTTAGAAAGGGATTTTCCATATAACGCGGCAACCATTTTGAGGGCATGTTTTTTTTACTAAGAGGTCTAAAATAATTCCACAACTTTACACAGTTATAAAATAAACATGGGAGAAATGATTTTATCAAAGTCCTTTGATTGATACTCAAGTAGTTAAAGGCTAGAAAAAACCAAATACAAAATAATGATGAATTCAAAACATTGTGGGATTACTACTGTAATACATATGTACTTTCTTCTCTCCCCTCGTTGATTTGGAACGTTAATTTCAATCACTAGTCGTTGATTCTTCGTTAATATTATCTCAAATTTCTCCAGTTTTTTTTCTAAGATTCCTCCTATTTAATAATGCCCACAATGCTTATATATAATACGAATTCGAAATCCACGAAATCTTCGTCTTCTGTGCTAAATTCCGGAATCAGTTTCCAGCAAAAATTTCGCCACTCAATCACCGCACAAGCATTTCATGAGAAAACTGGATAGCTTTATAACATCCTTTCAACTATGTTGCATATCACAAAATATGAAATTTTCATTCTCATACTCCATTAAACAATTATAATTTGCATACTATTCTATCTGAGGAAATCAGTTTCTTTGGGCATTTCGGTTTTGCGATGTTGAATCCTGGTTCATTCGTTGAAGTTCATTGCTATGATCGTTTTCAGTATGATAGTTTTAGTCTTATTATTCCCTGTTAGTTCGTTTTTCTGAATAAATTACAGTGCAATTTGCAGGAATGTTACAGATGTCATGTAAGAATTTGCTAAAGTTACCATCTATAGGCATATCTGTTACAAGGCTTGAAAGTGGCATACCATCGATAAATGATATTAAGAAATCAGAAGATGATTACCATCCATCGAAATACACGATTTTTGGTTAGGTTTTATCTTTGATATTCATTTTGTTATTTCGTAAGAATTGTAAAATCCTGTTGTTCACTTATAAAAGTTGTTATCAGTGATTTTCAAATGAAACAATCTTATACAGGCAACAAACGGAAGGATCCAATGCATTATACTGACAGAAAAGTGGGTCGAGGTTACTGGCATTTCTCGAATACTATTTCTCACGCACGGCCAAAAATTCATCCAAAATTGGCGAAAAGGATAAAGCAAAATCTTTATATAATTTTTGCTCTTCTTCTCAGCTTATGCATAGATTACGATTGGTACGTTATTTTATATGAATAAATTAGAATATCCATCAGTGCTGCCAACTACTTTTGATAGTAAGAAATATGCCTTCAGGTGTTACGCTTTATTCTATTAGATATTTTTTTGTGCTTCAAACAAGGAATAAGAATATCCATAGAGTATCTTTACCAATCAAAATTGAATCATAACAGATTAGACAATCTATTTTAATTCCACACAAATGCATTTTTTATAAATATATGTTTTTTCGGATTATAATTTTCTAAATCTCAAATGAGCTTTTTGTCCCAAATGATTGTACTGAGGGAAATAATATTATTAATTATTGTCGTTTAATAAGGCTTGGATATCAGATCAAGAAATTTACAATGATTTTTCGCCCAAAAGCTGCTGTTTACAACCCACAAGACACCAAGAGTATGAACCGTTATCAAGCTGACGAAACTACTTTGAATATTTATTATCTGTGGCGATGGAAAATTGGATGAGAGGAAGTTTATTTTACGAGTGAACCTTGTGTTTTACAATTAGACTAGTTTTTTTAAACCAGATTTTCGTTACTTATGTTGAGAAATGGTATGGTGGAGCAGAGATCTCAATTTTAAAGCATTTTCCATGTTAGGAACTGGTGGTGTCTAAAAAAAATATTGATCAGTGTTAAGACGATCTTCCAATGATGTTTTCAAACCAAATACCAAGACATAAAATACGCCTGCTGATCAGTGTTAAGACGTTTTTTCTTACTTGTTTTTTATGTTGTTTTTTTTTCTTTTTTTTGATGATTGATTTTAGATTTTGTTTGTTTGTTTTTTTTCTTTATTCTACTCGTTCTTAGATACTTCTTCTTACAGGTTTTTTTCTACTTTTTTTTAGTACTTTGGCTTTATAACATTAAGCACATTAATTGTATATTTTCTCATTATTTTCTTGATATGGATGGAAATCAAAAACTGTTTGTCGAAAAATGCCTCGATTTTCAATTTAATTAAAATTTTAAATAGTAATTCTTATAAATCAAAAATTTTAAACACCAATTCTCAATATCTTTTTGAAAATTCACTCCACTGGGCGCTAAACCCATTGTTTACTAATGGTTTTGATATTTTGTGGTTCCATAATGATTAAATCTTTATTTTTTAGGTGCAGTTGCACAGAAACGTTTTAAAAAATTGAAGTCGAGCGTAGTTCTTAAAGGAATGATCTCAGAGATATCATTTGCTGAATTTGTTGCTTATTCGCTTAAATGTTTTTGAAGCCAAAATGTGGAAGATGTTGCATCATGTGAACAGAAAATATAAATCGAAGTAGAACACGAAGTATGAGTAAAATTGTTGTAGTTCAGAAGTGCTTTTTGTTTTCCTTTTGTTTGGTGCGTATGCGAGTTTTATTTCTTGTCGTAATTAGTTTCCATGAGCAATGGTTTGATAATATTGCAATTTTTGGATTTGTATGGGATTTTTCGACTGATATTTCATCGCTTCGAATATACGAAAAAAAAAAAAAGAATTTTTCGTGTTCAAGGATGTATATCATAGAATGATGAAATGTCATATTAGACTTCCATTTAAAGTTGCATTATTATTCATGTGTGGTAGTTGACTATATACTAGGTAGAATCACATTATATGATGACATCAATTACATTATATGATGACATTGTTCAGACATCATTCGTAGCTCTACATATGAAATTTACAATTGATGTGTCAAAATCGAAATTTTATTCTGTTTTCTGTATTTAGTTGATGAAATAATACTTCTCCAAAATACCAACTTCATTTATATCTACATTGATTGATGTATTACTGCGATGTTTTCGAAATTGTATCAAGAAATGTTGTTGAAAAAGAGTTAGCAATTAATGTTACTGATGTTGCAACTCTTAAATGAAAACAAGGTAAAGAATTCTTTCGCTATATCTGACGAAGGCTCATACTTTTTTTGATGCCCTTTGAACTTAAGGTCATTATTCCCATTCAAATCTAGTAGAGACGTGAAATTCATTCCCTTCTTTGCATGCAACAAAGTTCCACTTTATGTACGCTTCGATCACTGTTATAAATTATTGGTAGTTTCAGAATTCAACCTGTTTATCCTATTTATTGGAATAGAAAGATATTTTGATAACCACAGTAAAATAAGTGGAAAAATTGAGATATCGTCAAATCCAGTTAGTATTGCCATCGCTGAACTAGCGTAGCAAGAATGCACGACGGTTGCTGAAAGGGCAGAAAAAGTGTGCATGCAAGGTGAGGAATCAAGGGGAGTAAGTACAGGAATAAAGAGCAAAGAATATGATGCAAATAGGAAGCGGGCTAGATTCGTTTATTTGTTGATTTCGGATTACTAATAATTTCAGGATTCAACTTCAGGACTTTGCTTATCATGTTTATCGGAATAGGAAGATGTTATAATAACTGCAGTAAATCAAGTGGAGAAATTGAAATACTGTCAAATTCAGTTATTAGTGCCATTGCTTGATGATTTCAACGATTGCCGAACTAGCATAGGAGGGATGCGTGAGGAGTTGCAGAAAGAGAAGGGGAATAGGACATGGGCGTGTAAGACAAATCAAGCAGGGGAGGTGTAGAAATAAAGATCAAAGAATACGTTGAAACAGAGAGCACGCTAGATTCGTTTATTTGCTGATTTATCATTCGATAGCAGTTTGGTAAAACCATGGATGCGGTAACTGCAACTACGACTCCGACGATGACTTTCCAGGTAAGTGTCATCTGTTGTTTGATAATTAAGTATCTGGTAGAATTCTGTGTATTTTTAGATGTTTCATTAAGTATAAAACGTTTGTATCGCATAAGATCTGATATCAGAATTTGGTATCCACTGTGCTTTCGTAACCGAATATCCCTTTTTCATTATGCTAGAATAGAAGTTTACGCATTTTTCTGTTACCAAGTTTACTGAATGTTGCAAACTATACACGTGTGGCATTTGATATTCCATATCTTTTTTCTTCTTGTATTAGTTCTTCCATTCGATTCACTCTGACTTTTTCAGAATGTAGAATATAGAGTGCAGTATTCAAAGGAACGGAATTTTCTGAAATTTTGTGCTACGCGTTATTGAAGAGTAGAATAAAACAAGAGTATTGACATAACTCACAATTTAAATTAGTGATAAGTTAATGCAACCGGATTTGCATTACCCATATGTTTATATTTGATTTCGAGATGTGGGACCACTTAGTTGTGCTAGATTGTATGTTCGAAACGGTGAAGTTTCTGGTGATGAACTTCGTTGTTACTATTTTAGTATGTCCTCTTAAAAAAATTGTCACTTTGTTGTTAATTTAAATCGCCTCATCTTATACTTTTCATTTAAGATAGATGACTGCTTGAAGTGCCTTCTTAGCAGTTAATTTCTTGAAACACATAAGTAGTTTGAGATTATTATTGTGGAAAGTTTGCCTTGTCATCAGGCCGCTTAAATTAATTGCAATAGTAATTTTGAGAGCTTGAGAATTGTTGAGTTCCAAAGCATTTGGAAGACATACATATTATATATCGTTTTTCTCAAAGCAGTCATTCGCATCTTTCGACTTAAAGAAATTTAAAATGAATTAAACTGCAAAATTATTATATCTTCAAAAACGGATGGATGAATAATATGTGATTCAAAATATATGTTTAAAAAAAAAAATTCTGTGAGAAAGGCATGTAGTTTTATGTAGTAATTTGATATTAAAAGAAAAGCAGATTGTACATTTGTTAACTGCATACTTCAATAAGACTTATCGTTAAGCTTCAGAGATTAATTTTTTTTCTTTTTTTTCTAATGGAAATAATTTGTGGAATGGTCATTTGAGATTATTCGTTGAGCTTCTGAATTCCTCACTTTCATTTTATTATCAATAAATAAAACAAGAACTGAATCTTTGTCATGACATACATCATTGAGATTCAAATGTACAATAACAGAGCCTTGTGTAAAAAAAATCTGCTGTAGACTTTTGAAGTTCAAATTCTTTTTTCTCAGAATCCAGAAGTTTTGTTAGCAACAAATGGACATGACTTATTGCTGATAGTGCCCGAAAGAGGAAGCATGATGTACTTGCTCGGAAGGATGACTGCATAATGAATGTGAAAAGTACTGAGCAGAGGAAACTCTGTTCAGACGAAGAAACTTGCAATGGCTTTGCTGACATGGCGTTGACATCTTTGACATTGAGAGCATTGCAAGGAAGGCTTGATACACTTGGCGATCATGATAGGAATAGAATGCATTGCTTTCATCAATCCGTTTTTCAAATGTTCTACTGGTTTGTTACTATTATCTTCAATATTTAAGCGGCCAAAACCGAATTTGCCGTCCTTCGAAGAAATAAGACGTGCCGTACCATCATCATGTTTCGAAAAATCGCTGTTCAAATCATTGTTTTATCTCGTTTTCGATTTCATAATACTGTACGCTTTGTACAGATTTGTTGGTATATTCGAATCATTTGGGATTATTGGGCTGTTTATATGGTAAGATACCTTCATATTTGCTTAGGTTCGCATGATTCCAAAATAATATTGTATGATTTGCTACGAAAAAATCGTCTTAATAATCCATATAACTTTGCAAAAAAGCAAAAAATAACTCCACCGGAATCACAAATAGATGTTGTTTACAAAAAAAATCAATTCTAACACTATAGGCAACAATAATGTTATTGCCTATTGTGTTAGAATTGACTTCTTTGGTCCTGCTGATGCTGAGAATTTTTTTTAATTTAAAATTAAATTATTTGTATATTTGAATTGAGTACAGTAAACGATGAATTTCAGGTATTGTTGCGTGGGAATGTTCGGATCGTCATTGTTTATAGTTGGTCATGATTGCGGCCATGGTACCTTTTCCAAATATACTTGGGTCAATGATCTTTTCGGACATATCGCTCATGCTCCAATTTTGGCACCGTACTGGCCTTGGCAGAAATCACATAGACTACATCATCAATACACTTCTCATATTGACAATGATCGTGTCTGTTCGCTTCTATTAATATAAAAAATTTCATTTACTTGTATCAAGTATTTTAATGTGTTCAAATGTGACAGTATTCTAATTATTAATGGGTGCTTTTTTTAATTTTTTGATTAATATTTTAAAAAATTTATTTAAAATTCAGGGACATCCCTGGGTGCTCGAAGAAGATTTCATGACACGTGATTGGATAAGTCGCAATTTTGTAAAGATCCCACTTTCCGGTTTCATTCGGTTGGTTAAATGTTGTATTTTTAGATTTGACTGATGCATAATATTGAAATAAATGTTGCGAATTCTTCAAAAGCACTTTCGTAATTCTTGAAATCTTCTATTTTTCATCTGCAGGTGAATAGACTTGAGTGAAGCTGTTTTTTTACCCAAGCTGGAGACGTCAGTTTTATATAACATCATCTTTTTTTTTTTTTTTTTTGGAAAAAAATCAATATTTCTAGATGGAGTCCGATTTATACGATGGTCGGTCTACCAGATGGTAGTCACTTTTGGCCTTATAGTAAAATTTTTAGCAACAATCATGATCGAGTGAAATGTGTTGTTAGTGGTTTGGCATGTTTATTTTGTGCTGTGGTTAGTTGCTAAAAAAATCTATAATAAATATGTCGAAAATACATTTCAAAAGTGATTTTCTCTTTTCCAAATCTATAATTTTTGCATCATTTCTGAGTGTAATATATCAAAAACATAGTAAATATTCCTGTCAATATCTTAATAAATATTCCAGATAGCCTTTGTTATATGTGGTTATAACTGGTACACATTCATCAAATATTATTACATTTCGTTGTTGTTTCAAGGCTACTGGCTTATTATTATAACTTATCTGCAACACAGCGATTATAGTATAGAGGTACGTCTCTTTTTTTATCCTTTTTGCAAAGATTTTTTTATTACTTCCGCCATTTAAAATGAAAAATTTTCTTGATATATATATATGTATCTAAATTCTTGACTATATCTGTATTTTTGAGTCCATGAAATATATTTTGTACGTATTCCGTGATATTTTCAATTGCTTGATAATGAAAGCTTAATGATTTTATTCTCACTTTCTCATTATAGTCTTCTGCTTTCTGGTGTTTTACGAATTTTCCTTTTATATTCAAAAAAGTGGTTAGCTTATTCAATGAGGGAACTATTACAAAAAATAGAAGTCTGAGTTCGAATGGATTCTATTCAGAAGTTTTTTATCATAGTTTATTAGGCAGAAAAATTAATGGTAATAAAAGCTGAGGAAGGTATACAAATGAAGAATTTATAAGCGCTTTTAATGATATACTTATGGGGTGGATTATAAGTAAACTATTCAGTATTGTACAATTAAATCATTTTCATACTGGTATGATATGCCGTTTAAAATCGATTAGTTTCTCTTGTTTCATATATATTTAGGTTTACGAGGAAGGTTATTGGAATTACGTGATGGGACAAGTGCAAACCATTGATCGAGTGTATGGTTTTGGTATTGATACACTGCTGCATCATATTACTGATGGTATCACTTTTTCAGTGTTGATCTTTAGAAAAGGAGCTAGTGAAGAAAGTAATCTGTTTTCAGTGAACATCATAGTTATATAAGAATATATGTTTTTAGAAAGGATTCTTTCTTCAAAAAAGAAAAAAGATTTAAATCTTTTAATGATATTGAGGAAGCTAATGAAAAATTCAATTTTAAATTATAAATCCAAAGTTCGTTTTTCATTTTATATCAGTATTAATTATTTATTACTTCCAGGGCACGTGGCTCATCATTTTTTTTTCACAAAAATTCCGCATTATCACTTGATGGAAGCAACAGAGGCAATTAAAAATGTTTTGGAGCCTTATAAGGCATATCGATGTAAACGCAATTATGATTTCTTGTTGGAATATTTGACGCTCAATATAAAATTAGAATACCTTGTTGGTAAAGGCACTGGCATCCTTACCTATCCTAAAAAACAGAAAAAGGAATGATTTGTTAGGTTTTTTTTTGTGATGTTTTAAACAGTTTTGAAAAAGTGAATTTGAGATTTTCATTATTTCAGTTTCTCAAGAATGATATCAATGACTGATGATATTTGCTAATAGGAGTAGCTTTTACTTTTACTGGTATGAGTTCTGCTATATTGGTAGCAAAAGTTTTTATTCGACGACGATAATTTAGTAAAGTTTTTTGTTAATAATATTGCTCTGCTTCACTAATAAGCATTTTTAACTTAACTTTAAAGAAAGACTTCAAAATTTTGCTTCAAAGGTTCGGAAAAAGTTTTATGATTTCTAGCTAATGTTTGTGTTGGAAAAAAAAAATTGTCATAAAATAAGAAGGGAGGGGAAAGGGAAAAAAGAAATCAGCAACGTATTGGGCAGATGAAAAAAATGTGCAGTTCAGTAAGTCAGGTCATTTTTTTCACAGCTTCTGCAACTATATCATTATTGTTCTGATACGAAGCTGTATCTTTGGTAGCATATATCTCGAAACTCAGTTTCTTCAACATTCAAGCAACTGACAATACAATTCTTTATCATCATTCTTCACTGAAATTAAAGCTTTTCCTTCCGTTGGCTACTGATATCCTGCAGCCATGCACGCTTTTGCATGCGCATCTTCGAAGGATGAGTCAAAGGTCACCACATTTTATAGTTAAGACATAAACGTAAATGTTTGATGATCCGCTTATCCCCTTTGCACTTTATTCTATTCTCCTTCTATCCATCCAAAAATTGTCTTTTTAAATGCACTGATTTGATTTCTGAAAAATGAAGAATAGATGCTCAAGTTGAACTTAGACAAACAAGACAGCAGTAAAAGCTCTCAGAAATTCTTTATTCAAAACTTTCCAATACCGTAGCCCATCAATGCTTCATCTATATTTTCTCGTTTTATAGGATTATCAAATGCCTCAGTTTTTTCCAGCATTATGTATACCTCAGAAGCATTTATACTATTTCTCACATATAATTCCTCATTTTCAATATTTTCATTTCATTAAAACTAACCAGTCTACCTAATTAACTTTTCAGCGGAGCATCAGTTAAATTAAAGCCACCGTATAGACCTTGCTGAAAACACAGAAATCGTAAAATAAAGAAACAGAAGAATAGATTTGACATATTCAAGTCTCTTCAAATTTTCTAACCGCAAAAAATGCCTGAAGTAATTGTAGAAAATAAAAACAAACCCCTATGTGTTTCACCAATATTTATTAGTTACGGTCTAAATCTATAGTGTTGGTTGTTTGTCGAACAGGACACTTTAAAGATCTGATTCAGTACCAATCAAATAATCGGATAACTAATTCCGGATCCAAAAAAAAGACATAGACTTCGAAAATAGAAGGTAAAATCAAACAAGGAATTGTGACATGCAGATTTAAAATTACTCGTAAAAAGATCTACTAAAAGCCATTTAAAGATATTATCGTTCAGTCATGGATCACAGCAATCAAAAGCTGAAAAATTTGGTGTTTACTGTTTTTTTATTTCGTTGCGATGATTAATATACGCACAAACGATACAATGCATGGTGAATACATATTAGCGACATAAAAATTGCAAAAAAACTGGTAAAAATGGAGTGATTTTTTGATAAATTAGATGAAGTAATGAGCTAGGTAACTCTCTGGAACGATAAAAACCTGCCTAGTAAACGAAAAGATAGGATGATGGCAGAAGATAGTGAGAAATCATCGAGTGTAGCAAATTTATAGCGAAAAAAAAAAAAGCTCAATTTTTGCATGGCTTTCCTTTCTTACAAATAGCAATAGATATGGTATCTGGACAGAATCCTTAATTCATTCAGTGCATTTAACATTTCTACTTTGATTACTACTCTCCTATTTTTTTACTCATGATTATTTCATTTGCAATATACAACCTATCACCCTTCTTTCTAGCTCAATTTTTCACTATTTTGGCACGTCTCTCTTCGTTAATCTTCAAATATCTATTTCCTAAATATCTTTTAGCACAGATTTTTTAAGAATAATTGGTAATATTGAATTAAGATAATTTCTTATTATGATAAAAAGCGAAACAAATCTAATGTCAGAAGAAACCATAAGTGTTTTTTATTAGCCTTATCGAAGTAAAATAGCATTTTTAATATTATGCAAGTAATGTATGTTATTGAATATGTATTTGTGTAACTATAAAATTAAAGGTTGTTTGTTCTAATACAATGCGATATAAAGTAAGTAGAAAATAGATTAGGTGGTGATATGAACGATGGCACTAGCTCCTCAATGATTCGGCGTAGCATTATCAATGATATTTGCTAATTATCATTCTGTCCACGACCAACGCCCGATTCAAACAGATCATCGAATGCACATTTCAAGCGGAAAATAATGGAAAATGGTTAGATGACGATTTCTTCGAAAATGGTTTTTAAATTTCAAAAAATTTACTGCTTGAAAGATTGATTGCAAAATCGGTTCATTTTAATCTGATCTTGGTGTTCCGGATGTCAAAAGACTGCTAACTAGAAATCAATTTGTAGCATCAGCTCGGGAATGTAAAGCTATTGAATTCATTAAAATCCAACAGCAATTATGTAAAGTGGGGTAATACTTAAAAAATATAAATTCTGCCACCAGTTTAGAAGTAGCCCAAAATTTAAGTCTTTAAATTAATTGGAAATCTTGTCTCAACTCCCAAAACTAAGAAATAATTGGTTTTTGCTTCAGCTCATAGTGAAAAGAGTAGAGTAACAAAAGGAGAAGAGTTCATACCCCATGAACGAAGAGAAGTTTTACGATAATCTTCATAGAAAAAGTTCATCTTTACATACAGAGAAATCGCAACTTGAAATTTATTATGAAACTTGGAAAAACTACTTTCGAGACTTGCTCAGCATTCTGATTGAGAAAAATAAGTAGAATAGCGCAGATGAACCATAAAGTATCTGAAAAGTTTTAATTAAGAATTTTATGACGCCCTGCAAAGTTTCAAAACACTTTATTTGCTGATCTATTTTAGAGCAGTCTTACTCTGCGCATAAGTCTGATATACTAATATATAAACCGTCGTATACCTTTTAAATCTTTATCCAACCACGATTTTAATAATCAGTGTGAATTATCCGCTGATCATGTATCCTTTCTGGTTAGAAAATTGCAAACATTAATAGTACACACTTCTTTTCGCCTGTTTTTCGATTTCATTCATAAAAAAAGTTTATTAAAAGTGAAGTAGCCAAGGTAGTCATTCCTTAAGGTAACCATTTTATTGTTGTTGCATTACTTTCTCTAGTTGTACATTACTCGAATTCACTTTTTAAGTTCATCTATTCCTACTTTCAAATAATTTCTTATATATTGTTCTTCTCTTCTTAACTTTCTATAAATTGTAAATACTTTTAAATACTTTGATACTTTAAAACTTAAATACTGTAAAATTCTGAATACTTTACAAAGATTTAAACACTTATTATTTAAATCTTTATTGCTAGTTCGATGAATAGAAGAATGATCATGTAGCTACAAAATCTGCTAGCAGGTATGATTTTAAAATAAGTGCATATAGTGTGACCCATGCATCGACATCGCATAAAGGTCATGAATATTAATGTATATTCATGATACGATTAGCTTTTGTGTTTTAATATTTTTATATCAGAACTTTTTTTTTTTTTTTTTTTGTTATTCGGTAATTTAATATTGAGCATTTATAAACTTTACACAACGGATGACTTCAACAGCATTCATTCATAAGTGTTCAAGCTGTGACATTTGGGGACATTTGACTATTTTGATACAATTCCTTATAAGATATTCGCAAAAAAAAAAAAAAAAAAAAGAAATCTTTCAAAAAGTTACTTTTAGAAAACAAACTCTTTGCTTTGGAAGCATTTGGAAGCTCCAGCCAGTTAATATTCGGTGAAAAAGTAGCAAATGTGTCAATCCTTCGGAAAATCGTGATCTCCAACTTATGTTAGAAGTACTTAAATTAAAATCTCTATTTATTTCTACAATGATTTTGTTCTAGATTCTGGAAAACAAAGAATTAATCTAATTTCCATCCAGGAATAGGGTAACCCAGAAAAAGGATTTTACAATCTCAGCTAATCTGATAAGGTTGTATGATCAGTCAAAGATATGTGAAGGGAAAAATTTATATTTACAGTAGGAGAAATTAATGGGCCAAAGTTCCGGAAAGTCGTGAACCGAAAATAATTTTCTGTTCCAGATCTGATTTCCAATGTTATCAAAGCGAAAACATTTCAGTGGAAGACTATCATTTGATTGGTAATTCTACTGACTTTCGAAAAGTTTTTGGCAATTGAATTCCTGGAATATAAAGGTCGTAGAAAAGTCCAGTACCGAAGAAAAAATTGAACATGTATTTTACAGTAGAAAAAATTCTCTAAAAAATCAATTTTTGCAACCCACTATTTTTCCTGAACATGTCTGGAACAGAGCTACTTACATTAAACTAATATTTTGAGTTTTCTTTGTCAAAATTGTGAACAATTGTCAAACAGTTATAGTTAACAGTTAACATAAATTTTTGCAGTTCGAGTTAACATAAATTTTAAATGAGTGGAACTCATAAATCGGAAATCTGCAGTATTTTTGATCGTTTATTTAAAATATATGAGTTACAGTTAAATCACATCTTAATATTATTCAAATTGGTTGTATGTTATCATTGCTACAACTGTTGCTCATTCTATCAAAAAATTTTTATTTGAGAACCGCAACGAAATTACGATTCTTGGAAAACTGCCGAAGTTTTAAAAATTAAACATTCATTGTTAATCAAATAATTCAAAAACTTAGAGCAACTATAGGAAACACTTGAGAAAATACTGTTTTCTTTTAAATTAATTATTTATAATTTACCGAAAAAAAAATGAAAAGAACACTATTGTTTATGATATTAGGCGCCGCTTGTAGGACATCCATGACCACGTTCACCAGGCTGGCATTTACAATCTCGATCCTTCATTCGCCGTTCCGTGATATCTCGCCCATCCTGATCTTTTCCGATTACGCATAAACATCCTTGAATTTCCAAGATTAACAAAAATAATGCGTGAGTTTGCATCAAAATTTGTGATCATGCCGTAATGATTAAAGAGAAAGTCAATGAAATAAAGTAAACCGCTAATCATTTTATGGATAAAAATTTATCGGTTTGATCAGAACATACTTTTTCACCTGATAAAAAACTTTCTTTTAAGTCTGGAATTGAAAGTTGCATATACCCTTAGGTCTCGGAAAGCATCCTTCTTTGAGTCCCTTGAATTTTTCATTTAATTCATTAATGACAGCACGGTAATTTGCTTGAGCTCGTTCTCGAACTGGATCGCGAACATTCTGCGATGGCCATTCATTAGCTGTTCTTCTATTCTTCTGGAAAGAATGACTTCTAAGCGATAAAGTACTCAAAAAGTTCAGTGTGAAGAGCATAAGAGTATAAGTGCCAGCTGTTGGAAATCTGATCAAAGTTCCGAAGTTTTTTCGCTACAATATCGCAATATCCGAAATTTGTTGAATTTGATGATGGCAAGATTCCAGACAAGTGAACTCATAAATGTTTCGATTAAACCGATGAATTTGCATAATCCTTGAATTAAATGAGAGATATAAAGATGGACAATAGATTGACATGATTGGTGTGCAGCACCTTTTAACAATTAAAAAATTATCGAATCAAGATTAACTTCGGTATCTGAAGATCAACTTGCCGGTATGGAGAGATGTAAATCAAAAAAATGAAAAAAGAGTTATATGGCGATTTCGGCAAACATGTTCAGATTTTGTAGAGATTTTTAACAGAATTACAGACAATAAAAATGGCAAACTATAGCACCGAATATCCAGAATCCTAGAAAGATATATATCTGTTTGTGATCTACATCTTTGAGTATCTTTTTATCGATGATCATAGAATCAAGGAGGACTATTAATTTATGCATATAAAACATTTTCAAAATTTTTGGAAACTTTAAAATTGTGCATGATATAGTTACGCAGGTAGGTGATTTTGCAAAGAAATTTTAATAAGAAATTTTCCGAATATGCGAAGCTATAATATAAAATGATAATGAATGTGAACTGTAAATGATTTTGAAATAGTTTAAAAAACAACTTTTCCAAACTTACCCATTTCCCAATTTAATCTCAAGTTAGTACAAATGCCCTTTATGCAAAATCAGAAACTAAAATGGATTAATAATCTAGTAAATTTGATCCAACTGGAAACTACTATTAGTAGGTCAAAATTGTGATCCAAACATATTATAAACAAATAGAGCTTATATTTTTGATCAAATTGCACTGCAACTGAAGAAATAGAAACAAATTGTCACAACTTTGGAAATTTTAAAAGGCACATGGACATTGCAAGTAAAGGATGTTTTTTACTGATCATTGCTGATTAATTTTCAAATTAAGCTCATCAAGGAGTTTGCAACCTGTGAAATTACCTATGAAAATACTTGTAATACCTGTGAAAAAAAAAATACCTTTAAAATTTTGCATTGCATGTCTTCATCATATTCCTTCACTACCTCATTACCAGATGGATCCTTTTCATTGCATTTACAACCCCCAGATGGCATCGGGAAGCAGTTTTCTCTATAATTACTGTATCGCTCCTTGATTTCCTCATTCAACTGTTTCTTGTGAAGTATCGTTTGCGCTGAAAAAATTCTGATTTTTTGAAGATTCAGAAAATACAAATTTTGATGTATATTGTTTCCCAGTGGTTTAATTAATTAGCTAATCTCAAATGGTTTAATTAATCAGTGCCTGCAGCAATTAATTGGCAAAAAAAAAAAAAAAAACGATTGATTACCCAGTTTTCTGATAGGATTCGTCATATATCTGACTAAACAATATTTTGTCAGTTATTTGTCCCTCATTATTAGTGGAGAAATGATAAATCGAATTTGAAATCTAGTAAGTGATTTAATCTGGATACCAATGAAATTTTCAATCATAAGGTGTTAACTTCTAATAAATCATTCAAGTTGAAGGATTTTTTGTTTCTTACTCATGGTTAATGGAAATATCTTACAAAGCATAGTATATGACGCTATGGTACTACAAGCAACATGATGGTATTATTTGAAAAAAGGCTCTAATATTTCACATTTCCTTCTGGTACCTCTAAATACTCCTTTTCTAATTTCTGAGAATACGAAAGAAGACTGCAATGTCCTACAAAGTATAAACAACTACGAACTGAATTTTTGAAATGTTTAATATGATATTAAACAATCAATCATCGTTCATCATTATACATCAATTAGTACTGCTCTGTGGAGACTTAGAAGGTTTGTCTGTAAATCAAAACAAGTCGTAAACAGGATAAAACTACACTTGATTAGAAGTTATAGAAATCAGTATTTGAACTAAAGAAATGCAAGATATTTGCAGGCTTTTTCAACATTATATGCATCATATTGCGTAAATCTTGTGAATCGTAATGTTCAATGTCATTTTAATTGTTAGTGTAATGTTTATCTCGACAAGGTTGTCTAAAGAATTACATCAAAAGCTATTGAACCATTTCCCACAAGCTGATTAATTCAACAATTCTTTCAAAATCTGAATTTTTATTATACTGCTAACGATTTGATCAACTTTGATATCTCTAAAAAGAATCAGCGCTTTCAAAATCGATTTCTTCAAAGCGAATAAATGGCTGGCTCTTGAAGTTATCAAGTTTTCATTTTTTTGAAGATTTCAAATATTCAATTAATATGTAATTACCTGTGATGTCTAATTTGCACTGCTCATCCGAGTCGTAATTTTCAATGGTTTCAACACCATTTCCTTGTTTCACATTACATGAACATCCACCACTAGGTCTTGGGAAACAGTCCTCCCGTAAATTTCCGTACTTTTTTTGTAATACTGCTGCCGTATCACGTTTTGTGATTGTTGCATTTGTTATCTCAAACAATAATTTCGTTAAAATTGATAAAGGAAGGATATTAAAATAGTATAAGTAGATTAAATTAGCAATGATTTCCAGTAATAACCATCAAATCTCAATTTAATTATTAATCAAAAGAAATTTTCCGATTTATTTATATTAAAAAAAAAAAAAAAAATCACTATATTCTCTTCAATTTCCAGAAATGTATATTTAATTGATAAATGGTAAATTTAATGAGAAAAAATAACGAACTGTTGGTATCGTAAAAATGACAGAACATAGGATGAGCACGGGAAGAAACATCGTGTTGAGAAGTGAAGGCATTTTTGCGTTTCTTTTTATAAAAATTTAAAGCACTGGAAGGAGGATGTTGTGGAGCACTGCAGCAACAACTGGCATTCAGTTGTTATCACAATGAGTGTTGATTGCATCGATGATTGTTATTTTATTTTCGACACTGAACTTTCAAATCAAATTCGATATGGCAATAAAACAAGCGAATCGAGCTGCGTGCTATTTAGCAATGTTTCTCGTAGGCAACTTCTAAATTCCTCTTTCTCGTGCACTTTGTGCATTTCATAAGTCAGTTAATTAATCTATCCTTTCAATCTCAAAAAACAGATCGTCATCAATAACACCACTGAATAGCTCATCATTAATTTCAAATAAGACATCGATTCTCTCTCTCTCCTTCTATCCGAAACATCCATTGTTTACTAATCTCGTTCTCAGAATAAAAATAAGATTTAATTTCTGTTGCACTGCTGATGGATGAAGCTTCAATGTGGGCCAAAAAGAAGCTTACTGCAAAATTACAAACAATTGCTGATGGAAAACATTGTCTTAGAAAATCAATTCACAGTGTGAGGGAACTCTTTACCTTGAATTGATTTTCCATCATTTACATTAATTTTAATCAGAACCTGAACTTGCATCTCAATAGTTTTGACCTTGACTATTATCGGAAATAATAGGTCTTAGTTTCTCGGCTTTTTCTGAGAAATTATGCAAGGTTTTATCCAACTTTCCGACTATTTTTTTTCAATGATTTTTTGACAGGTGAACTCATCCTAGTCAGTGTCATACCCCCAGCTTTATTCGAACAACTGCTAGTTTAACCAAATAATAGATTAAAACAAACAGTTAATCGTCTAATCTTTTGACTCTTAATCGAGAAGCTGATGTCAAGCAGTCATACTCCACTGATAAGAAGTGCACTAACTTAAATTTCAGAGAAAAGCTGTCAGATAATTGATCTTCAAGAACTTAGAAAAAAACACACTTCTGGCTTATAAAAAATTTTTTCCAAGTTTTTCGGTAATTTTTGTCTTCTTGTCTTCTCTCCTTTTGAGTATTAGGCAGCCTATCCACTGATTATTTGCCATAAATTCATCAAAATTTTGTCCAGGGAAATATAAAACGTTAGTTTTAAAAAATGAGTAACTCTGTTTGTGTAGATTGAGAAAAATGATGAATCCTTAGTTGGCACTTTTCGAAAAAACTTATGCGACTTCTTTCATTTTTCTAATTGGTGTGCAGCAGTTCTTAGGAATACAGAGACATGTACTATAATAAGATAGCACACATGATGGATTGCAACTTTTTAGCAAGCAGAATGGACAATTTGAAGATTAAAATAACGATTATTTGAAAGACTGAGTCTTTGGAATTGTAGATAAATCATCATTGTGGAAGTGATATTGTGAGATATATAGAAGATCAAAAATATGTTTATGATGAAATTAGCCATTTGAGCCGTTGGATTATTTTACATTTAATAAATTAAAAGAGAGAATTTAAATGTTTTCAAAACTGGTTTTGAATTGTTTGTTCAAGACTGTCCGTTAGTATTGAAATTCATTCTATTAAACTTACTTTTTTCCAGAAACTAAATATGTCCATTTTATTTTCGCCCTATCCCAATAATTTAGGAATACAGGATGATCTTTTGAATCCTTAGATAAGAACTTTTGTAAAAATAAAAAAAAAAAAAGGAAAGAAAAAAAATATTGCGGATGAGTCAGTTACATGAGAATGAGTCTGTTTCGTATTTTTGGACTTTTCGATAGAACAACTGCCCTGAAGTAAAAGCCAAATGCTCCAGAGCTTAAAAGAAATGAACATAGAACAGATGCTGTATGAGTAATAAAAACTGAAGAACCGGAAATATGCAAATCGAAATAAGCTAGGGATAAAACAGGAAATCGATTGATTGATGAATCGGAAATCAAATTTACGCCGTAATCCCTTTCAAATAAGCTTGCTTTCTATACAGTCATTTTACTAACAAATACCACTACATTGTGTACTGCCTATTTAAATTTTAATCACAACTCATTCCTGCTAGGCATTTAGGTGTACTCAGTACTTTGGTCTCAGCAAATGTGTATATTTTTTTGTGCGCTTATTTCATTCACCAATTAATTATCCAGTAACTATCCAGCTGTTCTCTGAAATTTGACAGATAATTTTTAGATAGATAGCACTTCAGGGATACTTGATCTGTCAAACATACTCATAAATTTCTACAATGTCAATACTTTTTTGAAATAAAATCAGATGATTCATAAAGTTCGTGTTAAATTTTAACACTCAGAACTTCCAGTTTAGTAAATTTTGTGATAAAAATATTAATGCTCAACGGTCCCCTATCAAAGAAATTCGTGACTGCTTAAAACTGATGAGTGGAAAAAACTTGACATAGAGATGAAGGAGTTTAGGTGAATAAGGCAGTGGAGGAAGAAAGAAAAAAATGGTCATTGAATGTGGAAATATTATTCGTTAAAAAAGAAAGTTATGACAAGGAATATTCAAAATAGGGTTTTCGAGATCGAACTTTCGAGATTTCCTGATGGTCAATTCCAGTTAGTTTGGAATAGTTATTCAAGCAACGAAAAAATTGGAAAATTATGCAGCCTGAAATTCCAAATATCCACGGATGTAAGCACAGCCTGGAATGAAAACTTAGTTGTCCATAACGCGCCATTTTGCAAATAGTGCAAGATTTTCTACAGCATGCTATCTGCTCAGCATTAAAGAAGCATGCATTATCTGTGCGTATATTTGCTTGCCCTCGATTTTATGCAGCCTGTATGTTACTGGAACAGAAATATGCGTTAATAGTGCTGTTATTTCAGGTCTTCTTTCTATCTCTATCTTTATTTCATTCAATTCTTCAATTGTTACGATTTCTACTTCATGCATTTCTTCTTTTTTTCTTTCCCTTCTCCTCTCTCTCTCTCTCTTTGTGTATCAATCAACGAGAATGATTATCAAAATCGGAATTTCTCTCTACTGTAGAGAGAAAGTGAGGGAGTGAGAATGCAAGAGAGGTGCAGCACAACGGGGCAACGTAAGGTCAGCGTATCGTTCTTTCGTATAGCACTTTGTGATTTCGCCTTCATCTTTAATACTTCTATGTTTTAGTCGCTGATCAATTGGTGCAGTGAACTGTTATCACTGCTGTTGTTATGATCACTGCTATTATCACTGCTTTTACTGATGTTACCCACTGCCACTGTTTTTACTGCTGATTGATAGAAAGACAAGATAATAATTACATTCATAATCATTTGATACTTATTTGACTTATTCATTCATTATTTTCCAACTTTGCTTCTTATCATTGGTTCATTTTGCCGCCGAACACATTTGATTATCTGTGCCCGTGAAGCAAATTTATTATTAAAATCCCATTATACATTCATATCATTTTACCTTCATTGCATTTGTTGCTAGTTTAAAGACCAGTCATTGCTTGCTTACTTATTTCCACAAATAGTACTGATTCGAACCCTATTGGGTCATCGTTTTTGTTTTTGTTTCCATACTTTTTCCGCTGCCGTCGCTGTCATTCCTTTTAACTTCCATCGTTAAGAAGGTTGTAAGAATTATTGACTGTTAATTATTCACTATGAGTTACAATTATTTATTTAAAATCGTTATTGTTGGCGATCATAACTGTGGGAAATCATGCATTTTGCTACGCTTTGCTGAAAATTCATTTCGCCAAGATCATATTACTACGCTTGGTGTTGACTTCAAACTGAAAACAATCAAGCTTGGTCGTGACAAAATTCGACTGGAATTATGGGATACAGCTGGTATTTCTTTTTTTCCTCTTTTCATTTCATTCATCTAACTTAATAATATTTCTTTGCAGAATTTAATAATATATTTATTAATATATTGATATTTCTTACTTCACTTCGAACATCTTTATTGCTCCATAAATATCGCATTTACTAAATGAGAATACAGACTGTTGTTGGTTGATTCAAGCTACTGATTCATATATTAAGTTATATCGTATAGAACAGATAATTTGACACGATTTCTGATTCAGGAATAGTAAAGTTGTCCTTTTCCATGCATAAATTTCAACCGATTTCGGATGTAACATAATTTATAACTTTAAATTTTCTGCAAAGTAAATTCAATTGTAGGAAGTTGAGGAAAATGATATATATCATGTAATTGGGAAGAATACTGATATTGATTTGGTGGTTAGCGTAAAATCATTCCTATGACGACTCTTATAATTCTATTTACTACCTCTATCATGTCCCTCGCGTATAGTTTTGATTTCTCATATGTGATTCTCGCATTAACATCAGTAGATATATATGTGCGCTGAATAAGTAAACAGTTGTGATAATTATGAAAACGAGGATTAAATGATTGTAATTAAATTCTAATAAGGAAAGAATTTTTCTGAAATTGTTCTTTTAAAATTTTTGCAGGAATGGAACGTTATAGAACAATCTATAATTCATATTATCATTCAGCACATGGAGTAATGTGTGTTTATGATTTAACAGACGAACGATCTTTTGATAATTTGCGTAATTATTGGTTAAAGGTAAGCTTTATGGAAAAAAGTAACTTGAAGAACTATTTTCTACAAACAAATATATAAAAAATCTTTCTACTGTCGAATTTTATTGTTTAGGGACTTGTTTTTCTTTAATTTAATGATTCATTGGTCAAAATTCAAAAGTTTCCGAGAAAAATATTCGACTGTTGGTATTCGTCAAAAATAATTTATCTAAAGATATCGATTTAAAAAAAAAAAAAAAAAAAAAAAAAAAAAAAAAAAAAAAAAAAAAAGGCAAATGCCACATGATTTCATATATCAATAATGTTTCTTCGGTTTTCCACAAAGTCGGCTACCGAATTCCCGGTTTTATAATCGTTTGATTTTACGAATTCTTTCCATTTCAGCAAGATTCTATTGTTGATTATCCGGCGTTCCTTCTAGTTGTTAAGAAAGCATACAGCTGATAAATAATTTGCGGCATATTAAATTATTAATTAGAGGAATTTCAGTAATAAGAAAGAGAAACAGTGGAGAAAGCGTATCATAATGGTTTGATAATTGAATATTATAGGAAATACGAATGCATGCGCCATCAAATGCGGTGCTGATGTTAATTGGAAATAAAGCTGATTTAGAAGACAAAAGAATGGTTAATTTTGAACGCGCTGAACGTCTCGCTAGCCAACTTGGAGTCTCTCTATATGAAGTCTTTTTTTTTTTTAGACATATTTATGATATACTAATGAAAACTGCAGTTCATAACGTTGATTACATATTTGTATCAAAAGAAATCCTCAATTGCTTTATATCATTTTCGGACAGTCAAATGTTAAAAGGATGAATGCAATAACGAAAAATTCAAAATGTAATGAACAAAAAACAATAACTGTTTACTCTTTTGTGAACTGTTTTTATGCATGCATTGAGAAAAATGTTCTTTGGGAAATATTTAGTATCAGAATATCATCCAGAACAGAATTCTGAAACGACTGTGCGTAACATGCATTAGCGCTTCAATCAGATTGAGCATTAATAGTATCTAGACTGGATCATCACTCTAATAAAAGACGATGATAGATGCACTTTCCTTTGCTAATGTTGCTTCCTAGAGAAGGTGAATAATCAAATTTGAGCAACTGTTAAACGCTGAGTTTGTGAGGCGGGAAATGTTCGAAGATACAAGCAGACAAAGTTGATAATTTGCAGGTGAGCGCAAAGACAGGTATCAATTGTGATGATGCATTCTATAATTTGGCAGCAGCAATGCGTGACCGGCTTTTGGTATCCAGCATGCATTCGGATTCAGAAGATAGCGATCATCTTGGTTCTGCTTTTCATGTTGATGGCGTTACTCTTCTCGACAAGAAGTCATCTTTTTTACCATCATGCTGTTCTTCGGTAGCGCAGCCAACATTTGTTTGATTAGTTTTCATCACTCCATTTAATTATATGGTTATCGGAATGCGTAATGCCAAATATTGGTGGGGTGTGCATCCTAGGTCATACTTTTTAAATGGAAAAGTCAATAACCTATTAGGAAATCACAGAAACCATATTTGCAGTTTGTTAACTTCCCTATTTCGGAATCTTTAGGAAAATATCTTTTCCAATGAGATATGGAATGTTTCATAATCTATAGTCAGTTAAATTTGTAAAAAAGTGGTTCTCGTTCGTATTAATTTTTGGAAAGAAGAAAAGAAGGAAGATTTCGTGCATAGCAACAATTTGTGCAGTTCTTTTTATTGTGGAACAAGGATTGTTTTTGCTCAAATTTTGATAAAAACTCGGAATTTTTTCTTTTTTTTAATGTCGCACACTGTCCGGGAGAGTATTTCACGGTTTCATTAAAAAAAAAAAAATCCGCTGCAAAGGATAGAAGAAGAAACGAGCGCATCATTATGCGACATTGATGCACTTCATTTTAATTTGCTAAAAAAACTTAACTATCATAGTATGACGATCGTTCAGGTAATCCTCGTTATAGTCATGTCAGGAGCTCGCAGTCTAATTACTTAGAAACCGGATAGTCGTATCTCTGAAAGTCATGAATGGTGTTTTAATTGGCCGTGTTATGGAAAATAATATATTGATGTATTTAATATTTTCATTCAATACTACGATACAGATGTGCTCAGCATTCATATTTTGAGAAGCATTCAGATAAACAAGCATGTATTCGTATGAGTTTTTCTAATAAAATGGCAAATGCACTGATTTGATATGACAGTCATATTGATTTTGAAAAAAATAAGTTGCATGAATTCATATCAGGAGACATTAAAGTATGTAAGTGGACTAAAACAATTGGACGATATTTTTATTGTGCTTATAGCTTAATGTTTGACTTTTAGACCTACGAAGAACTGTGTATTTTTGCGGCTGTAAAGATGAGTGGAGATCAAGAGAAAGCTAAGCGTTTATTAAATGGCCAATAAACTGCAATCTACTTTTTTATTTCAAGAAAATCAAATACATTAAAGAGTTTCACAGCAAGGATGTTGTAAGATATGATGTGATTATAACACAACATGAATGCAACAATATTGAGCTCTAGCTGATGTTGAGTCCCAACAACTGAAGATAGTCGACGACAGTTTTTTTTACAGTCGAAGTAAAAGTAGTCAACGACAGTGAAGATGGTGGACGACAGTTCTTTTTTACAGTCGAAGTGAAAATTACTTCGATAATAAAATGCTGCACCGAAACGAAACTTCTCACCCTTTCAGGAGTTTCAGCAACTACTAATAGATAAGCAGTGGGTGATGTCGTTTACAGCGGTTAGCTATTACTTTATCACCTGAATATTATGCTCGGCTTCTCATGAAATTCATCGTGAGAGAACCATAGTATGATTATGAGAGACAGCTAATGGTGAAGCATAGCATAAAGCCAAGTCCGGAGGCCGTTGAAATCAGGTCATCCAAATTTTAGATTCGTTAATTAGTAGAAGAAACAAGAGAAATAATTTGGACCTAATCTGACGATTTCGTATGCCAAGCAAACTTAGTAAACAGATAATGATTTTATCGGTTTCAACATAAATCATCACCACAGACGAATACGTTCCTTAACAATCAATTTACTTGGAGTTTATGCCATCCGGCCTCCCTAATATATATAATGGGACGGGTGGTATCGATGCGTTTTCGGATTTCGGGCCGCATGAAAATAGGCTTATTTCGGCACGTGGTGATGTGGAGGAATAAGATTTGAGCTTAATTTGTTAGTCGGTTGTTGTTGGTGATGGTTGCATATCGAGGGGCGGGGAACAGGTTGACTGAGGTTCCGCAGAAGTTCGGATCTGATCTGGTGCATAGATAGTATGATGTTGCAAGGATCTGTCTCGTTTTTTATAATTTGTAGGAAACGAAGCAGAGATCAAGAAGTGACTTAGATGATTACATATCTTTCAGCTCTTTTACGACTTGGAGCGCTTGCCAATTTAGAGAGAATTATTTTTTCACAAATAACTCATCGGCTTATTTGTTGACCATTTTTCTCTAAGGTTTTCGAAAGTTTTCTATTTTTTTAATTGTGACGATCGTTGGTTTTTCCTAAACTTTACACTACTTAATTGTAATACTAAATCTTTCATTGCCAAACAAATTTCAGATTGCTTGAAATTTGCTTCCACTGATGGGTAAGTTCTTTCTGTTATTATATTTATCGTCTTTCTGTACGTACAAGTAAAAGTCATAGTAATTAAATCGATACGAACACTTCTTTAGTCCTCTCAAAGTACAATAGTTGTTTAATTATTTTAGGCGGAGTGCTGAGTTATTTTCGCAGCTTATTTGGACAGAAAGAGTTGAGAATTCTGATATTGGGTCTAGATGGCGCGGGAAAGACTACTATTTTGTACAGACTTCAGGTATTTTATCCCATTTTCGCCATTATTTTCATTATTCATAATAAAGATTTGATGGTGTGAGAAATCGGGACTTGATTGCGGTGTAGTTTCGAAATATATTAGCTGTTTGTTATTTTTATAATTGCAGGTAGGCGAGGTTGTGACGACGATTCCTACTATAGGTTTCAATGTGGAACAAGTTATTTATAAAAATCTCAAATTTCAGGTACATTCTTTGAAAGAAGACAACTTGTTGTAAACACTTCGTACCAAAGTCGAGCATTAGTTGGAGTTTGTCTGTTATGATTTTGATTTAACTTATACGAGTTTCACTTTTTAATGGTGCTTGGTCTGCTGAGTATTCTACTGTAGCTGCAAAAGAAATCATTTGGGATGTATACTATAGTGAGGTAAAATTTAAGCCGACACTTAGCAGTTCAGCAAATGTTACTTAGCATCTACTTTTTATATCTGGTCTTCCTAATAGCAAAATGAACACAAATGCTTTCAACAAAAATTCGTTGCATCAACTTCAGGATAGAGCATTCTTATCATTAATGCAATTACAGGTGTGGGATCTGGGTGGTCAGACATCAATTCGTCCATATTGGAGATGTTATTACTCGAATACTGATGCTATAATATATGTTGTCGATTCGGCAGATAAAGACAGAATTGGTATTTCGAAACAAGAACTCGTATCAATGTTAGAGGTCTGAGATGTTTAACCTTCAGCCTCGCCAAGCTCATCAGGGGGTTTGGATTTAAAATGAAAGGAAAGTCAGAGCTATTTGGTTGGATTAATTGTAAGCCCTGTTATGGATAATAACTTGCCAGATCTCTTATTTGGAATCTTGGGATTAAGGGATTAAAGCTAAACAGCATTCCTGCTGCTTCTATAGTTATTCCAATCAAAACACCGTATTTTTGCATGTATTTTGACCCATAAATGATTTTCATCACCATCATTACATATTGTTCTCTTCTGTGAATTAGATTGTTTTCCAAGCCTGAGATATTTATTAGTTTTAAAATGCTTTCATTGTAAACACAAAGAACTGAAGGTACACAAAATCCCTACTGAGTTGCAGGAAGAAGAATTGAAAAATGCCGTTCTAATGGTTCTAGCAAACAAGCAGGATATTCCTAATTGTCTTTCTTTGGCTGATGTGCATCGTAGCCTGGGACTGGATGCTCTTCGAACGAGAACGTTTCAAATTTTCAAAACATCCGCGACAAAAGGTGAAGGACTGGACGAGGCAATGGAATGGTATGCACCATTTTTATCTGGAACATAAACTAGGCAATTCATATCAATATAAACATTTTAAAATGCAATGGCAAATCATATATTGCTTTAAAAATTCTTGCAGGTTATCAAACAATTTGCAACAGAGGAAATAGGAAAATGATTAACCGCAACATGCATACACCAGTTAGTCTGACCCCTTTGAGCATCTTTTTTTCTTGATGGTCTTGTTGTGATTGTAATCAATAATATTACATAATAGAACTGCCACTGTTATATACAAAAGTCCAACCGAAATTTTGATGATAATTAGAATTAATATTAATCTAACAATTTCTCTTCTTCGGAAGAAACAATAGCACCACCACAACAGAAACTATATAAATTCTGTAATATTCCTTTCCTGAAATGACAGCACGCATAATAATTGTTGCCTTTACTGGAACACATCCCATACTTTACGTAAACTTTTGATTCTTTCTCTTTCAAATCAAATTCCAAAAGGAACAAAAAGAGGGAAACTTTTCCGGAACTAATAGATGCTTGGTTGTACAAAGTTCTTGCAACATTTTTTTTGAACTAAATTCATGATAAATCACTTACGAAAACGGGCTCTTTATTGTTAAGCGGTCTCCAGCTGAGTGGAAATGTTCATATCTATAAGCGTTAAGTCTCTCGTTTGTTGTAATTTCGCAAAGTATCTGCAATTTCTGAACTTTATATTTCAATTCGTGCAAAAAGCACCTGAGCTGGATGTCTACATTCATATTTTTCCAGATTTTTTCCTTTGAAAAAACTAAAGCTAACCTTAATCATATTCTTCACCAAACCAGAGACTGTAGCAAAGAAATACGCTTTTTGCATATTGCTTTGTTGTTCATACAAGATTTGTTAACATTTAAGCATTCTAGGTTTCGATAAATTTATTGCCGCAGCCGCAGCCTTAACTGTCCACCAGGATGGGATTAAACGAATAATTTTGCATGTTCTTAACAAATCTATTCTTACCTGATATATTTGAAATATAAACATCGCACTTGTCCATATAAAGTGATAAAGAGCTATGACAGAAACATAGGTTACCCAGGGATTACAGTATGCAATATTTGCTTGAGAGATCTCGCCACATGAATCACGCCAATCTTAAAATTATGTAATCACACAAAATATGTAATTACAAAATTATGTAGTTTTTTGGAGCATTCATGTTTATTTTGACTCTTGTTATGTGAAAGTTCATAAAATCCATTGACTTTATATAAATCTTATAAATGATTTGTTTAAATCGTTTGATCAGGATTTTCGGAAAAATTCTGGATGATAAAAACAACTGATGCCTTTAATACTAGCTCCAAAACTTTGAAGCGCATTATACTCCGGCCGTTCAGGAATTATATCGAAGTTTCATGTATTGCGTCTGATGAATCTCATTGATAAAATCTTGCACATACGATGCCTCTATTGTCACTGTCTTGTGATTAATGAACTAACGGTAAAAATGATGCATTTCCTTTGAGTCAGCAGGACAATGTCATTCAGTACAGTACATCGCTATCATTTATACATAATGTTTGAAACCCATGAAAAAAGTTTCCTCAGCAGCCATTACATTATTCCGTCCAATCCACGGATAAGGCTCCTTGCAATCAAAGCAGCTTGGTCTTCAATTCAAAACATGGAGAATCTGTTTCGAAAGTTTCTTCTTTTTTTTTAGATTTTTTAATATTTATTTCATCCTTGCGAATTATTTTAATTTATCGGCTTATTCGCTTCTTTTTTTTTTTTTGATAAAACATTACAACATGTTAGAATTTTCAATATTTGTTTCATGCTATGCCAACACTGATGTTGCGCGTGTTCAAATACTGGAAAGAGCTTACAGTGAAAAGCTGCGACGAGGAACTGCAGTGAAGAAGTAATAACAACACCAAGATAAAAAACAAATTGTAAATGATTCTTTTCTCCAATGCAATTCAAGATCCATGGACAGTGATGATCAAACCTGAAATTATATGATTCCAATGAAGTTTGATACAGTAAAGAAAAATAAAGAGTTGCTGTTATATTTCATGGGAATGTAAATTCGTAAGCAACTCCATCCTAGGTTTTTACAAAAAATCCTCAAGATAATCTTGTCTTTTGCAACAATAGCAATTGAACTGAAAGTATGATTTCTAAAAATAACAAGCTGTAAGCTAGTGTTGATTGAAATAACAGCAAGTCCTCTGCATTATATGTGTTTGAAAACTGAAACATAACAACGTCATTCACTGAAAGCTATTTCAGGATCAAAAAACCGAAAACTGAAAATCGAAGTCATTCATTATATTAAATATGCCCATGGAACTGACTCAAGCAAGCGAAGAAGACTGCAAACTTATATTTTAAGAAACTGTGAAATACTACCACAATTTGTGGTCTAAAAAAGTCGAGTTCCAAAGTACAGGATCTGTGAACATTATTAAAAATGAAATAAAAAAGAAAAAGAAAGGAAATATTTCTATTCCCTTGAGTCGGAACTTCGGCCTCATCCCAACACACATCTTAATTAAACGAAAAGAACCTTTTCACACAACGATCACACACTGAACAATGTTTTGATCTTGCTGGCCTTTTTAGTAAGCATGTGCTACAAAATGAAACTGTTGGATGATTTTCTTTTTCCCACATGTCGCGTATCATTTCGCACCGCTCCTGAAAGTATAATATAAAGAAATCTTAATGAGTGAAGATAAAACAGAAAAAACAAACATTAATTTTTAAACGACATAAGCTGGAAGTTCAAAGCAGATATGACAGATAAGTTTTTACAGTCGTGAGGATTAAAATATGATTTTGAAGATGTAATTCGAGATAAAACTTAGCTGCGAGACTGCAATTCAACGTCACAATAAATAACTAATTGCATTCTATCAGAAAGAAAAATGAAGGTAGAAGAAAAAAAATAAGTTCAAAATTTCAGGAAAATAATATTTATGCTAAAATACTAAAATGGAAGAAATTATTGGGAGTTTCAATTTCCAGATGAAAACATTTCTACAGATTAATTAAAATAACTTTTGGAAAATTTTTGACAGAAAATATCCGCCAAAGCAGTTACTTTATGAGATACGGTGACGACGCCGGGATCAGAAAAAACAATCCATAAAAACAATACTGGCGCAAGTATTACAAAGATGAAGAAACTAATTTGCCAATACCACCCAGCAAAGGCATGCAGATACAGCAGCCAAGTCACTGCTAAAATAACCTTTGACGCGACTGCTGCGCCTAAAGGTATGATGTGGAAACTCCGATCTGTCGCGAGTGATCTGAAATCAAATCTCTTTAAATACTATTTCTGAAAAGCCAAGTTTTTTCTTTGTGGATTGAGATCAAAAATAATACGAATAAGATACCTGTAAACAATTCGACCAAGAACACCAATTAATAATAGCAATAAAGCTTTGACTGTATACGACAAAAAAAGGTGTAAAATCATACCCACAGCGACCATTATAAATACCGGTAAAAAAAACATAATTCGTGATATTAATACCTATAAAAAATAATAGCTCAAAAAGTAGTTTAAATAGCAAATAAATTTTCAAAAAAATGAAATGAACAGCTGAACATCATAAACAAACTCACATCATTTTCCTTTATATATTGGATGAAAGTTGAAGAGATCAGCCTTTTCCTGCGTTCAGCCCTTTCCAAAATCCGTGCACTAATGACATCTCCTCGCCGTGTTGCAATATCACGAGGAGTTTCATTATCACGATTACGAACTACTAATTCCGCATTATATTTTATTAAAACATTAACTGCAGAATGATTGCCTTGTATTACAGCCCAATGTAGAGCCGTATTTGCATAAGTTGTATCGGTACAAGACAAATCGGCTCCCATTGTTATTAGCATTTGGAGAGGATCACGACTGAAAACCTGAAAACGCAATACATCATCAAATCCTCTAAATTAAGAAAAATGTAATGTGAAACCAACAATTCTAGAAACTTTCAGGATCAAAAAACTTTGCAGGAACAAGCAATTCATGAAACTACAATTCATGAGGTTAGAATATTTATTTTAAACCTTATATGCTGCCCACATTGCAGGTGTCATCATTGTTTCATCCCTTTCATCAGCAGATTGTCCTGCGGCAATTAAGTACGCAGCTGTTGACGTTCTTCCGAATTGTACAGCAACATGAAGAGGAGTAAAACCTATAACAACAAGTCACCAAAAATAAATGAATAAAAATAAGAAAAAAAGAGGCTGCGATATTAGTCAGAGTTTCCATGTTATATAATAATTAGTTTAAACTTCTGACACATGCGAAATACTCTCACTCTACAATATCACCATTTTTGAAATGAAATTTTTGTTTTAGTGGTATTTCTATTGGTTCACTGTATAATAGTTGCAAAAAATATTGATAAGATTCACTGCAAAATTCCACCTTTTGCTCCGTTTTATCCCGTTTCTAAATAGTACCTAATTATAAATATTCAAAGATGGGAAAGCACAAACAAAATTACTAAAATGACCCCAAAAAATGGGCTGTTAAAAACACCTTCAACATCACTTAGATGGAGATCAGCTCCATGAGCAACCAAAAGAGCAACCATATGAGTATGGCCATGTCGTGCTGCCCAGTGGAGTGGTGTTGATGCAAGTACACCACCGATTGCGTTCACATTACAACCACGGTCGAGTAATATTCGAGTTACGGATAAACTAAATAAAAAATGGCAAAATAAAATTGGCTACAAGAAAAACCTCTCGAAGGAATTGAAAATTTTAATTAAACATTAATTCCACCATAATATTGCTATACATAGTACTCGAAATAAAATAAGAATAAGTTGGTAAAAAAACTCAGAAACCCAGATTTACCGGTTATTAATAGCGGCCCAATGTAGTAAAGAGCAGTCATCAGCGTCCAGAGTATCCGCTGTACACTCCCCAGAATCTAATAGTTCTTGCAGTCGTGATACATTACCAAACTGCGCAGCTTGTCGTGCATCCATCAAGTCGTTCGTTATAAAATATTGGCAATATCCTTAGAATTAGTGCTAAGTCAATGATGGCAATCAGCAACTGTATTTCCTCACGAAAAAAGGTATATCGTAAAAGCTGGGACCAAAATTAATGATAATGACAGATACATAGCCCAGAAAAGTATCAAATGCTCGAAATTTATTTCACGATGAAATTCAAATAACCGTTATCGTGAAAACAGATCTAAAACACAACAAACTATAAATATTTAACTAACTGTAGCAAATCAGCTTCTCAATCGAATCAAAGCGATCATTTTTTACATGCTGCTAGCAAGTTTGCTGCAGCATGTCACTAGCAAGTCTATTATTTAAGTTCAATACATTGTATATCAAATGTGAAAACCAACAAAAGTGCAATTACAACCAAAAAAGATTGTAATTAGCACACTGCAACCGAAAATGTCAAAATCATGGCCTACGTCCAGCCACAAAGTACTGCGAAAAAGAGATGGATACTCAGACATGGAAGATTCTGAAGTTCTAGAGTTTGCGGTACACTCTTCTTCTGATTCCTCCCAAATTAATTGATTTTTAATGGCAACGACAGATATCACAGCTCTCGGTAGCAAATACATTTGTTTGCCTTTGTTTTGATGATTCTCTGGAACATTCCTATCCCATGCCATTACTAAGGCAGTTAACACTGCAAATGGAATGAGTTGTATTGATTTAATGATAACCAAGTCAATACATGATGCTCGCGCAGTTAGATTTTTTCCTACGGCATAGAATCTTCACCAATGATAAATAGCGAACCCCAATGTCTTGTGATTCCCATTCTATAATTTCATAGTTTATTTTACTAACTCAAACGGCTACACGCAAAACTGATGCGATCATTGCAAATATTCCATGCAGCCTTAAAGCCTTTAATTTCTTTTGTATTCATTACCTGCAGATTGTTTAGTGATAAATACTGTTTTATTACATGCCATTCTGTGCATCATTATTCTTTTTAATTGCTATTCCAATTATCGCAATTCTGTCATAGCGCATATCAAAACAGAAATTGTGATTCCAGAATGCCGCGACTCGCACTTACCACGTATAATCTGAAGATAGATAGTGTCTCTCAAACATAGTTGATGTGAGACAACCTTTTTCTTAATAGCCCAGCCACAGTATCACAAAGTTATAACTTGCACTTAACTTCTGTGAATTCTGGTTGAGGCATTGCTTAAATATCGGTGGAAGTCCCCATCACTGTACAAAAGAGTGGAGTTCAAGAAGTTTTGATTATTCAGCAAATCAATATTTCGTTCAAAATGAAGTGTGTAATCTTAATATTTTTCTGTGCATACTAAACTCGAAATGATATAATTATGAAGTGAAATGAGATAACGCTGAAAAAGGAATTTTATCGTTTCTTAATTAATTAATATTTTTGCATTTGCTTTGCTTTTGAATATTTTTGTAGTAAGTTTGCTCATATGAAATTTCAATTTACGCAGCATTGTCGTTTTGTGTTATGTTAATCTTTCATGCAATCTATGTAAGTAGTATGTTACATTCTTCGGCTATCGAATTTCATCTTGCTTTGATCGGAGTAATAAATCCAAGTGAAATATGATAGACTGAATTGTTCTGCGACTTCATATTTTTATAGTTTAGCTACTTCCCTTCTAAACTTGTTACTTTTTTGTCCTTTCAGGAGTACAGCAGTTATTATATACATTGTGATGTACTGATAAGGTAAAAGAGATTTTTAGAATTATGTAGCCATGAACTTCCTTATTTTTTCATTTTCAATAGTAATAAATAATTATTTTTGTTCGGTCGCAGATAGCTCTTGATGCCATGTGTAGATAACGAGCCATTCATGTCCTTGGTGTCCGAGAGCTCGGGACGACGTTCTTCGTCACATCGTAACTTACGAATGGCTCGGAATTTATCGCTTGGATATGCTAATTCAGTAGATGCTGGTACCTCCTTTATTCCCAGTTTTTCGGCGGCTGCAAATGAGGTATTTCTTTTTGTGTTGCTGCTTCTGTAGTCGACTTTTTTAATATTCATCCATTACATTCTGTTTGTTTCCCTTATTTTCATTTGGTTATTCATGTAGGGCGTGAAATTGACAGTCGATGAGGATAACTGGGCAGAAAATACTACAGTTATAACGGGCAATACAAGTGAACACTCATACAGCGGTCTTGCCGAAAGAGCATTTGTGGCTCCAGTTGGACGTGTCGTAGCTAGGAGATGTTCTCGGATATTTTGGCTTTTCAGCGCCTCGCTTATTTCATTTGTGGCTATTATTTCTCCATCTCTTATGGTCGCTTTACCAGTTATTTTGTATCAAGTTGGATTCGGCTGGCCTGAGGTTTTTTTTTTCGTAATTTTTTTTTCAATAAGTCTGATAGATCAGAAGTATATTTAATGCTGAAAATCAAAAAATCCAACAACAGAGATATATTTAATGCCGAAAATCGCCAGTAAACCAGTTTATAATGGTTGTCTCAAATTCCTTGGCATATCGTATGGCTTGAAATGCTTCGCCGTAATTTCAAAATCTGCAGGTATTGTGTGGTGCTGATTGTCAAGGACTGATGTTGAATTTGGCAGTGAAAACACTGTTATTATTGGGCGCACTTTGGGCGATGTATTTCCGGCATGCTTCAGCAGATATGCCACGTCTATTTTTTCATCGTGCTGCATTAGCATTCTTAGCTTTATTCATTCTTTTTGCCTTCTGGTTGTTCTATTCTGTTCGTATATTATTCGAAAAAGAGAGCAGTTATAATGTGATCGTTGGATTTGCTCTTTCATTACTCGATGCAATGCTTTATTTGCATTACATTACGGTCATCGTTTTGGAACTGCGGGCATTGAGGCCAGAATTCATTGTTAGCGTTGTTAGAGATCCGGATGGAGAAAGTCGAACTTTTAGTCTCGGTCTGATGAGTGTCCAAGAAGCTGCTGTCCATGTCCTCAGGATGTATTATACCACTTTCCCATCTTACAATCCATATATGGATAAAACTTTCAACGGTGGTTCAATGCATTTCCGATCTGGCAAGTTATTCTCATGTTATGCTTTACTTTTACTACTGTTGAGACAAATTTTTCTTGTATACAAGATTATTTTTTGGCTATTCAACATATTAATGTTATCTGTTATATTATTCATTCATTTTTCCTTGATTGATGCTTCTAAGCTTCATCTTTTGCCAGTCATTTGGATTCCGGTGATATTTCTGTTGATATTGGTAATTTTATTATAATGCAGAAATAATTCTCTTTTCAGAAGTCTTTCAGATAGGCAGTGCTGTACTGACATGGTTATATCTGTTATGTAGTGCACTCTCCGAAGTAACTAAATTTCTAGTGTAGAAAAAGAATCTGAGTATCAAGGAGATCATTCATTTTACTCATAAGCATATAATTTAGATGTGTCACAACCAACTGGAGGTTTCAAAATGTATGATATCGAAGGTCTGGGTAACGAATGTACTATAACGGAGGCTAACGCTCGTGCAATCATGGAAGCTGCTGCAAAAAGACGAATAGGTGGACATAATGAACGTTACCATGAAATAGTAGAGTGGGAACGGCGAGTTCAAAAACGGAAATACCGCTTGATTAGTACAACTGAAGAAGCATTTGCAAGTGTCCAAAATGTGACGGCCAGTAATCAAAATAAGGTGTTCATTTTGGAAGAAAAATTTTTTCTTGAAGTCACTGTGTGTCAAAACTTGTTAAAATTACACAGTTTACAAGGACGCGGAGAACAACTTTTTGCAGATTTTGGGAGAGCCTATGGAAGCACTTGGAGCAGCTCAGGCAGTGTTTTCTGCAATTGCTAGACCATTGAATAAATATTTGAAGCTTACTCGACAGCAACCTCGTCATACAGCTGATCAAGTTGTTGCTCATCTTGCTCGCTGTCTTTCACTTCGTTTTACAGCTGCTACTTTTTTGCAGAGATTTTTCTCTGCGAAATTTCCTTTCCCAGTTAGTTTTTTTGACTTCGATTTTATTATTTTTGCTAGTTCCTGTCATTAGAACTGAAGATTTTGTGTGGAAATCTACTTACTTAATTTTGACCCATAACTATTGCTAGATATTTTATAAGCTCATTAGCACTTTCATACTAAAGCTTGTTAGCCAATTAAACGCTGGAATAATTATATTTATCTCAGATGATGATTTGTATATTAATGCATAATGATTAGTGTTTTTAGGAACGCGTGAGGGAAACAAAGTGGTCAATTGTATGCAATGTTCAAGCATCTGCTGGTATTAAGCATGGCACAGTGTTTGTATTGCGTTGTCACGAACGTGATGATGATGCTGGAGTGCAGTTGCTTTGTTCGCTTCATTCATTCCCTTTTTTTAATCTCACTGAACAGCAGTCATCGACATCAAAATTTGCTTTAAAAATTACTCCAGAGTCAAATATTTAACTAAAATTTGGCACATTTTTCATTGGTTTTTAAGTTATACATGAATTGGATATCGGTTTATTCAGTTTTCTGCTACATTGGGATATCTACATATCATTCGATTTTCGCTTGCACTTTTTTTTGCATGGCTTAGATCACTTTTCGTTCTTGTTTATGTTACGAATTATTAAGATTTGGTCTAAAAAATTCTTCATTATATGCCACTCCGAGACTAAGTTTTAAGCATAGAATACCTATGTGATTTCAATAACATTTGCAGATATCAGTATTACGCATTGTTCTTTATCTTAGATTTATCAATATATGAATCAATTCAAAAAGAAAAAAAGAACTTGTCAGTAGACAAGTTCTGGATGCATTTTTAGATTGACTCATAAATTTAAACCTAAGATAAAGGACGATGCTTAATATTGATATCTGCAAGCGTTATTGAGATCACATGAGTATTCTGTGCTTAAAACTTAATCTCTGAATGGTACGTGCTTACATATTCAACTAATAAAGAATTTTTCACACCAGATTTTAATAATAAAAAAAACATGCAAGTAAAAACTGAATGATTTATTTGGCTCAACACATACATAATATTGAGTATACTTGTTTCATAATTGGTGCTTACTTTCGATGTTTGGAAATATTTTATCAGATTGTTATGACAGTGAAGAGATCTTGTTTGTTTGTTTTTTTCTTCGTACATTTTTTTTATATTGTTTGATAATCCATTCCTACATGGATTAAACAATCATACATTTCACATTTACCTAAATGAACAGTCATTTCATGCGTTGAACTTGATACTCATAATGTCAGTATTCCTTTATATGATGCAGTGGCATCTCGAATTGTGCATTTTGTCTATATTGCTATGTTATCTTGATAATTTTGTGCCTCTTCACTTGATTTCTTCGCATTTCATTCATAATTATTTATGTCACTTTTATCATCGTTAGTGTTACGTCTTTTAAATGGCGAGATCCACAGCCTAAACTGGATTTAGGGAGGTGGACTTCATGAAGCAATGCTTTAACAGTATTTTGAAAAAAGTGGAATACCAGTTTGTAATTTCTCTTTTTTTTTTTCCTTTTTTTTTTTCTTTTTTTGGATTTCACTTTTCTGTCACTCTTTTTTAACACAGACTAAAAATCCTCGTTCTTTTTTAAGTTCTACAATGTCAGACAATATAAACATAAGATAGGGGGCATTAGAAAGAATAAAAGTGATGAGGGTTTGGAATTATACTCCCATAAGGTTTAAAATAGTTGTCGACAGACTACCGACCGCTAAGAAAGAAATCGATCTACCTGTGATTAATTCACAATAATGAGTATTACGGGGAAATGGAAGTAATCATCCGACTTCCATTTTAACAGCAGTTGGAAGGTATTGGTGTTGTTTGGTTCATTCAGTATTCCATTAAGTGAAGGCAACTCACTGATGATTCGGTGTTGGGGTAGGACGTTATGTTTTGGATCTTCCCGAAAGAGAGGGTTACCGCATCCTAGCCAGTTGGTATATTGCCATCGATGATCTACGCGGAGGGGAATGATGGGCAAAGAGATCTCAGTTATGGACCATGGAGGTAACACTGTCTAGAGATGTACTTCGGTCGACCAGAGTATATTCCAAACGATCCCCAGGGATCGTGTATCTTCTATTAAAAAGAACGGCAAATGGAGAGTCGATACATTCAACATGGTGCAGAAATGTTGGCGGGTATCAGAAATGAGGTCTTTGTGATGGAATAGGAGGGAGAGAGAAAGAAGTGGTTGTTATATTTCGAAGTGCCATCTAGAACTTTGATCAATCATCCTGAATTCCCGAGTAATCTTTCTAGCTGAGGCATGCAGTTCCTTCTTAGAAATCTCACAAGCTGTTCTGTCTTGTCCGCGTCTCGAGGCGAAATTCGTTGTTACAGTACCGCTTCCACTACGTGATTGTTGCAGCTTAAGTAGCGGTCGTGAAGTATTGGTGCGTGCTATTGTAGGATTGGAAGAAGTGGTGGGTAGATGGTGGACGGTTTTGGGGAGAGTTTTGTTAGTTGTGTTTTTGGACAACAGAAAAAAAATCGCGGTTTTCTGGATGTCATCTGACCTTTTTGGATTTGTCAGATGATCTTGTTGTGGACTTCATCTTAATAATATACTGTGATACCCGAAGTATTTGAAAATGTTCAGATAATACATTTAAATTAAGAGCATAGCAAAAGTGTAGAAGAAATTTTTTTGTCCTTCAAATTTGGTAAAATTTTGCTACATTTAATTCATCGTTGAAATCAGATCATCTATTTTCTTAATTTTATTATTCATCCGCAAATGGTGTGATGAAATTTTTAGTATTTGAAATTCGCGAACGAATTATTGCAAAAATGTTTGTTTGTTTTTTTTCTTCTTTGCAACTGACGTGCGAAGTGTTAAGAAGTTAGACAAGTTATGCTTTAGTCTAGACAAAATATTTGTTCATTAATTCTTTAGATGACAAACGATCTTGGGAGCGGAGAGCGTGGACGGGAAATGAAAAACAGTGATACCGATGACGATGTTGACAATGGAATTCCATTCGCTGAGGAAGTAGGTGTTTTCATTCAGTCACTTTCCTCCATTTCATTGGAAACATCACTTTCCTTTCAAACTTCCTCATACACTCTTTTTTCTATAAGTATGAGTCGGCAACGTGGGTATAAGGTGATTTAAACATGTGGTATGAGATGATTATGTGAACAGAATTTATTGGTACTTGAGGTACTTCAATTTTTTTGATTGTTTTTGATGGAAATCCAAGACTATTCATCTTACATATTTGTAGCATGAAAATAAGGAAAATGCTCGTGGCAGAGTAACTTTTGTTAAAGCAGCCACTCAACGCAATAATCAGGAAGATGTGATGGATACAACCGATACTAATGAAGGTAGGTATGGTTGGGACTTGTATTGTATGTATAGAAAATTTAGTGAAAGATCCTATGTTAATGCATAGTTATGATGAAAAAAAAAAGAGTAGTCCACTTATTCAAATGGGCATGAATTATTTTGATCGCAAATAGCGATTTTGTTTTAATGCTATCTTTGCCGCACTCAGTATTTCGTAAAGTCATTATACATTGTTTGGTAATCTATTTATAGTCTCTACTTTGTTGGCCATTCATGTAAACTTCATTATTTTCAGGACATGGTTCTCCATTATCCGGAGATTGTGAAGAAGATGGTATGATTTTCTTTCGGTTTTTTGAAATTCTAATTTTGAGTTTTCTGACATTTCAAATATTTCTAAAAAAATTCATTACTATTCATTGTGCGCTCATTTTATCATCCAGTGTGAAATTAAGTGTTATGGTGGGAAATAATCGCTTTCGCTTTTACAGCTGACCTTTTTAGCCTTTAATTAATTTTCTCTTCCTCACACTTTTTTATTCGTTTTCTCTGTGGGTTATTAAATTATTTTTATTTCATTTCGCATAAAGTTTCCATGCTCTTGCTTTCACCTGTTTTTCGTATCATTCTGTGGATAATATAGCTTTGCAAAAATGATCTTTTTTTTGTTGATGTTCTGCAGATAACTCTTACATATCTTATCTGAAGTTGAATTAATGTTGGAAAACATTCAACAAAGCACTTTATTTGGAATCAACAGGTTCGTATAGACCATTTCATTATTAATTACAGATCCATATAAGCCAGAAGGGATTTTGCGCATGGATATTGATCACTTCAGTGACTTTGCTCGTGGTTCATCTGAAACGCATCAGAAATTAAGTGAACCGATATTTGTTAGAGGTTTGCCATGGAGGATTTTAGCAATGCCGCGAGAGCAGAATAGAGTTCGGTTTATTCTTTTTCTGTTGGGTTTGAGTGCTTTTGACACCAATTTTTCATAAATGTTTGGAAAGAATAAAAAACGACAGGAATTTTTCAATGATATCGGAAAGTGAGTGTTAGATAGTTACAGTTTCAAAGTGAACGACGATCAGCAGGCCGTGCATTTGGTTTCTTTCTGCAATGTAATGGAGAAGCAGAAGCAATTTCTTGGTCATGTACGGCAAGTGCTATTCTCACTGTCTTGTCACAGAAACCTGGAGTTGAGAATCATGTGCGAAGAATTAATCATACTTTCTATCAGAAAGAGAACGATTGGGGTTATTCGCAATTCCTGCCTTGTGAAGTAAGTTGTTCTGTATTCTTCGCTAATTGTGTGCTTATTTTGTTGTCCCAATTGCATGAGTCAGATATCGCAACAATTATGCTTTCATCTTATTGTGAGTAACTGTTTACAGAATTATGAGCAATTTAATCATTAATAAGCAGGAAGGAATGGTTGTTTCATTTGCAGACACTTCTGAACCCCGACAGTGGTTATATTAAAGATGACACTATCAAGCTGGAAGTATTAGTTATGGCAGATGCTCCTCATGGCGTGCAGTTTGTTTTCATTTTTTTTTGGGGCCTTTATTTATGCCTTTTGTTATTATAATGCTGTATTTTGCACATGGAATGAATACATATTTAGTTTTTCCTATTCATACGGCTTGGAATTCAAACATCCTTTCAAATTTATGAAAAAAAAAGATTGCATTCAGGTGGGATAGCAAGAAACACGCTGGCTTTATTGGTCTTAAAAATCAGGGTGCTACGTGTTACATGAATTCGATATTACAGACTTTCTTCTTCACCAATCAACTAAGGAAGGTTGGTTACAAATTTTGGGATTTCCTCTTACCACTTAAAGTACACTTCTTATGGAACTTTTAATTTTTTCTGTTTCCAGGCAGTGTATCAAATGCCAACTGAAAATGATGACCCAGAAACTTCGGTAGCTTTAGCTATGCAGCGTGTTTTTTATGAATTACAAAATTCGGATAAACCTGTTGGCACGAAAAAGCTGACGAAATCATTCGGATGGGATAGTGTCGAATCATTTCATCAGCACGATGTACAAGAGTTGTGCCGTGTACTTCTAGATAATTTAGAAAATAAAATGTCTGGGACTAAGGTTTTTTTTTTTTTCAATCTTTCGATAAATAGTGTGTCGGGATTCCATCAGTGAATAGTACTTCATCTCTTCTAACTTCCTCGTTTTCGATTTTAATAAAATGATTGCAATAATGTTCTATTTTTAGTTTTGTCAAAAAATAACATTCAAAGTCGTTTCAAAAACATGATTTGACTGCGAGATTTTGTTTTGAATCATTTGTGAACTCGTCAAATAAGACTATGTATTTTAGGTTAAAAATACCATTCCTTCTTTGTTTGAAGGAAAAATGAAATCATATGTTCGCTGTAAAAATGTATGTTTTGAATCAAATCGGGTTGAATCATTCTATGATCTTCAGCTTAATATTAAAGGCAAAGCAAATGGTATGTTCTTGATATGTCTGGGGCAATAGATTTCAAGTTAGAGGTTTTACTAATTTATATGAATATTGAAATTGAAAACCGAAGGAATTCAATTCTTCATGGTTTCAATTTCAGTTCTAGAATCTTTCTCTGATTATACGGCTGCTGAAATACTTGATGGTGACAATAAATACGATGCTGGAGAATTCGGTTTACAACCAGCTGTCAAAGGCGTCAAATTTATTTCATTTCCTCCGATTTTACATTTGCAATTGATGCGTTTCCAGTATGACGCATTACAGGATGCAAACGTGAAAATTAATGACCGGTAATTCATGTTAACTCGGTTTCATTTCTAATTTCGAACAAAACATAAACGTTAATATGTTTTTCTTTTTTTTTTTTTTTTTTTTTTTTTTTTTTTTTTTTTTTTGCAGGTTTGAATTTCCTGCACTTTTAAATTTGAATGCGTTCATAGAAGATGGCGACAAAAAAGAGCCCCAAGACTTTTTGCTTCATGCTGTCCTAGTACATTCTGGTGATTTCCATGGTGGACATTATGTAGTTTTTATCAACACGAATTTGGGCGGATCGCCGAAGGTATCTTTTCTTTTTCGCTATTAAAATAAAATAGTTTTGCTCATATATCACCACATTTTAGGTTTCTTATTTTGGTTCATTTTAATTCTTTGGTTTCTGTCTTGCCTTCTTGATACTTGTTTGATTCAGCTGTATCATAATTATGTAGTCCAATTTTAAACAGAACATGAATAATTCTTTTTTTTCAGTGGTGCAAATTTGATGATGATGTTGTTTCTCGTGCTTCTGTTCGTGATGCTATAGAGGCAAATTATGGAGGTGATGATCCCGATCTCCCAGGCAAATCATTTACCAATGCCTATATGCTTGTCTATATTAAGAAAAGTTCTATAAGTAAGTTACAATTTTTACTTGATTTTCCTTTTTTAAAAATCATTTACTATTAATTTTCACTTTTCCTTGCTTGAGTTTAAAATTGTAATGTAATCTTTTTATGTTTGTGATGTTGCTTTTGCATTTATAGATGACGTTTTGTGCCCGGTGACTGAAGAGGATATTCCACGACATTTGCGACTGCGGTTTGAAGAGGAAAAATCGGCCGATGCCAAAAAGAAAAAAGAGAAGCTTGAAGCACATCTTTTCACGGAGCTGATTGTATGTTGACTCTCACTGTAATTACCATCGTTTTTATTTCTTGAACATCATGTTTTTTCTAGTTGTTAGTTATTTAGGTGATATTAGAAGAGCATATGTACAGTTATTCGGGGTTTGATTTATTCGATCCGAAGATACTGGATGAAGCTCGTCGATTAAAGGTCGAGAAGAAGATGACTATTGATCAGTTGTATACATTGTTTGCAGAAGAATTTGTGAGTTGATTTCGAGGTTTTTTAATGTATACCCATATATATATATGTATATATAGGTATATATTAAAATATATATATTTATTTATTTATTTATTTATACTTATATATATTTATAAAAATGATATTAGGACTTTTATGTATGTATGTGCATATAGCCGAAATCAAAATTTTTAAGCTTAGTTTTCAGCATCTTAACGAAAATAACTTTCGCTTATGGCAAGTACATGAAAACACAATCCGGGATGAAAGGAATAATGCTCTTTCTTTGAATCGTCTTCGTCCATCAACGTTACTGAAACGTGACAGTGAGCGACCGCATACAAATCGTGTTGATATGGCACTTGAGGGTGATCGCAACATAGTTTTTCTCGAGACTGCACAAGATTCGGGGAGTTCTTTGAATGGTTTGCTGCCATACAATGAAGCAAGTCAGTTTTTTCTAAATACTTAAAATATTTGGACGATATTTTTTCTGTTAATTTTATTTATACATGAAATCGAGATTTGTTTCTTTTGCAGATGATATGATGTTTTTCTTGAAATATTACGATGCTGATGAAAAGATGACTTTTTTTTGTGGCCACATAATGATCAATTATAAATCGATGATTCGAAATTATTTGCCACAAATTTTGCAAAGAGCGCGTTTGCCTCCAGGAACAGAGTTGAAATTTTATGAAGTATAAGTTTATCTGTAGTAGCATTTTACATAGTCTTAAATTTCTAACAGCGCAAAATAAAAAAGCAGAGAATCACAGGAATGATAAGATTTCAATGATCATCAAGTATCATGGAATTCGATGATATGAGGAAATTTTTGACGCATGATTTGTACTGTTAGAAGTTTTTTTTTTTTTTTTTTTTTTTTACCAGTTTATGCACAGGATAGAATGACATATCATCTGAAAAATAATTTTTTGAGCTCATTAAAGGCATACGATTTCTGTATCTTGTTCTGAGGATTAGATTTGCTGTACATATATATCGGTTTCATGCGCATAATATAATAAACACTGATTTTTGCGGGAAAAAAATTTGGTCTATGTGTAGAAGGACTTACAGACTCAATTCGACTAATGAAGAGATAATAGTTGAAATTCTTTTTCAGTAATAGGTTATCTTCATTCACAAGTTTTAGGAGATTGCACCGGAACGAATGCGTCCCTTGTGCATAGATGATATGATATCACAAGATCACGCATTGGTGGACTTGGTTGATGGCGCATTGTTAGTATTTGAAAGAACTGATAAGTCAACTACAGAAAACAACGCGCATTTGTTTTACACGACAAAATATAATGCTATGCAGATTGAGGCGTTGCAAAATCCGGAAGGTTTTGGAACACCTCTGAATGAACAATTCGATCCAATTTTAGGAGAAATAAGCCAGGTAATCGCTTTAAAGTCATGATTTTTTAAATAAATATCTTAAAATTTCTCAAAAGTTTGAAGTTCGGTTTACTTTTTAGCATTATACGCACAACATTTTGCAGGTGTTATAACATAATATTTTATAGACATGGACCATGGGACAGTTAATGCAATGGATCGCTACTGGTATTGGATGTTCGGCAGATCATATACTCTTATGGAAGGTAGTTTATATTATTGAGCACGTTTCAATAAAATTAATTTGAAAATTGATTTTAATATATCATTATTAATAAAAATGGATTAGTCATGTCTCCATCCAAAAATTGTTATGGTTTATTTCATTCGCTTCCGGATTTTGCAGATATATTCATTTTCGCTTATTAGAAATTGTTTTTTATGGGTTGTTAGAATGAAAATGCAACAAAGCTTTCTTGTGAGTCAAAAAGCAAGTGTGACAAAATTTTTGGAAACGTCTTCTTCTATTTTTCTTCCTTATAGATCGCTGGTTGGGCTACATATTCTTTATCGTTTATCTCTTCCTTTTTCAAACGGTTGTGAAGGTTATGTCTTCGGATAATACTTCATTTGATTGCAGAAAATTGTGAATAAAGACGATATTTGTTGTGTTATTCATGGTAAGAATATTTTAACGAATTAGCTGCAGGTAAGTCAGTACAACGAGAAACCAACCAACAATCATTTGAACGAACATGAGTTACGCGTTTATTCGGTGAAAGATCTTCTTGGATTAACAGGTCCACATAGGCATGATCCTCGGCGGCAAAAACGCTATCGTGTTTATTATACAAAGATGCCCATTTCTGTGAGCGATCTCGAACGACGTTACAAGATGAGAGTGCAGATGATGGATGAAAAAATGCAAATCACGGTTTGGCTGTTTTTTTTATGAAAACTTTCGTCTTATGCGAAAGCAGAATAGCAATCAGTTTGAAAACAATATATTTTACGTGTTTCCAGGAAACTACTGTCTTTCCCGAAAAAACAGGAACAGTTCAATCAATTTTGGATGAAGCACAAAGGGAGTTCCGTTTTTCAGCTAACGGAACGAAATTGTTGAGGTGATTTCAAACTCATTACTTGCTGATTTTCTAGTGTTATAAGCAAACATTTGTCGATTGGATTTTATTTCTGTTAGTTTTAGCTTAAATCGTTAATCTTGCAGGCTTGTTTACGTAGGTCAGGCATCACACTGTTTACGGGCTTACCACGTTTTCACTAATGACACACTTGCCAGTGAAATTTATACGAAGATTGGCAATACATCTTACGCAGTCAGTTTGCCATCTCATTCAGTATGAATTTGCAAGTATTTCGACTTCTGTGGTTGTATCTTCATTATATACTGTAATATGGGATATAGAATTATAAAGTTTGAGTGCTACTTTAGTAGTGCGGTAGGTTTCTTCGTCTTTTGTGGATTCAGTGTTAGTTCTTGCCAATCTAAAACAATGAGTTGTGCTTATAAAAAAATTTTATATTATAAAATCATTATTTCATGAGGTCTTGGATGGCCTTCGCTCGAAATATCATCAGTTCAGTGGAAATAAACGTAGTGTTTTCTGTTTCTTGACTTATAAATATCTAGCTATTTGAGTAAACTAACATGTTAATTTTTTTCTTTTTTCGAGACAAATTGCAAAACTGTTCCAGGTACGGGTTGAAGAGATACCGGAAGATGAAGTGACTGTTAGGCCTGGTGAACATCTCTTACCTGTTGGTCATTTTGATAAAGTAAGTTTAAAGTTCTATACGTATAAGGTATGCATAAGTGTTTTAATGCACTAAATTTTTTAACTTCAAAACAATTGCTTCAGGATCCGACGCGTATGTTTGGTATCCCTTTTTTCATTAAAGTTACAAATGGCGAGACACTGGAGAGTGTGAGTGAGCGAATTAGAAAGAAATTGGATGTCACTGCTAAGGAATTTGAAAAGGTTTGTAAAAAATTCGTGAAAAGTGAAATCATTGGTTGGTTTTTAGCTCATATTTAAGATTAATTATTTGAAAACGAAATCTGTTTGTTGCAGTATAAGTTTGCAATAATTGTCAATAATCGAGTGAGTAAATATCTGGACAAAGACAATGTGGTTAATCTCAATGAACTTTCTCATACGCATATTACAGGTCTCCCTATTTTAACTCATATTTTCATTTTTCTTTTAGATAGTGCAATCGTTTTCCAGATATTTAATTTAATGTTGGTGTGCATAGCGAGTTAATAATGCTTCAGTGTAAATGCGGAAACATATATGAACTTCAAGTTATTAAACTTCGGCACTGTAATTTGAAATGAAGAGCGCATCACCTTTTGCAGGTTACGCATCTGCTCCTTGGCTTGGATTGGATCATATGAACAAAAGCCGTGGCACACGTGGATCGCACACAACCGAAAAAGCAATCGTTATCCATAACTGATGCTTTCACTGCTATTTTTTAATAATATGGTTACTCTTCCTTACGGCATGATCTAAGCAACCATCTCTTATGAATAATAACGAGGTAGCGGTGCTGATTATTACTAATTTTTTATGAGAGAAAGTATTTTCCAAAACTGCTTAAATTTCATGAAAGTCAGCAGTATTCAACAATATATTTGGTCGCGGTGATTGTATTTGTTCATCATAAGGAAAACATCCTTCAATTTATCCTGCTGTTGCTGTTGCTTTTCACTTCTTAAATAAAGTCTTTTTCTGCATCTTTGATGCCAACTGCTGTCTGATGGCTTCTTGCATCTAAGCCGTCTCTTTCTTTTTTGCAACAGTGATACACTGTTGTAGTGAAACAATTGTAAACTTTATGTAAGATGGTATCACTGGACACAGATTGTATTCTAAACCAATGTTGTATCATAATCGTCATCCCATTTTGCTGCACTACATAATTCTCCAATCACTGGAGTTTTTCTCATTAGTAATGCCAAGTTTGTCCGATTTGATCTAGGCTTTTCTGATTTTTGTGCTGTCGTCTGTTACATTTGCTCTTTTGTTCTGTTTTCATTATTTATAGTAATGTGATTATTTAAAAAATTTTCCAACTACTAAGTTTTGTAAATGTTCATTTCACTGCTTGCAACATAACGTCCGTATTTGCGAGAAAACCGTTTTCCGATTTTTTCGATTTTTGTAATTGCACTTGAGTGAGCCTGTTAATATGATGTTCGTACGAACGAGAGCTTAGCGTTACTAATAAGTTAGATTTATTTATTTCCCTGTTTTGGACATAAGTTCATGGATGATATTTTGACTCATTTTCTGCCGAGGAGGAATCCTTTTCAGCAGTGGGCTGTCTGATTTAGTATATAAATTTCTTGCTTTATTTTCAAACTGATTTTCTTGTTTCTTCGTTTCTGTTTGTCGTGTTATTTATACTTTATTGTGTGCATCCAACAAACCCGAGGCGTTCATCGTAGGCATGAAGTTCGCTGCCAAACGCACACCATGAATTTGTTAATAAATTTTCCTTATCTCACAAAATTGTTATGACGATTGAAGACGAATAAATTATTATTGTTCATTTTGCGCATTCCGAAAAACGCCCGCTCAATTATTTAAATTTTAATAGTTCAACCAAGTGAATAGAAAGATGATGAATGCGAATATTAGGATTTTGAACGTGATGTTATGGCTAGTTATGCGTTGGGGAAGATTAGGTGAATTGTGAACAATAAATGATTAATTCCGTAGAATGCAAGTTAGATTGTGTATTCTGTTGTGGATTCGCACTGGTCATAAATTACTAAACGGCATTCATCACTAATATTTAATCATCTTTACCCAAGTATATGAAAGATTTTTATTCGTTTCACAAATCCAAATGATGTTATGTTTAATAGTTTCTATTTGGGTCAATTCTATACGGACCACCAGTATTAGAGCACAGTAAAGTGACAGTGTCATGCTCTAGTTGGTATTCTTTTGTTCGCCCTTGACCTAGTTGGACTTCTATCTTTTGGAAATTCATATGCAATCACCAATCACCGACAGCTACCTCCTTATCTGTCTTTTCACTCATCTCAAGCGCATTGAAGCGCATAGCCACAGTTCCAATTGCTATTCTTTTTCAAATTTTATGTTCACTAGTTGTGTCCATTTTTTATACTATTATGATACTAAAATTGGATATGACTGATTCCCGCAATAATTTCATGGTAAGCTTCCAAGGAAAATAACACAAAGTATCGGATGATACTATATGCTCGCAAAACATATATTTAAAAATTTATCCAACTTATCCATTGATCTATCTGCTGCTACTTTCAATACATAATAGTGCGAAATCTCGTTCGATGACCGGGTTATATGAAGTCTTATTAATCCGCAGTTCGAGATGGTCATATTGATATATCAAACATTATTTGCCATTGCATGTGGAACAGCCCATATTAAATGTATGGGATTGTTCTAATTTCAGTTTTTGTCGCACATAATTTGCTGGTTTGTGACAAGATCAAAACATAGTATCGATTTTTATTTTAATTAATAATTTTTTTTTCTTTTTTTTTTACAATAACTGTTGGAAGTTTTGATTCGTGTGCTAGTTATTTCAAACGATCGTCACCGTGAAAAAAGCTCCATCAGAAATCTCTGATCCATGCCTATGAATCAACTGAAATCTCTACTTGTCCAGAACACAAAACTTCCATGCCACGTAAGCAGTGAGTCATCACAATAATCGTCTGATCATTTCCACAAATACCAAAACAAACATACATCCACATCCGAATTTCCAAACCGAACGCCACACACTATTACACGCATGATCCAGCAAATACCGTAATCCAGTTCACTCCTTCGTCATAAAGATTCCGGTTCTAGCACACCGATTTTGAGTTTCAAATTTCAAAATGTGTGCAAAAAGTACTTTTTAATCTATCACTATTATTATTATTGTCCAGTATTCAGTATTATTTATCAACTTTTTGAAAGTTCCATGCTCAAATCGATTTGTTATATAATTTACTTCTAGTATCTAATGACCTTAATTATGATTGAATTAATTTTGAAAAAATCATATAGTCTAGCAGTACTATCAATTATGTTTCATTCCTTCTCGACTCCTCTTTGGAACTTAGAATTTAAAAAAAAAAATTTGAAGAAAAATTCATTAATTTCAGCTTAAACTTGACAGTAAAAAAGTCTGTTTGATAACGAATTCAAAATTCATCAGGGAATTATTTAGAAGTCTTTATTGTTTCTACTTGCCACACATGTTTATCATGTAGAATTATCACTTGTCGTGAGAAATGAATATGACATTGAAAATTCGAATATCTATCCTCTTATGATTCTTCATAATATTAACTTACGAAACTGCAAATTTGAAATTTTATCTTTTTAGATTTTTAGTGGAGTTTTGAAGTTCGATATAGATATTGCATCTGATGTTTGCTTATTTTCAGATAAAGAGAGCAATGATTATGAGGATAGTTAGCATATTGCTAATTACTGCTAGTATAACACATGCAGATATCAGTGATCGGCCGATAACAATCAGATTGCCACCACAGAATCGAAAACCAAATTTTATGAAGGAGATGGCACCACCGCGTCCTATGCCATTAGAACCAGCTACATCAGTTAACCGTCCCCAAAAGCTGTATTCTGGAAATCGCCCTTCATTGACCCCTGCTGCACAACTTCCAGTTATACCGCCAGCAAGTTTATTTGTAACGAAACTTCGTGCATAATTTTTCGAAATTTAAATTTTTACTGTATTTGTGTCTTCGTGTTGAACTATCGCATCTCATCTTCATGCGTTTCCTCATTACAATATGAAGTTTCACAATAATTCAATTATAATAGGGAATGAAATTAAAAATGAAAAGTAGACATTTTGGAAAAACACTGTGAATTGTACTATAAATAGCTTTTTAAGATAAAATTTTTCAGCAATAACAATATTAGTTAAGAAAGGAGCATATGAAACTGTATTTGTACTTCTGCAATGTCGCTGCTATTACATCTAATAAATATACCATTGGTTGAACAAAACTAACTCATAAATTGTTCTGATCACAACAGCTTAGGTTAGATAAGGTCAAGGGGATTTTAACATTACTTTTAATGAGCACACATTAGTCATCTATATAAATAAAAATATAAACATTCGTTATTCATTTTCACACAACCTTTCAAGATCTTCACCGATTGATTTGAAATTTTGATACAATGTTGCAAATCAGTAATTCATTTCTCAACAATGCAATTTAGGTACCAGCCACAGAACAGCAGTTTGTACCACGTCCCATAACAACACCACCACCGCCACCTCCAATAAATATACCACCAGATGTACAAAATCAGCTCATCAAATTTTTCGGTCTCGATAGTTTTGGTATACCCGGCCTCACTGGTAATCATCCGGATGGTTTTGCAGGCGCTATTCAGGTTTCTTTATCGCATATGCAAAAAACATATATATCTTAATTGTAAAAAAGAAGATAATTGTAAAAAAATGCTTCAATTAAAAATTTCAGGAATTGAGAGCTGCAGGAATACCCGTTCAAGGTTTACCGTTGGAGCACATCTCCGGAAATCTATCACCTTCAGTTTCACAGAATGGTTTGTACATATTCCTTAAAATTTAGAAAGGTAATTGTAATAATTTCCACACAGATCAACTTGATTACAGATGTTTTGTCACAAGCAAATCCAGCATTTGGAAATCAACTGAACCAATTGTACAACGAGGCAACAGGTCCGACAAGTTATCGTGGTCCAAGTGATATTCCTTTACCTGAAGCTACTCCTGGTGAAAATGGCCTTATTGGCTTCTTGTCAAGTTCAATAAGGAAGCTGGTTCAAGACAGTAAGTTACTTTTGCATATAAAACGCTCTTATCCTTGCAGTAAATTACCGCTTATTTTAGTGGCGTGTCTTTGTTAGAAGTTCATTTCGGAGTTTGTTTCTAGGCTTCTGAATGCGGTCAATTTTTGACAAATTATTAAGGTTTCAGAAATTTGTAAATTGAAAGTTTCATTGCAGCTGGTGTAGCTGATGCATTATCACAAGGCATTCCTAGTGTACTGGGAACAGGTGGTTCCGGTGATTCATCTGTTGCATACTCAATGGATGCTGAAGCGGAAGCTGCAGCACAAACTGCCTCCCGTTCCGGAATTCGTCGACAACAAAATACTGCTCAGCGAGTACTTTCTGGAGTTGCGGCAGCGCTTGGTGGTGGTGGTGGACGTGGACCGGTTCATGCGGGACTACCGCGAATACCTGGTATCCCATTGCTACCGAGTGGCATACCTCGTAATGAACAGGGTCAAATAGACGTTGTTCAACTTATTGGTCTGTTTTCGATCTCATATAATAATATTTCATGAGAAATTATCTGCAGAATCATGAAAAATACCATTCGCATACGCAACATGCAAAACATTCAAATGTAGGCTCAATAACACGTCGTGTTTCGAATGGAACAACTCTGGCTGATGTGATACCACCGGAGCAGTTGCAAACTCTTGCTGATAACGTGACTGATGCATTGTTACCACCAACACCTGAAGACTTCGACTTGCACAAATTTATGGGAAGATGGTTTGAAGGTATCAATAGTCCTCGTGCTACGGAACAACGCTGTGTTGTACATCATTGTTCGTTTATTATTCATTTATTTCAGCTCACTTCCAAGCGTTAAAAACATTAGCCTGATCAAAGAATGATGAAATTATGCAGCTTCTGAAACTGGCTAGCATAAATGACTTCACATAAAATGTGACTGCTTTTCATTAAGTAACCTTCAGGTTATTTTCTGTAGTTGAAGCCATCTTAGTGTCATGAATCTGCACAAAGTAAACATTTACTGACTTGGCTTATTCTGACTGCCTTTTATATACGAGAAATAGCCATCAAGCTAAGCTGATTTGCTTAAAATCTAATCATTTTCATATAGATGGTGGCTTAACAAAGAACGATAAGACGGCTACTTTCACAGCATTGAAAATTTACCGTGAAGGGAGTGAATTTGGTCCGGTACGTTATTCAATCGGTTATGCTTTCCGAGGAGGTAATAAGGATGCCATGCTGCAGTTGCACAGCTCTGAAACTCCTGATGCACAGCCATGTTCGTCTGATTGCTTTTATCAGCATTATATTAATAATGTTCAGATTAAAGTCCATAACCTTATCTAGTTTACTTCATTTCTTTCACTTTTATTTTGTTATATTCTCAGAATATCTAATTCTTTGTTCATCTGGAATCAAGCAAAAACATAGTTCATATCAGAAGTGAAAGTAAATCCGGCTGATTTAACGCTAGTTTGAAATTTAGCCTATAGTTTCAAAAAAAGCTGAATAAAAGGTTATTTTAAAAAGTTAGATCTAAATTTCAATTTTGATAAGCATTTCTAGAACTTTTTTTTGAATTTGTGAAGCACTTTTCAATTTGAGTCTTTTTATGATTTGATAGAAATGACAAAAGTTGAATTACGAATATTTTCAGTTTGGATTTACAAATTGGGTCCAGAAGGAACAGATCCATTTGGTAATCCACAATATGAATGGGCAGTTGTGTCAAATTGGGTGAAATATCCAGTAACAGTATTAGTACGAGATCCGGATAGATTTAAAGCAAAGTACGAGCAAGAAGTATTGCGATGGCTAGAAGATCAAGGTTTCATTAATGGCTTCATCAGAGCTTTTAACATGCTGCAACCAGCCAGTTACAGCTCCTGTCAATATGCTGACAGTACTTTCGAAGTATTTGGACCTAGTAAACGTTTGACCTGAACTTCGTTACTGATCAATATTGATTTATTTTTTCATTGGCTTTATTTGATTTATTTATTTTACAGACATATCATTTAAGCATTCTTTGAAAAATCAAATGAGCAAAATTGTATTCGAAAAAATAGTGGGCTCGAAATTGCTGATTCTATCAGCAAAGTTAAATTGAATTTTGAAGAAAATTCTAGTTCATTTTATCATTCTCAATCCCAGTGAGAACAAAAATTGAAGAACTGCCGAATAAGTAGGGATTTAGCATAATTTTTCGCATGATTTCGTCAAGAAATTCAGATATAACTAAATTGTTTCTGCTAAAATACTACTCATTAGATAAGCTATCTAATAAATATATATATATATATTTTTGTCTGTTAAAATAACCATCTTTATCTTCAATGCCTTATGTTTTCTGTGTGTATATTTATAAACATTTAGCTAAATTCTATATTTATTTACTATGTACCACTTACTTGGCTGAAAGTTTGACTAAAATTTCGTTCGAAAGGATAGTAAAAATTTGTTCTTCAGGTTAATTCCTGTTTTAGAGAGTGTTACCTGCAATCATAAATTTTCAAGATGATTGATCATCAAATTGTAATTGATAATCGGTGTTATCCCTGAAACACTAGGTTTACAATCAGGCAGACCACTGATGTGATATGTTTTTAATTTGTTTTTCATTGAATTAAAATTCTATGATATAATTTTCACCACTTATTAAAATATTTCAAAACTTCGTTGACTTATAGAGCGTCTACACTAAACATTCTAATTTTTGAATGTTGTATCACTGCTGCTAATACAAAAAAGATCCTCCTACTACATCTCGAATACATACTACAACTCTTTTTTTTTTATAAAAAAAAAAAAAAAGAGAAAAGAAAAAAAAATGATTAAGTATTATTAGGACTTTTAAAAAAAAGTACTGAAAAACGGATATAAACGACCATACTATTATATTTATTGAAATATCTTTATGCGATTGCAATTAAGTGAAAACTGATATAATTATTAGGAACCATCGTTCCATGTATTATAGAAAAACTAGTTTTACGCGAGATAATTCCAAATGCCTGAAAAAGAATACCTAACAATAAAAAGGAATGATGGAGAATGTGACCTAGTTCCATCATTCTAACACTGCTGAATTATATCGGTAATCTATACATCATTCAAAAAAAATTTGAATAATCAAGATGATATAAATTTTGCCTTTATGCTGAGCAACATGCAAATTTGAAAATGACTCTCTCTCTACATTTTCCCAAATTTTATTTTGAAACTTCGAGTTTTTTCCTAACCTTTAGTATTTGTTAATTAGTAATACAATAGCTATTGAATTGGCTCAATTAGTTTATAGATGATGTGGGTGGAATGCTTGCACATTTCATTCACATAAGAAAAAATTTTTTCGTACTGAAATAAAAAAACACTAAAAAAAGCAGAGAAATAAGAAAGAAGAAATTTCAAATTCAGTTTCTCCTTCTGCACTATGCAACTTGCACATGATACAACTATATTTATATTCTCAGACATATTTATTAAAAACGAATGCAAAATTGATGATAAAAGCCAAAGAGATAGCGTCGTGGAAGTTTTTTCTTGTTTGGAGAAATTGGAAATTGGTTGCTGGTGTAGACGAATTTGTTATATGATAAAGTCTTTGCTGTGATGTAGTTTATTATGGTAACTACATTACAATGCAATTTGTAGATGAATATGGAAGGTACAACCGATAGCTTGAATATTTGGTTTTTATGGATAATAGGGGAGTTTATTCCGGTGTTTATTTGGAGTTTAGAAAGTGATCAGATTTGAGAAGGATTAAATAGGTATTAATGGTGGAAAATAACGGGAAAAGATTTGTAGGGTTGGAACTCGATATAAATTATTTGTTGCTTAATGAAATCCTTGATATGATAGGTTTTTTTTTTGCTGCAACTATGATAAACAGTGATTGACAAGTATCGATAATACAACCGATAATTTGAACTTTCCATTGATAATAGAGAAGATATCTGCGGGTTTATTGGGAATTGATAGAATTTGATGAGGTTTGGAAAGGACTTTTGCTCGACTAGAGCAAAGGATTGGATACCCTGACCGGTCGGAGCAAGGTTGTTTACTACATGTGACCCTAGTACAATTTGTGATATATCAACTTATAGCGCAAAGAGAGATAATTTACAACATGTCACGATAGCACAACACAATTTACAATATGTTAATAATATCGTGAAGGTCAAAGTTCGAATATACAAAGATATTTCTATACTACAAAGATTTTTAATTATTTGAGAACATCTGCATTCCAAAAAATATTGAGAGAAACAAATAGATGTATGTAAGCAAAGTTCTGCATAGAATAATATCTTTCGTCCGTACAAAAAAAAGATTTCCCGCAAATGTATAATGGACATAAAATGTAACAATTTGAGTGCACACTCTGAAACAATGAAAGTTGGAAATATAAAGTGATAATTATTGTATTAGCACAATTCTATACATGCTTTGTAACCTATTTTGTTCAAACAAAGTACTTTGCTTTTTTTCTTTTTTTTTTTTTTTTTTTTTTTTTTGGGTAATAGCCCCTAAAAAAGGAAATCAGTAATTTTGTAAAAAGGAATGGCAGAGAGAATATTAACCTAGATTTAATATTAGAAATTTCAAGGTCTAATCGGATCAGTGAGCAGATGAATGAATTTAATTCGTAGGTCAACAACCTTACCCAACTGAACAGCCCCACACATATAATATTATTGCTCAATCCACTGTACAACAACCCGCAATTAACTTCATTCTATACAAATGATATCATTATTCGTGTTACTTGTTGTTACTGTAAGCTATGTGGAAAGTATTGGTGAAAATCCGGTAGGTCAATTTAAAACTTTTCAAAATTTTGTGAGTTGAAAATTTTTTAGTCATTTCTGGAAAATATTTATTTACTCATATTTTTTGAAATGATGATTTGAGCATCTATCCATACCGAATACTTGACATTCATAAATTATAGCACCAATTTGGTTGAAAACTTTAAAGTTCATAACACAGAATAATTTTTTAACATTCATTAATTAATGAAATAATATCAATTACTGTTCATGAAAAATTCACTTAGCTTCTTTACACCTGTCGTTACAATGATAATTAATCATTATTGCACATTTTTTTTTTTTTTAAATGCTATCGTTTCATTTTATGTATTAACATTTTCAATCTATTTCTTTACAACAATAAATGTGGAATATTTTGTTAATGCGACCGCTATAAAATCAGACTTGATTAGAGGCTTTCAACATCTCGACAAAGATACAATTTCGAATATTCGAAAGTATCATTAGCATTCATATTTAGTCAATTCCGAAATAAATGAATAGTTTTTAGATGGATGTCAACGCTATAGCTGGCATCATTGGTGGTATAAGCAATATGATGCAAAATAATGTTGAAACAATTGATGTACCATCTTCACAAATCATGGGCCGTTGGTATCAGGTTATCATTTTTATATTTGCACCGAAATGATAATGTTTCCATGCTTCTCTTTGATGTCATACTTCTGCAAATTCCCAAAATTTTCACACTGATACTTATCGTTGCATCATGTAATTATCTGGCAAATGTTATAACAATTTAGTTTCCAAAATCAATCATACTTTCTTAGATTATTTAGCTTCAAGCTACATAACAAAACGTACAATCGACCTGAAATAGTGAGTAAAAGCAGGAATTTTTGCGAGCATATTATAATACTGTTATAACTATTTGTTAAATACTGTGATAATTAGGCTGTCAGATCAATGATCAAAAATTTCAGTTCAGAATAGTTTTAGATTTTCATGTGTAGTGAAAGAATTATTTTTCCATACTGCTTACTTTTCCAGAATATATATGTGTTACAGGTGTACAAAGCAGCGATAGCTTTCGATGTGTACAGAATGGATATTTTTTGTCCAGTTGCATACTGTGAGTCTCTACGATTTGTTCATCGGACATTTTTGCAACATATCATTTGCCCAGAATCTCAATCTTACATTTCCACTTATTCTAATGAGGATTCCTCTGCTTTATGCCTTAAATAAATAAACTTTCCAGTGACCTCTCATATAGAAGTGCAAGACAAGGTCATCCATACTATTTATTATTTAGATCAATTGATAGCATTTGAATCATATTAAAATTTATAGTCAAGCCGAATTCGGTAATGGGTGAAGATGGGTTTTCGATCGAAGAAGCTTATCGAGTGGTCACAAAAAATGGTCCAGTTGAGACTTACAAAAGAGATTTGAACAAAGTTGGTACTGGACAGTACTGGATGTATACTGAGGAATATTTTTATCCTCGACAGTGTGAGTAACATTTGCATTTGAAATTTTAATTTTTATTTAAATTTAAAAAAAAAAAAAACATTTAAATATTACTACGCAATCATACATCGATATTCCATGGTATTAAAATACAGTAATCCTAAAGGTTGCTGAAAATTTCAGTTAATATCATCAGCGTTGGTCCAAATTATACGAATACTACAGATGGGATGGAAGAGGAAAAACAATATCAATATATGGTTGTTACCGATGGAAACAGGCTATCATTAAGTGTTTATGCTCGCCATCCAATGATATTTTATCAAGTAATCAAATTACTTATTTATTTTAGTTTTAACATACCATGTCAATTGAATCTTTTAACTTACATTCGATATATATTTTCAGAAATACAACGAAGAAGTTGTAAAATTTCTTGAGCATGCTGGATTCGGTGGAAAAGTTTTTTGGAATTCTCCAAAACCTATTTACCAGGGCGCCGACTGTGAATGGCCATCCGAAAAAGAAGTGTTTGCTCGACGGTATGTCGCTTTAGCAGTTAAATGATTCATTTTAAAATAACTCTCTGAGTAACTCTTTTCTAACGACTCATCTGAAAATCCCAGTATGTTCAGGACTTTTACTGCTTTTATAATTCAACCGGGAATTTCATTGCTCTTCTAAATTTTTACCATTTAGCAAAAAAAAAAAAAAAAAAAAAGCAATTAAAATCTTATGTCGTGTTTGAAACTGAACTAATTCATTGAATCACAAATAGCAAATTCAATAAATCTTCGTTTTTTTTTTTTTCGTTCTTCAAATCCACGGTATTAATTAATGACTTATTGAACATTCTTTTCACGGGTTGAAAAAAGTGATTTCTTCTTCAATTCTTCCCTCGTCTTTATTGTCTCACTTAATCTTCCAACACACTCACAAAAATAATGCAGGATAGATAGGGATTTTGTCTTAAACGTTATTTTGGTCGTCAAATTTGAAATTGATATTTTCCAAAGTAGAGCTTGGTAAGAAATGTTCAGAAAGATATCTATTTAACTTATCAATACAGTTTTAGTTAAAACACTTTTAAGCACTCTAATCTCCGCGATTGATTTCTTAATTTGATGCAGTACTTACTTTACTAAAATTGGAGAAAGTATTAATATAAGAACAAACAGTTTCTGTGACATCAGTTTAACAAAATGATGATTTGGAATAACGAATTATGCCATGAATATATTGTATTCCGACTTAAAATAAATCTTAATTTTTTAAGCCATAGTTTTAAGTAATATGTAAAATAATTTTATCCATGAAATAATCTCGTTGAAATTTCAATTTACGAAATTATAGTAAATTTTTTAAGAAATAAGCAACACTGCTTTTGTTACTTAAGAAATTTATGTACGAAATTGGAAATTAGAAATTTAAGAAATTTATGTAAATTTATAAAATTCATGTAGGAATTTATGAATAGGGAGTTTTTTTTTTTTTTTTTTGAAAATTAAATTGAAAAACTAATTGCTTTGCAGAGTGTTGAAAAATCAAGAGTTAGCGAAAAATGGCGGACTGGATACAGCGATTAAATCCGGATCATTCAGTGGTTCTTCGCAAGCAACAGATGTCCGCAGTTCAATAACAGAAATTCTTCAGAATCCGCAACTAGCTCTACAGAAACTTGTGCAAGGGCACTGACACCTGTTGATATTGACATACTCACATGCACCCACATACACACCCACATACACACACACATACAGACAGACACCCAAGCGAGTATTCCTGCTCCGTTCATTTCACCTCTGATATATTTCAGCCTTTAGCAGCATATTATTATCTAACTGTTTAGTAGTACATTTCCATTTAGATGGCCCATATACAGGTGTGTGGGTGTGTCCGTCGGTCTGTCTTCCGTATTTCTCTGTGTAATTTGGATATTACGATTGAATAGAATGCGATCTGATGATGATGGTAATGAATGTATTATCCGTGTTCGATAAACGTGTCACCGAAGGGCAATGGCCTAATGTGCTAGTTTGAAGTGATACACAAGTATGCGACAAATGCGACAGATGCCGTCCAGCCTTTCCTTCTTTACATTTATTTTCCGATTGGGGGTCAGTTGCTGGGTCTCTCCCTCCTTCCGGCATTTTTTTCGGTATCTTCTTCATCGACTTTATTTCGCCTCCTTCTCGCTCATTTATCATTTTTAAATTAATAAATTTAAGCGGATTTACAACGATTTAGTCGTTCTCACTAATATTCTTCAATTACCATTCTTAATTTTGAACAAATTCTCAGAATCTCCTGTGATTCAGCACATTAAATTGTTTCCTATTAATGGGAGAGGTGACAAATTTTTATAGTTGATATAAAGAAACTTTTTTTTTTTTTGTACACATAACTGCATATCAACATCGCAAAAAAAAAACGTTCAGCATGCTGAGTACCAAGCATTTTCTTTAATCTGTCATTTGCTTGAGCTGCTTATTATTAACTCATGATATTCATTTTTGCAAGTTTAGTGAGTGGTATAGTATTGTTAAATTTTTAGTTAATCTATCTGATCACATAGAAACAGTCGTTTGTATTTAACTTCGAATTATAACAAACTACACTGATATCGATTTGCAGAATTTAAAAAAACATTTAGGTTAATGGGACAGGCGACAAACCGTTATAGTTGATGTAAAGAAAGGTCACCACAAGTAAAGTAAACATATGGGAATAAACATGGATGTGATACATTTTTTGCTAATTCTGGCGATCCGTGTGATGCCACTGACTGCTGCTCAACTTGATGTATTTGCGCTACCTCAAGCTCCACGTTATGCAGCAAAACCAACAGTACCACCGGAATACAAGAAATATTTCGAGTTGGAAGATCATGCACGTGGCCTTGTTGAAAGTGTTATTGGTCCAAGACCAGGTGGTTTCTTTCCACCAAAAAGTTACGAAATTGGTCGTCCAACACGTTTCAACATAGATAATAGTAATGCCACATTAAATGAAGTTGAACGTTCTCTTGAGCAATTTCTAAATGCACCATCAGGATTTCCTCAACAATTACCACCTGGTTTCGGTCAAGGTTTCTCGCTTGCTAACAGTGGTAGCCCCATTGCATCATTTACAAATATCCGCAAACATCCAGTATGTGAAAATTGCATTTGTGTTGCCCATTATTTGGCTTATTTAAATTTCTTTTTCATATCCTTCACATGATATTCAAAATATTCTAGCACTTTTATACGCTTTTGCAGAATTTAATAATCCTAGATTTCTGATTTTTTCGCTTCTGTTCAAATGAAGTTAACTGCTGCAATCACAGGGGATGCAACCGAGAACGATGGCAGAGGAAGAAATTGAAGGATCAGGTGATAATGTGCATTCATCCATACGTGGTATACCCAATGTTTATCCTGATTTAGCTAGACCACCTGTTGAGCTAATACGTCCTCATTTACGACAGGTAGCTACGGAAAAGGTACCAAATTTCAGTTGTGCCCATGTCAATATTCCTTTTTTTTTTTTTTTTTTTGTTCTACGAGCAAAATTATTGAAAGGAAGCAAATAGTTTTGAGACTGAGCTAAATGCTGATGCATAAACAAGCAATTAAATTAGAAAAAAAAAAAGATTGAATTGTCGAATTTGAAATCAGATGACTCAGTGAATCATAATTGCATCAGATGCCAGCAATACCAAAGATTCAATCACAACCTGAGGTTCCTGATGGAGGTTTCGGACCTAACGAGAATGTGTTCCGTCGTACTTCAAACAAAGAAAGTGATGATGAAGGCGTCAAAAATGAAGTTCGTGCAAACAATTATCATTTGTTTCAGTCCTTCGAAAATTTTTTGCAAATTCCAAACTTTTTGAATATTTAAAAACTATTGAAAGTTGATGAATTTATTTTTATTGGCGAAAAGATTTCAACTTATAATCCTTATAGTATGGTGGATTAACGGACGATTCTCCATCGTCGGGCGGTCTGATCGGTACAATAATTAATTTAATTGGTTTGAATAGCAAGAAAAATAAGTTGGAACAACCTGATACACGGAGTTTAACGAAAGCGTTTGGTAATTTGATTGGAAGTGAGAATAGTCCAATTCCAGCCAAAAACGTGATTGCCGATGTTCTCTACAAAGCGCTTACTGGTGGATCTGTTCAGGTGATTATTTATGGCTCAGTGGTACTTGAAAAATTTATTTCCCAGAAATTTTACTTAAAATTGGTGATATTTTACTGTAAGTCTCAACATTTCAAGTGACACGTCTCCAGTTGGCTAAATTCATCATTAAAATAAATATTTTTAATTAGTATTACGAAAGACGTATTTCAAATTTTGCAATTAATAACTGCACAAAAAGGAATCAAAAAACTCAGATCGTCTCAGTTTTCTGAAATATGCTAATATGACACTGATTGGTTTCTAAATTCAACTGACTGGAATTATTTTCCATCAATTTTTTAGGTAATGTATTCATGAATTGACTTCATACATGAAAAATTGCAGACGAATGGAAGTGATGAAAATCCTGATTCCAAGTTGACGTCACTGACGCTTACTCCTGCACAGCAAGCTGTAATCGGTGAAAATTTGGAAATGATTCAAAACCTAATAACTCAACCATCATCTCCACTCTGTAATCCAAAACCAATTCCTATTGAAGAATTTGATGTTGATGCATTCATGGGTCAGTGGTATCAGGTTAGTTAGAGCTAAAGTTATGAACGAATAAGAGTTGTGAAAATTCTGGGAGAGAGTCGACAATCGACATCTCTTATTTTAATTTGGAAAGTAGCTATTTTGACAAATGTTTTAGATAAAAATCGAAACTAATCCTTTGCTCTGAAAGTTTCCTGGAATTCAAGTATTTTTAGCTGTGAACTTAAACTTTAGGAAGATTCTTGATAACTTCAGGTCATGTATAGTCCACCGTTGGCAACGGGACCATGTAGTATGGTTGCTTATAAGAAGTTAGCAGATGTGAACAATGGCGGAGTTGGCACGATATTTGAAGTATTTGAATATACAACCGATGGTACACCGTATGTTAAGCCACGTATCAGTTCTGGATATGCTATTGTTAAGCAAGCTGGAGAACTGATTTATCGTACAACCAGTTATCAGGATGATGTAAACGGTAGGTATTTACATTTAGAAAGAAATTATTACAGCAAACATTTTTACCCATCATGGAAAAAGTGTTTTTGAAAATTTGCATGGTTTTCTAATTTGTGTGGAAATTTTAGTTCATATAATTCATGCTGGTCCGTTAAATGAAGCTGGACAATACACCTTTACAATACTTTCAACAAATTGCAATTATCCATTATATGTATTCGCACGCGATCCTGTCGTCTACAAACAGGTTACTAATATTTTATATTAAAATTGTTGAGAAACGATCTCTTTCAAGGAATTTGTAATAGTCAAAAAAAAGATGAAGTATGGCAATTTTAACGAATCATACAGTTTGCTTATTCATACAACTTCAAATTAGAATTGTTTTTTTCGGAGAAAATATTGATTGAATGAACCTAGGCAGTAACAATATACCTTTTTTTAACAGAAAGAATTCTAAAAAAGTGAAATTAAATGGAATTTGGGGGGAAAATTGAAGCAATTAAATGGAAATTATAAGCTGCAACATTTTAAATTTTGAACAAGTTCATATTATTAGATGTTGCCATATCATCAGATATACTCATATTATTAGATATTGATATTATAATTTTACTTCCACAGTCGTTTTAATATATTCATTCATATCAAAACATTCTTCATTTCCAAGAATTCCGAAACTTTTCGTCATTTTTCTATTTTTACAGCGTTATGAAACGACTGTGAATCAAATTCTTGAACAGAAAGGATTAATCAATGGATTTTCTCGCTTGCTGAACATTGTTGCACCGGTGGATAATTCGGTGTGCACATTTCCACCAAGTCTGTTCAACATTCGTGAATAATGCAACCACAACATCATTATCTTAAATGACGTAGCGTAGCAAAAAATTTGTTGAAGAAATTTGCTACAATAAATTACTAACTAATTTTCGTTTTTTCTTCTCTTTTCTTTTTGTTTTACGATAAAATTTGACGCATTTCGAGAATATTGGTCAAGGATATTACCAGTTTTGTAATTACATAATGAAATAATTAAGAGAATTCCATATTCGATCTCTTTTTAATCAAATTAAACTTGAAATTTGTGTTGAGCTTCAGACTGGTCACATTAAAACCACGACAGCTTCTTTTTTTTTTTTTTAATTAATATACTTACGGTGACAAATTGACATTTCCAGATATTTTTGCCGGGTATTTCTCATTTGTCATCTGTGGTTCTTTCCAAACACCTGGTTTTCTTTTTTTTCTATCTTCACCGAAAAATTCATATAATCAAAGTAGTATATATGCCAATTCAAACTATCCTTTGTTGTGTCTGCCATTTAATGTTTGTAATTAAAATTATTTGTGAAATTGTTGATATTGTTCCCTTATTTTACAGCAAAAATACTTTGTTTTTCAAATTTTTGAAAATTTCTTCCTGAACGTTATTATCAGATTTACCAGGCCGAAAATATGTGCATTAACACTGTACATAATGCTTCGAATTGAAACTTTTAACATATGTCTCTACATTTTATTCAATGTTTTAATACAGTTATTCAATAAAAGATGCAAAAAAGTATAAATTCTGGATTTTGGCGTATTACTTTCCCACTGCGCTGATTGTTATATCCATTCCTAATTTAAAGAAAAGATAAATAAATAATTGCATATTACCTTTGCGTATTACATATGCTTAAATAGTAGTTCATTAAAATAGAAGTGTCAGAATAACAGTAAAAGTTAACATTGTAGACAACGAAATAACAAATCACAAGACTATGAAATTGACTTCCAATCTGAACTTCTCATGTAGTGGTCGAATTTCTGCGTTTATCAAAAATCTTGATTCTTCAACCGATGCAAATAACACTTGCCATTTTTTTCATCGTACTGGTTGTCAGATGATTCTTAATAATGACCCTGTAAGTCTCAAAATGGTACAGGTGCTAGTGATGACTAACATGTTAATGAGTTGGAAAACTGTTTTTTAAAACCAATTTTCTAATTTGATTTTTCTAAATCTTCAGCAAATTTAATAATTTTACAGAACGGAAGTAGTGAAACAGCATAAAGAAACTGGAGCGGATATGGCAAAATTTCTAAAGAGGAATTGTTCCATCCATCGTTCTTGATCTGAAGTTTATTGAAGAAAAAATGATCGTAATTGCTTGATTTCTTCATGCTCCAGGCTTTCATTGCACAATTCCAAGATGCAACCTGTCATCTTGCATCTTATCATTTTGATATAATCAACAAAGATCATTTGACTGATAATGGATAATGATGCGTATAATTCGTGCAACCTGGCTTTATCGTTTTCATGTTGCAATAACGACGGCTGTGACTGTTGAATGCAGAGCTGTTTCTTTCATTGAATTTAAAATTTCCATCTTTATTCATCATCTAGATTGTCGGCTATTTCGTTGATTTCACAATCTTAAATTTTTTGCAGAAATTCAGAAGTCACTGTCTAATCGGTTTTCGTTTTCTCCAATCTTATAAATATTTTTTATTATTTTTAAAGAAACCACGCATACTAAAATCGCAGAATAAGTTGGAAGTGGTTAAGTGTCTACTTCCATTCAACTTGACTCAATGAAGGCAAAAAAAAGCCTACATTAATTGACCATAAAACAGTAAATCTGTGGAGCGGTGAAATAATATTTGCGTTATATAATCCAAATTCCATTTAAAAAAGCATTGATAAAAGATTTGCCAAGCATGCAGTGCGTATCATCTTTTATTCGAACCTTTAGTTATCCAAACAGGAAAATTTCCAACAGTCACAGTGGTGTTGAGTGGGAAAAGTGACAATAATTCTGAGTTAAATAAAGCGCTGATAATAGTGACGAATTGGTTAATCCTTGGAAATGAAGAAGTGATAGTCAGAAAAAAAGAGCACTGAAGTGTGTAGATTTGGAGCTCTCAAAATGACAACCAGAAGGGTGTTGGCAAGAAGAAGAGGTCAAACAGGGACATAGACCTCAAAATAACCCTCTTTTAGAGGGCGTAATAGTGCGTGTCGGTGTAAGAACAGGGAGACACAGATCAGATCGCTGATTATGTACCAATGACCTAATTCAAAACATTTCAAACATTGATGAGCCAAATGGCTGCTTCTTCTTTAGGTCGTTCCTCCACGGTCGGTACTATTTTCATTTTAACCTTTAGCTTCTTTTCGTGGATTGACTTACCTCTGTCGCACTCACAGCTCATTGTCAACGATACCCAACAACAGCGGTCTTTAGCTAAAAATGCTATCTCACTCGCACCAAAATCACCTTCGAAATTTCCTCATGAAAGCAAACAGAATAATCCTGCATTACAATCAGCTGGCAAAACTATTACACTTAGTAAACAGGTTTGTTTGTTAAATTCGATAGTAGCGTGATAATAAATGTGCATATTAGAATATATGCCATATTTTGATATAATTAAAGACCGATTAATTAAATCTTTTTGCAGTTATAATGTAAGGTCATTTTGTAATTAAATCAGTCAACATTTTTTGGAAAGAAAAGTTAACAGATTCCAACCAATATTGCCATTCGCTTCCTTCATTATGATAATTCCTTGGATCTTAGACAATATGCTATTCCAATGGCTCCTTGATTACTTTATTCAATTTTCAAGTGAATTTGTGAATTGCTTATGTCCAACTGATAATGCAAGAATTATATCAAGATTTAAAAATTGAAGAAAATTATAATGTAAATTCGTAAAAAATTGATTGTTTATCAGTTTATTAGATTGCTTTACAGGATAAAATCGCTCTAGCAAAACTAAGCGAAATAGCGAACAGCGTTTTGGGCCAATTAGGATTTTCATCTGATTTCAATGGCCGCAGATACAAGCCATTATCACCATTTAGCTCCCTTCAAAGTGATGATATAAATTCGTTGTTATCGGAAGCAAATCAGAACCGTATCGATTTGCAAGGTATTGCCAGCGGACAAATTCCCGGTTTGGCTCCAATTCCAGTACCAGCTTTTCCTGGACCGCAGGATGTACCAGCTATACCAGGAGTAAACACCATTCCTGGTCTTAGTAATTTCAACTATCTGGTCTGTTTTCTTTTTTGTTTTTCAAATTTCAAAATTACTTCCAGACTAAAGCTTTCCCTAATTTCAAAACTATTTCGTAACTGAATTTAGTATCCAGAATACTCATGCCTAAATTGTTTCGTGGTCATATTGGGCCATATGGCGGGACGGCTTTTTTGTAAGTGGCACTAGAGAAAACTTACCATCCTGACTTTCCTTTGAATGTATTTCTGGAAATAAACTTACGTTGTTCAGATAAGCCAGTTATTTCCGCAAATGATTCCACCGACAAATACTCTTTTGGGCTCATCGATCAGCCGATTAGTGCCAAAAGGTTACGCTAAAAATCTGGCAAAAGATGTCTTTCGAGCTGTTCATCCAGCTGCCGAAAATGTCGACGTCGCTCGCATGATGGGTCGTTGGTTCCAGGTATGTGTTTGCGAGTTTTGATTAGTTGTGCAATTTCCATCAACAATATTTTCATTTAATTCAAATTTTAGGTAATCAACAGTCCTCATGTTATCCGAGAAGCATGCACAGTGTCGCACTGTATGTTCTGTTTGTTTTTGGTTGTCAAATAAAGGTTTAATTCTCATTGATGACGATATTATAATAAATTATTGGAGATTTTGTTTTCTTTAATATCCTAAAATAAATTTCACAATTTTTATTTTGCCAAATCATTTATACAAAAAAATGCAAAAGCCTAGGCAGTTTTGATTATTAAAGCTCAAAATCAATCTTTTATAGTTGGTGCCTTGACGAACAATACATATAGTGCAACATTTACGATCTTGAAGTTTTACCGTGAAGGGAATGCTAATGGTCCACCGCGTTTCTCACTTGGTTATGGATTCAAATCCGGCGATACCGGCCAGTTCGTTCTACACAGCAGCAATTCACCGGATTCAGAACCATGTAATCAGTTGATCGATTTATATATCCTGAGCAATAATGTTACTAGAGCAGAGCTGTCTTTTTCCTTAAATTCATAATATTTGGACATTACTGGTAAGTTAATTTAGATCAGAGTAAGATGTAAGTTAAATACAACATTCAAGTTGGTTCTTCTGATTAACCAAAATAATGTTCGAGCTTGTTTCAATGTTTATCATACTTAGATGAGACCTAAATTTGATTACATTGCTATCATCCAGTCTGATGGCAATGGAATTTTATTCGAAGCGCTCTCGAAAATTCTAATTATGGATTCAAGAGAAAATTATGGAAAATTCAAGTTTTTCTTCTAGAATTTACGCAATTTCAAATTTTTAAGCAACAAATAATATGAATTTCAGTAGAAAAAGGGCATCACTATGTTTCATGGATTAAAATCCAGTAAAATTTTCATATTGCAGTTTGGGTAATTAAAAAGGGCCCACTAAACGAATACAATCAGTATGATTATGTAATTGTATCAAATTGGGTCCGATTTCCTGTATTTGTGATTGCCCGAGATCCAGAACAATTTCGTAACAAGCATATGCGAAACGTACTACAATTTTTGGAGGATAATAGTAAGCATCTGCTTTGAAAGCAAATTGTTGATCGATTATAAGAATTTAAAAACACTTCAGGAAACACAATGATTTTCTCAGGTGAGTCAATTGATTAAAAAAATCAATTGACTTAAAAAGGAAATGGGCAATAAGATTAAAGTTACTAACAGCCTTGGTGGTCTGTGGATGTTTGAATCATTTTTGGCTTACTTTTTTGAGTTCGAATCTCATTAAATCGAAATTAATCAAGCAGAATACTTTCCAGATTACATAAATGTGATGACAAAAGCTTTCAATATGATCTCTCCCGTGGATTACAGTCAATGCCAGTACACGCCAACATTTTCTGGAGCAGGGCGTTAGCTATTACTTTTCCCGTTTCATTGATTGTAATATAAAATTGTGTTCAAAATTTTGTTGTCCTTTCATTGATCAACCAGGTGTGATTCGAAAGTGCAGCGAAAGTTATCATGGATAACAGATTTTGCAGCAAACATTTTCTTTCTAACATATAAGTAAAGATTTCATTTTTTTTCTTTGTTCCTCTTCATTAAGAAGCTGAGTAACAGTTATGAAATGATACCGATATCTGAATTTTTATAAAACCGAATAAAGCGGGATTTGCAAAGTATCAGATATCAATGATGCCATTGGATATTCGATTACTCAGATTTGTTTAATCAGTTGATGATTTTATACGAAAAAGTTTTGTTTCCAGAAAAGAAGTTTTGGGAAGAAATACTGCTGCATGAACTTTAACTGATATCTTTCAAGAGAATGAAATGTAATGATTTTATTCAAAATCAAAAAATATTTCATGTAAATATCATCCGAAAAAAAAAAAGCTAGTATTATCAACTCAGTTGCTGTTTTGACTGGAACAAAATCAAAGCTTTTTACAGCGAATGATTTCCTTAATTTCAGTCTTTCCTTTCTTCAATGACATGGTTATTAATTTTACTTTCATTCTGCTCACATTTCGCGTTGCTATCTTTTTCTTATTTTTTATTTTCTGATTTTAGTGCTGTTTTACTTTTTTTTTTTTGAAACTGCAAAATTTTATATATTTAATTAAGCAGTTTAGAATTCTTCTGGATCTTGATAATACATCGAGAAACATGAAAGATTCACTATAGGCACTAAGAGGATGTCAGAAGAACCGGACGCGCAGTCGTTGAAACATTAAAAATATCATAAATTGTTTCTCTTCTGAATTACTACAGCGTGGAATTATGATGCTGACAAGTCATGAAAGCAAGGAAAAGCGAAAAGTAGATCAGGAAATATTTTTAAAAATGTAACAGACAGAAATTTTGTCTTTAAGCAGCTGAGATTACGGGAAATTTGCATGCTATTTTCTCTGAAGAGATATTTTTGAAATATTACATCACTTCGTTGATGGTTTTTTTTACTTAATTTATTTTCATTTTTCAATTTTCGTCGTCCATATTTCTCAAAGTTATCGTTGTATTTATGAACTTTGATATTTTGCCTGAAGCAACTGTTTTCCAAAAATCTATAAAAAAGACTGAGAAATCAACAAACTAGTCAGTCCGGAAGTTCTTAAACACATGTCTTATCTATATAAAAACAAGCGCCAATTCGAATGCAACGCTTTATCAAAATTTCGAATCAATCGGTGAGGAATTTAAAACGCTATGTGGAAATGAACAACGAATATTTACATTTTTATTTATGTGGATATTTAAATCTGACATGCGACGACTAACTCACTGACAAAATTCCAGTATTTCTCTAGAAATGTTGGAAGTCTAAAATCTTTTAGGTAAGTCCCTATCCTCAATTTAGAAAAATTTTTACATCCTTGCAATTTTTCTGGCTCTTTTAAGTACATGTGTGATCGCCATTTTCATGATTGTGTAGCTAGCAATCGCACTCTTATGCAAAAATAATTCTGAATCTTCGAGTAAGGGTTCGCTTTTAAAAATGTTCGAAAAAGTACCACTTCTCAATTGACGATTTCCTGATAGGTTACGCGCTTTTTGTTAGCTTCTCTGATCCTCTCACTTAGATAATGTATTCAATAGCATTCAAAGCTCATGATAGTTTAATGGCTAATTACAATTTTATCTTCTTCAGCGGTTGGATGCGTCCGGAAAATAAAAAATAATGATCTTTGGATGTTAATCTTCCGATAGGTAGTTTTTTTAAAGTTTCAGTCACTTAATGAAATTTCCAAAATTTATTAATACTGAACCCATCAATTAATTAGTACATCGAAAAAAAAGAAAAAAAAGGAATTGCATTTCACATCAACAAAATTAGTGTAACAATCTTTTTCAAAAGAAGTGAATTAAGATAAAGATAACTGAAGAAATTGGAACACATATCACTGGGAGAACAGAGACACTGAAGATAAACGCTGTTTGTTATCTCGTAGACATCTAATGGCGTTTTAAGTTGATACTCATCCTATCACTTTTAATAAAAGATGGGACTAGTGTTGCTATTTTCAATTATTCGCTGTTTGTTAAGTGATATGTTGCCACATGTAAAGTAGATACGTTACCAACTTCATATCTCAAGCCTCAAGCATTTTCATTGGAATTTAAACAATGTTGAAAAATTTGAACCAAAAATAGTTCCATGTTTATATTCCACTATCTCCCATAATTTATTCCCATCCTCACTTAATCCGACTCAAAAGTGTTGAAAATCATGTTTTGCAAAACTTGAGTGTCATTTAACTATTCCAATTCCCATTAAACACAAGTCCTTTTGATTCCTTCAATTTTCATGAATTTTTAACAGCTAACTAACGTTTCCATTTCTTGAAAATCATTCACGTTGCAAATCCAGACTATACGATTAAATTAATCCGGCTTCTCTGTAGCATTTTCCCCCCATACTCTTTAAGTGAAAGTTCTCAAATTTCTTCTCAACTGGACAAACACTTTGGAGATTAACGGTAATATGTATACTAGAATTAAATCACCAATTGGTTCATAAATTCACTGCAAACTCTTCGGCTGATACTGACTCCGCATACAGCCAATCCAACAGATTTCAAGAGATCTAGAAAACGCTAAACTTCTGAGATCATATAAGGAACTTTCTATCCAGAAACTCGCTTTACTTTTACAAATATTTAAGCACATTTTTACATGCAGGGGACAAATCATATCTCTCACTTTCTCATCGACATTACATTTTCGCAACGAAATGAAAAAAAATTATGAAAATCCAGACAGTCCAAAATCCTTAATTTATGATAACGCAAACATGAATTTAGTGAATAAAAAAATAATATACAGTTTAACTAAACAAACATAACAGTTTATGCAAAAAATATTGCAATTATGGCTTTGCTGATGATGAAGACATGTCATTAATAGAAAGTTTTCAAGCACGACAACAACAATATTGATCTAGTCACATGTAACGTTTCAGAATCACACTCCAAAAATTTCCAATATCATCATTATTTTCATCCACATAGAACATATTGATATTTGAGAAATCATTTGATTCTCAAGCAGGTATGCAAAAGATATCGTGCATAGAGCGAACTTTCTGGACACCGCCATCCAGAATACACACATGATTGTATCCTTCTAGCACGCATAACTTTGATATCTGCATAACCAAACTCATAAATTAATTTTATTTAAATCTCATGTCTTTTCAATGATACCTCCCATAAAGCAGATTTGCAAAAAAAGTAATTGCTGAGTATGGATCGATAAGACCATCTATATTCTTCTAGATTATTTGAATTTGAAAGTTTTTGATATATTAGCAAAAGAAATATTTAAATTATCTTAACTAATAATGCATCGACGGCTAAGGACAGATATTGTTAGTTATTGTTTTAGCTTTTTTTGATTTGCATATATTTCAACAAACTGGTTAATACATCCAAATGATAAAAGATATATAACCTTTTTAGCCCTTTGTAAATGTTCATTATCAACGATCACGATGACATGACCAACCGATTGCGCGTTTATTAATGCTGTTTTAATGGTATCCAGCGTATCCTCCTCACCATACGGGGGCAAATTTATACTGCCCACAATGGCACCGCGAGAATACCTAATAATTTCAAAACATTTACATCAAGGACACATAATGATGGACTCAGAACAGCATAATGAAAAAAAAATTTATTAAACTAACTCGTATTGTGGACGAACATCGACAACAAGAAGTGAAGAATGTTCAGTGAGACGAATGATATCGGTAGCTGATATCCGGGGACAACAAAATTCGTTTAATTCAGTTACAGTATAGTGCGTCATTGCATACTCCTCTCGCACATGTTTAGATGCATGTTGTCTGAACGTGCATGATGCTGGCACGGTATTGTAGTAATTCAACGAGCACTGCACCAAACGTTCCATATTTAGGTCTGCTAATGAACATCAGTGAAAATCACAACAAAAAGCACTGCAATAACTGTCTCATAACTTCGATAAAACAAACCTGGAAGATCTGAAAAAAGCAAAATTGCATCATTGAAATGAGTAGTAATAAGTCCAGTCCGTAATTGTTCCATAATTGCAAGTCCAACAAATAATGGAAAAGATGAATCCGATAGTAATAAAACGTCCCAAACCTAATAAAAACTAAATAAAATTAAGTTGCCATTATTATAACTAATAAATCATACACAAAATAATTTCTATTAAACAGACTGCAAATAAAATTTGAACTTATATCCATTTAACTACTAACATTATATTCATCCACAGACGGAAGTCATTTGTCTACCTTGAAAGAGCAGTTTCAATCATAAAAAGTACTGAATATAGAAGTTTGAACCACTGCATATATAATCAGAAAGTCATACATAGAATAACTTGTGCAGAGGCAATATATGGGCGAAACAGGTAAGAAACCATGGAATAGCGAATAGCTCAGGACGGAAATCTATAGCGGAGAGATGTGTATATAATGTCGCATCCATGAATGCCAAAAGATGAAAAAAAATTGCCAAATATTCTATAAATGAATTCAATCAAATTCAATAAATTCAAATACATAATGCTTAATAATGAAAAATAAAAATTCATTTTAACCTTGCACAACAGATGAATTGTCTCGCAAGAAAAAATCATGCAAATACAGGCTGATGAACGATTCCAGACAGGAATATGCACTAGCTAAAAATCGCATAATTCAATATATTATTTGATTAGAAAAAAAAAAGATGCACAATTGTTCAATTTAAACAGTTCAGTTCCATACTGTTGCTAACAAGTATCTCAAACACCAAATTTACACTGTAAATAAAAATTGGACCTAAATTAGTGAAGTTGAGAACAAGAAATGGTGCCGCTAGTGAGTCCAAACCCTGCCAATAAACGTAATTTTCATGTAAAAGGAGCCATGCCTTCAAAAGCCGTTTCAACTTGCGATGTGCAGTAAGTGAAGCCATCAAATCATCATACTGCAAAAAATCATTAAATCGTTATATTTTAAAAGACATATCATAATAATAAAGACAAGAAATCGTACTTTCAGCGATTTCGTCGAAAGAACATCAAGCGCAGTTTAACCGGATGCAAAAGATAAGGTAGAGAAAATGTATTCACAGTAAAAAGGTAAATTATGAAGTCATATGACAGTTTTTCCAATGATAAATAAAAAGAGAAATCTGTTTTTGTTGCTCACATCTGGAGCACTTAAGCCAAATTACTTATAAGTGCATGAGAACTTTTGCAGAAAATTAATTAGATCGCGAACAGTTAAAGGCTTCCGAAAATAATAGTTCTCGCTTGCAAAGAAAAAGCTGCAATAAAGCATAGCTTTGTCATAATTTTACAATAAAGCATGCCTTTATCGTAACTGTCTCTTGAAAATCTAACCTGATGACAACGAGGAATATCGACTAATAACTGGCGATCAGAAGCATGAGGAGAGAAAGTATCGATTGCTATAAAACGTTTCTCAACATCCCAATATATATTCAGCAATGCACTCCACAGATTGGCTCTATAAAGGGGAGGAATGTCATGACAACATTCGCAAAATAGAAGAGACTTTTTGAAGGGATAACTTGAAAGTAAGCGGCGAAGAACAAGCATCCGTCGACCCTGAAATACGTAATATCTAATGTGAGGAAAACTTTTCAATAACAAAAAACATTCCAGTCTCAAGACTTGGAACTGGTACTCAAATACTGGATAGAACGCAGACCTGATATTCAATATCTTTTTCCTTTACCATTAGCGATAAATCGTAAATCTCTCGCATCTTCTCTTCCATTTCAAATGAAATGTAAAATTTGCTTTCATTAAGCGACTTCATTCGCTAAAATAAAAAATATTATACATACCGGCTATCAAATTAATTCTTAATGATGAAAGCAATATAATCATTCTTTCAGCCTTTGTCTTCGTGAAACTTACATCACGGAAATTATTTGACGGAAGGATAAAAATATCGAAAGTGAACTCATATTTCCTTATATCAGCATTACCATACATGAAGCAATCTCCATCAACTAAACTGAAAAGCGTAAAAAAACATGAATATAATAATAGAGAAATATCATCAGCAAATTATAACGTCAAAACGAACTAAGGTAAAGCAAGAACAGATGGATTTGCTTTAATGATGCCATGGTTAATAAGTATAGTTTCAATGTTGCTTCCACACAACTTCCATAAAAAAAAGGCTTCGTTAATTGGTAAATCTCGAGTTGCTTCTGTTTGCTCCTTTTCTAAGGACTCTGAAACATATTTTTTGGAAGTTATAATTTATAATAGCATACACAAATAATTATTTCCAATCGCTACTGATATGAATACTACACAAATGAACAAACCTTTCATGTGCTTAGCATCTTCCCCCAGACTGCTTTCATCGTCTTCACTATCACACACACTATAATCATTGCTTACGTTTGACTGACTCTTACTTTCATCGTCCATTATCTATGAAGTTTTTTTGATCAATGGTTACAATTTCACATAAGCAACACATTTATGAACAAATTCATGTTGCTACTACTTACAGAAAGTAACTCCTTGGCAGTAGGTCGTTGCGACGGAAGAATACACAGCGTCTTCTCAAGTATCATCATGATCGCCTTATTTGATACAATATGAATATTTGGTTCCTTCTGTTGAATCTCAGCTAACAATAATTGAAAAATCGAGCCACTCCGTTCTTGAAAGCAGTTAAAAACACTAACGAACAATTATGTCACTCCAACTAAACGAAAATCCTTAATTGTAGGATATTTAACTCATAACCTTTATGTTTTTTTTTTTCTTTTTAAACCTACTAAACTTAGTCGCATTTTTTGCATGGAACAAGCTAGTAGTAATTTGTACAAACAGCTCGACAAGCTCATATATTTACATTATTTAATAACTGCTTAATTTAAGTGACACATCTTCAATTAATCCAGAAAATATCTGAGGCTAATTCACCGCCGCGGCGCTATACTCCGATTTAATAAACAGCTTGGAAGATTCATTTCCATTAAAATGAAACTGATAAGCAATCGTGCCAATTTTCAAAAAATACTGGAGAATCAGAGCAAACTTTCAGTGCAAACGAATATGCATGAATTATAAAAAAAAATACTTCTTCTGATTAGAGCAGTTAATATGGAATAAAACTGTTTTGGAGGCCAAATTTCAGATAGAAGACAGCCCTGAAAACGACTTATTTTACAGATGAGAAATATGATGATAACACAAATTCATGGAATGCTGACTTCGATGAAAAATCAAAAATGATTAGTATTCAAGAAAATTTGAAAGATGAAATTTACAATGCCATAGAAAATAAAGTGTTTATTCAAGAGAAGTATAATGTAGTCAGATGCCGTCTTGAAAATAGCGATAAGCAACAGAAATAAGTCTCATGAATATAGATTCTACTTCTATAAAAAAAAAAAAAAAAAAAAAAAAGAAAAAAAAATTAACCTACGATTGAAAGCTCAAGTACAGCAATTCCAAATGACCAAATATCTCCAGCTCGACAAATGAAACCATTCTTGATTCCACCCTGCAGGAAGCGCTCTGGCGGAAGGTGCCAAGAAGAATAAATACAATACTCTAAATTTTTTCCACTGCCACTAATGCAATGCAAACCATACTGAGCTAACCGAACTAAATTCTGCAACATAATAGTACTGAATATTGTCCTAAAGTGCAAACAACATAAAGTGCATACAACATAAAGTGCACACAACATGTTACCTGAGAAGACAGAAGGATTGAATTTAAACTGAAGAAGCCAATAATAATATGTTGAGAATGCAAGTACGCAAAAGCTGACAAGACCGGTTCCAATAAAGATATGATTCGTGCCACGTCCAATCTAAAAAGCAAGAATATCATGTAGTATATCATTTTGATAATATCCTTGCTGAAAATATTATGAAATATTGAAAAATTAAGAAATGCACCGTATCAATAACATTCGCTATAGTACCAACTGCAAGCTAAACAAAACATGCAAATCACACAAAATATGATACTGCTGCCTTTGATGAAACTTTCATTGAGTTACATAATAGTAGTGATGCAATAATTAGACTAAGTTTCTATATTCAATTTACAAATTCTCCTCTTAGCTAAATTTCTAATCTCTCAAAGATTCTACATCCGTTCCTTGATGGATGACGTAAAAAAAGTCAATGAATATCCAAATCGCTGAATTTCACATCGAACTTTGTAAATTTAAATCGCAAATTTTATTTGGAGTTCAATTAAAGGAGTTCTGAAGGAAAATCTAGAAAATAGTTTACTAGGACGGAACCCTGCATTCAGCGAACTGCAAGAAAGGAAAATTATCAAAACTATTTCCTCTGCAAGACCTCTTGTCAAACGTACCGATGGTATAATATAGATCAACGCCATGTAATATGACGAATAATAAGAAACAATTACTCATAGTCTAAAGGCTTCAATATTAAGTAGCTAAACCATCCTAATGACATTTTCAGAATCGATAATAAAACAACTCACTTCTTACACTCCTTCAATTCTTCAACGGCTGACCATGAATAATGCTCCGAAATCAAGAAACCTGCATTCCCAACTAAAAATCATCAAACTTAATTTAATGGAAAAAACAAATACGCTATGTCTGTAATTCCTCCGGCAGTACGCAAAAACTGATATATTTTTGCAATAATAATGATTGTGTGGAATCACGAAATTACGAGATAACGCTCTTAGTTTCAAAACAACAATCTGTAAAATGTTGCAATATTAGATGCCTTGGATGCATCGTGAATCCAGTTGTTCGAATTCCATTCAATAAGTTTTTTAAAAAGAGAAAATGATTTCCTGCTTCTGGTGCAAATCAGGTAAAAATAACATTTCAAGTTCTTCTGTTATAGGCCTCAAAAACTATTTGTTCCTTTTCAAATAACATAAATGAAGTCCAGAAAGCTAGAAAAGCTGAAGCGAAGTTTAATAAGCGGAAAAAGTATTCAGTTTTATTGGGCTAATTAAAATGCAAAACATACGGACTGTTGATCGAACAAATTCCATATATTTGCAAAGATGGGGATGATTCAACGACATAAGTTTTGAGAATCCTCCCAATATATGCGCAAATAATGATGCTGACTGTAAACCAGTTGTTGCAGTATGGCATGATAAATCGTCTCCAATTACAACTGTAGCACCGAATTCCGCTGATCCCAAAAGACGTACATTTGTTTCCACCGTCATCAAAAATGCTGAATGGAAATAAGGATTTAAGGAAGATGTAAATCCAGAATCATCGAATCCGGGGAAATTGATGATAAGAAGCCCGCAAAAAATCAGTTCAAATAAACGTTACATACATGAAAGCAGAAATATACATTCAATTACAGGTTTACCGCTTTTTTTTTCAGATTGTAAAAATTAGATTTAAGCATACAACGAAGCCACTTCACATGTTTACTTCATGATAGTGCTTCTGAAAATTAGCTATGCAGACAAGATTTATGAGTGCTGCGGAGTTTTTTCTGACGAGGTCATGACCTCTTAAAATCATGAAATCATGACCTGCGGAGTGTTGCGAAGTGCTGTAGATTTGCTGCGGAATTCTTTCCTGATTAAAATCGTGACCTATTAAATAAGCGTAGCCATGTTCAGACCAAACTTCATATCATCTTACCGTTATCCCCATAAAAATTAATTGATATCAACTGTCAAAAGTACTAACGTAATAAGATCAAGATTCTCCTTGATGGTTGTTTCAGAAAATATAACTCATATTTTGTTTATTTCGCGGACATTATTTCAGCGAAAAAATTGCATCTACAAAAAGAAAATAACAGAAAAAATTTTGTGCCACTGCTTGAATTTTTGTCAGACAAGATGAATTATTACTGCATGTAGAATAATACTAATGCTGTACCTTCAGACAATGTTTTTTTAGGATTTTTCTGAACATTAGGATGTTTACTACAGTCCAGCAGAAACGTTTGCGTGAGATTTTTTTTTTTTTGCTTCAAGATTTACACTATTCAGAAGGCTCATTCCAGTTGCTCAATTTTCTAAATAAACAAGTTGGAAAAGTTTTGCTAAAATTTCATTGTAAAAGAACAAACATCAGTTTATTGCAGGACACAGAAACTTTAGTATTGAGAATGTTCGCTATTTATGAAAGACTATATTATTCGTCTAAAGGTAAACAAGACATTAAGTGGAGGGCTGGTAAACAAACCACACTTTTAAGCTGGGAAGATCCAGAAAAGTTACGTAACGATAGATAAAAGGAATGAAGCATGACACTTACATTATTTTAAAACTGTTATCAGAGAAGGGGTTGTCACTATTGCAACGCTGTCTCAATTTACTATTGGACAGTTGCGGTGAAATCTACAGCAGTGCTACTGATACTCTGAAATTGACCAGTTTCGAAATGAAAGTTCTGATGATCAAGAATCTGAAAATGTTTTTGATTCTACCAATATTCAAGTTAGAAGTTCGTATTTTGGATGGCATTAAAGGTTAGATAAGATGCATTACATGCAGGTAATGTCAAGGAAAGTAATATCAATGTTGCAGAGTTCAATAATAAATCTTTTTTAAAAATCTGACTGTTTTCCGAGACTTCCAAAAAGTCCTTAATTCCTTGAGTAGAATACGAACACCAGTGCGTACAAGTTGGTCCCTATTACGATGGTAACCTTTTCAGGTAAGGCTTTGTTCTCAACAGTAGCAATTTGGTTAGAGCATGTTGTGTTCCAGATGGCGTGCTATACTCCAAGATATGAGTATCAGCAGTGAATGAGACAGTCTAAATATAACAGTAATAGAGAGAGTGGGAGGCGGAGACGGAGATACAGAGAAAAGGAATCGCGTCAAGTACGGGAGGAGACGTCGAAATGTCATGCGGGCATGAAAGGGGTCCGTTACGCCATGGTGCTGATTGTTGTGAAGTTGCAAAATTGGTTGGTGAATAGGTTTGGCGTGTAAAGGCAGTTATGCGGTTTGGGTGGCTGCGCTATTCAGTCTGACCTATAACAAGAAACTCTCACCTCTGGAATCCTGGATCAGTTAGTATCTTTTGGTAAACCAAGATTAACTTTACAAAAGTTCTCTATGGTCAATGAAGTTCTCCAGATGGGCAATTGTCCTCTTGGTCGAACATGATAAATTGTTAGACTTATTACTAGTGATCGGATAATATTACATATATCTACTTTTGGCGCCTACCTAATGCGAACATAATTATAGCTCTTACAACAGAGCCGTTTATCAGCTGTGCGGTTTGCGGTTTGGATTGAACGGTTTGGACGCATTTCTTGCATAACTTTTGTAAAGATAAAACTGAAGAGATACAGCACAAATTTCATTGAAGATTTCGGCACTTAATTTGCTTTCTTCAAATTAAGCCAAAACTACCTTGAAAGTTAGTTGATGTCTAAAACTTTCGATAAAAAAGTTTGTTTCATTTGAGCTGAATCATCCTTTAATTTGCTGCAATCTTTCCATCATTTGCTTCCAACTCTTTGTGATCACAAAGTTTTACTTTTTGCAAGATTTTCAGTGTGTCAACTGTCAGATCACTTCTCTTTCAGCCATTAGTTAAGCCATCAACAGTTTCCGTTAAACATTAAAAAGCTGGGAACGTCTTTTCATATTTGAGAGAAATATTTTTGATTGCTTATGGAAGATAATCGAGTTTATTCCATTTCAGTTTTTGTATTGTGATACGACAAGTGTTGATAGGAACAGAAGTGGTTTAAAACTTTACATATGGCAGAGAACGATGCGTTATCTTTTGAAATTTAGGCTGGTATGTGAAGTACGCAAATGTTTATCCTCCTGCTAATCATGAATTGCATCACTCATAGAGACTAAGCTTAGGTTTATGAGCTTGAAAAAGCAAGATGTTTCGAAAGAATATCATTTGAATTGGTATGTCTCATGTTTTTCTTCGCCATCCAAACTTTGCAAATGATGAAAAAGTCACTCCATTATTACAAAAAGTTAAAAAGCAATAGTTAAGAGGACTTAGAAAGTTAAAGAGCAATAGTCAAAAGGAATTGTTAGCAGATCATTGAAAGTATGACGCATTTGGTAATTAGAAAAGTTTAAAAGTTTTATCTTTAACGGAATTGATTGTATAGATTTTTGACATGTACTACTGGAAAGGAATGATATTCAGTCATAGTATGAAAGGAAAAACCAAGATTAGGAAGTTGAATTATTGAAATGAGAACGATTTTGATGTGAAGTTTTAAAGTTTGATGTTGGAAAAAGGTGAAAGTCACTTAAATAAATATATGTGTTTTTAAAAGTTGAATTCATTTTCGTACAGTCCTCTGTTACATTACATATTGTACATTTCAGGACTGTTTGCAACGTTGATTGAGATCCGACCAGAATTGTTTCACTGTGCTGGTTAGAGCTACTGGAAATACGCTAATTTGACAGATATATTCTTCAGTGATTCTGTGAATAGATGTCGCAGTATAAAAAACTTTGTGATGAAAAGATTTTTACAGCTGTTTAGACATTAATGATACCGTGATTTAGAAATGCTCCCATATCATATTGCTGATGTTAACGGAAATTAATTACGTACTGTAATGTTAGCAGAAGTTAAAGTGAGCTTTTTAAATCTTCCAGAAAGGTGGTTTCGTGGACTTTTTCTTTGTATTAAATTGTAGCATTTATTTCTCAAATCTTCTATAAATGATCAGATATCGATCGATTCTTTATTTAATTGGACGTAAAATACATGGATAAATTGGTATCGTTGAATTGCAGAACAAGCTATAACGATAAAGGTAACATATTGCGAAGTATATCTTAATGTGGTCTTCGTGAAATCCCGAGAATCAGTGAAAGAAGTATTGGTGGAAAAGGAAAAGTCAGTGTTATTTTTAATTTAGGACATCATGCATAATGGTAATGTTCTTTGGTTGGAATTAAAAATTCATCTGAAATCCGATGAAATTCTTTACAGAATGCATATTAATAAGGAAAACTAGGCTAAAGATGATGCAGCTCTCATTGTTACCGGTGCTGTTGTAATAGAAATAAGATTCATTCTGCTCTCGGAAATTTATCAATGTTGATTAACAATTCTTACCAGCCGTTTAACTAGAAGACTGAAAGATAGTTTTGTAACATCTATGAAAGGATTTTCTACTTCTGAAGCGTAATAGAATTGTTCTAACACAAGTTTTCATGCAAGTATTGTGATAATTTGAAAAATTTAAGTATGGTAACTCATTTTTAGTGAGAATGAAACATGTCCTTATTACTACAGTAGACACTAACTTCAACATTGTGAAAAATTGAGTTGTAACTCTGTAACAGTTATGACTTCTTTGAGATAAAATCAACTCGTCCGAAGAATTACACACTTGTTAAAAAGGATGAGAATAGTACTGGTTCCTCAGTGATTTGCTTCATCTTCATATGTCGGCTTCATATATCGACTGTTAATGGAATATTTAAATTTAGGGAAATTTGTTTTGATTACTCGAAAACATTCATACTTTGACCAGTTCGTTTCTCTGCTTTCACTTGATTGAACAATTTCTGATCATAGCAAAGTTGCCTTTGATTTTTTCCAAGTTCATGCATTCTTATAATACGTACGTTAAAAAGATATGAAAGTATGAAAGGACTGCTTTATTTTGCAGAAAATCCATCCTCAATATACGGCGTCTGATTATTACAGTTGTTTTCGGCATGTAATAATCAATAACTGCTGCTGGCTGTAGAATAATTGCTGAAGTGGTATTGTTACAAGTTTTAGAATGCAGCATTCAGTTTCTATATACTATTCTTAAAAAATGACTCATTTTCCGAAATGTCAAGATGCAACTTCTCTGAACATACTCTTTTTTTCTTTGCTTTTTTCGTCCATTTCTGCATTTCCTACTATTACACTGATTTTTTTTTTTTTTTTTTTCATTATAGTTTGGTAATAAATTGTTTCCAATTCTTAACTAAAAATGATTACTAGCAGAATCATGAAAATCTAGCAAATAATTTTCATAGTTATTTTTATTTCGTTCAAGCTTTTTATCTTCTCTTTTCCCAGTCTTCTAAATAATCTGATATGCATACGACATCTATGCTTATAACGATAATCAGCAACTTGCAAACAAAATAAAATGATTTCGATATACCGAAAGGTCAAGGCATCACAAAAAAAAAGCATGTTTCTCATAATTTTTTAAACCGGAAGATCGCTTGGTTATCTCTGTTAGTTTCATTGCACACGTGCAACCATAAAATTGTTGAAATCTTAAAATATAAAAAATTTACTGTGACAATCTTATCCAAAAGTTGATAAGTATAGGAAAAAATTTGAGGAGAAAAATCTAGAAATATTCATTTTTGTAACTGTATTAAATTCTTTCAAGATTAGTATTTTGAAATTATTCAATCTGATACATGCATTTTTACAAATCTCATCATGTTCATTTACGTCGAATTTATATTTAACACCTTTTTCATGTTCTAAAATTTGATGTAGGATATTGAATCGATTTTCTATCAAAAAAAGAAATGAATTTTTGTTAAAATATTACTTGTCGTTTAATTTTCACCTTGTGTAAGATTTATGTAATTTTCATAATATTCTTATCTCTTTTCTACGAATTCAGAATCTTTCCATAAAACTCGTGAATTGCAAAAGGCAATTTTTTCTCTTAAGACTTCTAAAAATAGCGAGTTTTAGGTTTCCGACTGAAAACTTGTGCAGGTTCTTTTTGTTCTTTCACTTTGAGTGCACAAGCATATTTATATAACTGATGAAATAACTTTAGCATAGGGTTTCCAAATTCTTCCGAAAAGTTGGAAATCTGATACATTCCAGAAAATTACTCTGTATCTAGAAAAAAATAGCTGATTTGCAATAAATGGTTTTATCATTTTAACGAAAGTTATGTTTTTTTTGGTTTCAAATTCTTGTGCACCTCTGCTTGTTTTGTAACTTGTCAAAAGCTAACCATGAATTGATTCAGAGAGGCAAAGAATCTTAGCAAAGGTAATCTGTTTTTGATGCATAAGCGTAAAAATGGCTTGATATTGATAATTTTTCAGAAAAATGCTGGTTTTTATGGTTTCTTCATTATGATAACGTTCATGTGCAGTTGGATATTTCACTTGTTTTTCATATAAATCGAAATTTTGCAAAAGGATGATCTTACTAGTGGTAGCAATAAGAAAAGATTTGTTTCTGTTTCATAAATATATAAGAAAGTTGGGCAAATTCTTCGTTTTATCTATTTTTCGATGCCAACTACATGTTTATTTCCTCGAAATTATTCGACAAAGGGCCGTATTCTCATGCCAGTGAATTGGGATTATGCAACTAAGGGACCTGTTTCCTGTTGACTTTGAAGAGCCTTTACTTCTCAGTCTACAATGCGATGTAAGAGATGAATTGAACATGTAATAGTTTTCTTCATAATTTTGATCCATTATCACCGTCTGTATCAAGTCACAGATTGATTTTTTAACAGTTTTTTGTTTTATGGCTTTCAAAGCAAAAAAAAAAAAAAGAAATTTATATTACTCGTTTTTCTAGAATTTCTAGTGATATATAGGATAGAGAATACATATCCTTTTCTGTGTGTCTCTGCTATTGAGCAACATATAATTTGTAAATCAAGAATAGTGTATTATAATAATTTGGAATTAGGTTGTGAGACTGGAAAATATTGAGTTTTAGGTTGTTGTGTTTTTCCGTAATATCAATATTTTTCTGATTTCGTATTACACGATTTGGCTGATATATCAGGAATTGAAGTTTTTTCCTCTCAGCAGCATTCCGGATGTGAGCTCCGAATGCTTTCTCACTTCATTTGTGAGCTGATACGATCTATAAATCACAGAATAATAAATTCTTTGTTACAAATCTATTGTATTTCACTGCCTGAATAATAATTTCCTTCTCTTCATCTTTAGTTCTATAGATTTCATTGATTTAAGATAAAGATATTTCAGCAATTTCCATAATCGAATGCAAATATTGAATACAATCGACATTGGCTAAAAAGACAACCCCATTCTGATATCATGTTGTTATATAAATGGTTCGTTGGATAATATCGATGGTTTTTATTTCTGAGAGATCAACCTGCTGAGTGGTAGATATCACGATGAAAGCTATCCAATACTTTGAATAAACTCTTATTAATGGCTTGGTTGGTGCATATTGTCATTTGATGGATGAGATATCGGTTGTTGCATTCAGGGCTGTGCAAGAGAGAGAATGAGTATGGATTTTGGATACGATGGTACTGTAGAGATTGCATTATATATGTAGGTTGTGGAAGTCTGTGATTTTGCTAGAATGTATTTGAAGGATATGTTAAGGTATTTATTGCTTAACGTCGGATGATATTTTGTTAGAACTGAACTCTGATTTATCTGTTATGCTTGAGCAACATATTAAAATTTGAGCTTCGTATGAGGACTGTCTTGAATTTATCCGATAAATCGGTAGTATTCGTGGCACTTTGTTGAGACATTTTGCGGCAACACTTTATTGCTCTTTTTTTAGCAGATATGGCTATTGTTCGATTCTCTTCTTTATTGCCTTTTTCGTCTAGACCTAGTATGCTTTTTTCTCTAGTGCAAAATACTCGACATTCCCATGCATTGTGGTTTCCAGATGCAAAGTTCCAGCATGAGTTCAAAGTTTGTTTTTCTTAATAATATGCAGTTATGTGTGTTAGCAAATATGTCTGTCATATATATATATATATATATATATATATATAATTTTTCAAGCGAACTCTATATTGTATTGTATTCCGCAATGAGAACTAATTAGTACATAGTTTAGAGAGCAAGTGTGTTGGGTCATATTTGGGCGCCAAAAGCAACTGAATATGAGAAACAGGTTGGAACGAGCAACATATTAGAAGAATATTGCAGAAGACCGAGAATTTCAGATATTACAGAATGCAATGAAAAGCCGCTGCATTATTATCTTTTGAACTTCGGTCCGCAACATCCAGCAGCTCATGGTGTACTGCGATTGGTTTTAGAGTTAGATAATGAAGTTCGTCTACTATTTCATACTTTTTTTTTAATAGTTGATTGTAGCATGGTTGTTCACTGTTCATATTTACATCTTATAGATGGTAATGAAGGCAGTGCCTCACGTTGGGTTGCTGCATCGTGGCACAGAAAAGTTGATTGAATACAAAACGTATACTCAAGCACTTCCATATTTTGATCGTTTGGATTATATCACGATGCTCACAAATGAACAAGGCTTTGCACTAGCTGTTGAAAAGTTGTTGGGAATTGAAATACCGCTTCGAGCTAAGTGGATTCGCAGTGTGTTTTTTCCTGACTTGTAAAAATTTGTCATATTACTTTAATCTATGGGTTAGAGCTTAAATTTTTGCAGCGTTATTCGCCGAATTAAATCGTATTGCAAATCACACGTTTAGTATTGTGACTCATGCACTCGATATTGGTGCTATGACGCCTTTATTCTGGATGTTTGAAGAACGTGAAAAACTGTTCGAATTTAAGTAAAGGCTTTTCTATTTACATTTTATAGAACTGATTTCGATCTGCTATCTTCTATATACTATATAGTACATTGTGTTTGAAGGAGCCATTTTGTAAGATTCGTTTGTCGGCGAAACGAACGTCATATCTCATCGTTAGAATTTTCGTTTTTTGCTTGACTATAACGACATATGCTATGTCACTTGTTAACTGGAGATTTCTCTTTTTTTAAAGTTGTTCTGAATTGGTAAAATTTTATGTTACATCACTTCAACGTGTCAAATTTCTTCTTTTTCTAGCAGTTAAGGCTACTAACTTGTGTCTTTGCTTCCGACCTATGTACTTGAAGTTGTGCATATAGTTTGTTTCTTTCATGTTCTGGATTTGTACTGCTTCGTTGCAGAATCTCTGATTGGAAATTGTGGAAGAAATTAATATCCCGTTTTTCCAATCATAATAGGTAGCGTTTCACATTTGATTAGTGCGGAATATATCTTACGAACAGAAAAAAAAAAAAACTGAGGTGTTGAAATATAGATGTGTTTCGAATAAGTTCAGAACTTCCATAATTTCCTCGGCTTAACCGGTTGTTGACAGAGTCTTGCCTCTACTTTAAAACTGACATTGATATAACACCGAATACTTTTTATATGTTCCGTCTAATTAGTTTATGGAGAAAATAGTCGAAGTTTATACTCTTTTCATCCCTGGAATGATTTTAAAGTTATTCCTTTGTGGCGTTGGTGGTTTTTGAATATATGAATCCTTTTTCTTTGATCCTTTCTGAAACATTTGAGAAATTTAGTGAGCTATCGGAACGTTTAGTGAGCTGTCGGTAATCATTTAGTGAGCTATCGGTAATCATTAACAGTAATTACCGGGATGCTTTAATTAGTAAATTTGGTCCCAACTGTATTTTCATTTCATCGTTTTCTTTCGTCTTTCTCACTCTTTTCTCGTTATCACTTTCCTCGTTGAAAGAATCACTATGGAGATGTCTCTGAGGACATTTCTTATATTATTAAGAAAGTGACATATGTTGTTCTAATTTTCACGTTTAATGCAGTCATCTCTTAATTTTTCGGTTTCGTGGACTCCAGTTTTCTCTGTGTTTTTTCTTTTTTGCGATGTTCAGTTTAAATCTTCCCTACGACTATTGAGGTGGATTTATTAGTAAAAACTGATTTCAGAAAACGCCTTAAACATAATAGAGACACAGATTTGGACAGACCATTTTTTCATGTTGTTATGCCAGAGACGACATCTTTTGAGAAAAGCTTTGCAGTGATTTCTTGAAGCTACTCACTATTAACGAAAAACCGCCCATTTTGTATTCGCTATTCTTGAATTGCTCACAGAAAAATTGTAGTAATATCTTAAGATCGGATAATACACCCTTCCATTCGTTTTGTATATTGGGCATGTCGATAGATATTCTATGGATTTCGTTTAGGAAGTATCTCATGCATTCATTGTTCTACTGCAATCTAAATACTATGCGTATCAACATATTTGATGTCATAAAAAATTAAAATGGCCATCCCTCTCTGTCAGAATCTAACCAATGGCTCATAGCTAGTCCTAGAGGTGCACAGAGTACTCGTGTTTTTTGTGCCTCTTCAATTTTTTCTGTTTGACGATTTACCAATGAGACTTATCATTCATGATTTGGTGGCAAGCCTGCTTTCAGTGAGAGAGTCTCAGGAGCAAGGATGCATGTGAATTATATAAGACCAGGTGGTGTGGCATATGACTTGCCATTGGGTTTGCTAGATGACATATATGATTGGGCCATCCAGTTTCCACAACGTATCGATACGATGGAAGACATGCTTACTGAAAATCGAATTTGGAAGGTAACATTTCTTTTATTTTTAATGACTTCTTTTCTGTTTGATTATGTATGACAAAATCTTTTCTGTTTGACTTTTTCTACTTTTTTTCAACATCTCTTTAACAGAGAAGCTAAAATATTAAATTATATCTTAGCTTCCTTGATTAAAGCAATACTTTCTGAAGCAACAAACTTACACATTTGTCTTTAATTATGGATATCATTTATGATTTCGGTCATATAATTATAAATCTGTTGTGGAGCATTTTTTTTTTCTTTTTTCAATTATAGAGTCGTACACTTGATATTGGCTTGGTATCAGCAGCGGATGCACAAAATTTAGGTTTCTCGGGGATTATGCTACGTGGATCTGGAGTTAAGTATGACGTAAGAAAGACAGCACCTTATGAAGTTTACGATCAGATCGAGTTCGATGTTCCTGTTGGAACAAAGGGCGACTGTTATGATCGGTAGGCAATCAGCAAGAAAAGAATATAGAAAAAGTATATGGTTTGTTGTAGTTTCCTCTTCGTTAATGTAAGTGTAATTACAGTATTTTTCAGTTCATTTTCTTATTTGGATTGAATTATTTTTAGGTATCTATGTCGGCTTGAAGAAATTCGTCAGAGTTTGAGGATTATACTACACTGCCTGAACAAGATGCCTTCGGGAGAAATTAAGGTAGATGATCACAAAGTTGTGCCACCTAAACGAAGCGAAATGAAGGTTAGAAAAACTCTCAGGTTCCTTTTTTTATTGAAGTTCAAGTTCGATTTATTTTCGCATTTTTGGAAATATTTCCAGAATACCATGGAATCGCTCATACATCATTTTAAATTCTTCTCTGAAGGTTATCAAGTACCACCGGGTAGCTGTTATATTCCTATAGAAGCTCCTAATGGCGAGTATGGCACTTATTTAGTTGCAGATGGGACATCAAAGCCATATCGATGCTTTATACGAGGTCCCGGGTAAGCCGTTTTTTCGATATACTTTTTTTTTTATAACTTTTAACAGTAAACTTTGCTATCAATTTGTAACAATGTGTTGCCTGTAGATTTATAGAAACAATTGTTGTCTTAATTTTTTTACTGAAAAAAGCTAGCTTAGTAGTGAAGGACGAGGTAATATGGTACAGGGAATATGAAGTTGTAAGAGGAACCGTGGGGATTTTTGCTGTGGAATCGTTTAAAAGAAACTGGTTTTTTTAAAAAGGCAAATTTGTTTATCATTCTTTTAAATGTTCGATTTTACAGCTTGCATGTAGTTCAACTGGATACTTTTAGTTATAATTATGCAAAATAGTTGCAGAAGTTCTGTTTTTCGTTCCGACCGACATTTTGTTGTAGATAGGATCTACTTGGCTTGTACAGGTTTTACTTCAATCTGAAACTATAAATTGTATGATTCATTATCTCTTGTGTCATGTCCTTCTTTGTCAAACAGTTTCTGGCACTTTGAGCGAACCACGATAAGAAATTTAAGGTTTTATAATTTCCTGTAAATTTGTTTGCTTATTTTATTATATGATCCATGTAATACTTAATTACGGGACGAAAATGATATCAGCTAAATTGATGTTAATTTAACTTGAATTAAGGATTAAAAATGAGAATGCGTTTTCAGTTTATGATTAAGCGGAAAAAAAAAACTGTGAATTGTACGAACTGTTTGGTATTTTGGACTATTTTAATTTGAACTTGCAGATTTGCGCATTTGGCTGGTTTACCCCACTTAACATATATGAGTATGATCTCTGATGTAGTGGCAGTCATCGGTACATTGGATATTGTTTTTGGTGAAGTGGATCGTTGAACTTTGCGAAAATTGAATCTAGTTTCCAAAGCATCGATTCATGTGATTCTGTTATGTTCGTGTTTGTTTTTTGATGTTGCTTCTAACAAGCATTTGTGAGAAAAAATATTGCATATCGTTATTTTTTCTCTATAAAGAGAATTAAGATCCGATATTGTTTGGTTGGCATTCTGTAACCTTATTCATTTATTGATTTATTACTTTGTCGTTTTGTTTCTAATATCATCTTTCAGGAGGAATCTGAACTAACTATTCCAGTTATAAATTTGCGTAAAAATTTCATTCTAATCATGTATATAATTTGTAAATTGAAGTGAGAAAATAGAATAATACTTATACATTAATATAATTTTTAAACACGATAAAAATATGTGTGTAAATACGAATAACTGTTCTGCTCAGATGCGATTGTATCATGCATCAAATTGAGATATCGTTTTCATTCTGAACATTAGTTTTACTACTATTTATAAGCTATTGCTACTGTATTCTAAATGCGGTAGCGTTTTATAATAAAGAAAACAAAAATATTTTTAAATCTGAATCCAGTGAGCAGCCCTGCATCGTCAACGATATAGTTATGAATAATGTTTGATTTAAAAGTTGAGATTATTTGTTATATATTTGTATATAAACTGAAGAGAATTTTCATACTTTGAGAGATAATGAATAGAGTTACATTCAGATTTCCAAACCGACTTTTGCCCTAAGCCATTATTTCCCAAAAGGGGAAGTATTGACAGATGTTTCAGCATGTTTGAATTGGACTGTTTAATTTGAACAAATTTTTGCTTCATTGTGATCTGTGGATATTGTGTTAGATGGCACTGAGCCTTGATTTGGGTTCCGTATTTCTGTCTAATTTTCTTTTTACAGAAAGTAAGGGTCAGTTATATTGTGTTGAACCATTTGGAATCGTGATATGTACATAATTATCCTTCGCTATTGGGTTTTTGGAATCATTCTTGCTTATTGGTCGGGGGACTTTTTCGAAAATTCCTCCTTTTTCTACCAGCTTTTCGTGCACTTGCTTTTATGTAAAATTTGGAAGTAGTTTAAATAAATTCCAATACTTCTGAATGGAAATGCTGCTTACAGGTGTTATGTTGAAGGAACTTGGCAGTGAAACGTAACTGTGCTTGACGCATCAGTTTGATCTTTGGACTTGTATGGCATGTCGAAACTTTCGCGATTCACTCGTGAAGATGAGTAGTTATTCGTAATAAGTCGGCTGGAAGATATTTTCGATGAATACCTCTGCAATTTCATAATCTCATCTCGACCGTTCGCTTTTAACTTTTCAATTTTTGAATACTCTATTGCTTGTGTTAACTTAGCTATGATATTGACTGTTGGCTTTCAAGTAGTTCACATCTTCTTTGATCTTGTTTCCCTACACTTCATACTTTTATGTGAGGCAATAGAATAAGAAAGTTCTGGGAAAAAATATGGCACTATATTTTATTGATTTAGACAAGAAATTGTTTCTACTGTTATGCCATTTCTGAGACCATTTTTTATGACTACAACATGCTGATGTTTTCGAGATTGGTTTATTTTCTCTTTTTTATATTATAGAAAATTTGTATCGAAAAATGACATGCATCTTATCCTCTTCCCATGATTTCTAGCTGCAGATTTTTGAATGAAAGTTCCATAAGAGCGTAGAAACTGAAAACTTGTTAAATTCCATAATTTTGCTCTTTTCTTCTCTCTGATTCATTTTGGCTAGTCATACTCATGGATTACGCAATCAAAATGTATTGTGAAGCGAAAATCAATATTATGATATTAAAGCTTCTTTACAGTTTCCATTGTACCGAAGTTTCTACATGATTAATCATATCCCTTAATAGTTGGTAGTAAAATGAAGATGAACTTAATTAATAGTGATTATGTCATTTTCAGTGTTTATTTCCTAGCAAACAAAATCCATTCTCCATTGCAGTTTTTCTATAAGTGCGGTTTTATTTTAGCGTTTTGTCTTCGCAGCATGGATCAGAGATGCGGCTATTATTGTAAAATTTTTTGTGTGTTGTTTATTTATTTATTTATTTTTTTTTTATATTGTTTATGTCCTTTTTCGAATATCATAACAATGTTTTAACACAGAAGTCGCGTATTTCTGTTATTGCATTTTAAGATGAAACTTATTTGCTCATTTCATGCTGTTTTCGGGAGAAATTTTATTTACAGAGTAATGGAAGTGGATTATGCTACAGGACGGTGGTATTGAGTAAGATGTATGATATTGCTCGAAAGTGAGAATTGCAGATGTGTGAGAGTTCCGGTAATAAAGGAACGAGTGGAAAGCATTGGAGAATCAGAAACCTGCTATATCAACAAGAAAAATAGGAGGAGACAAGAAGCCTAGTGCGAACTTCTCTTTCGTGCAGAAGTCTCGACGCTCTCCCACCATTTTACAAAAGCATTGAACGTTTTGCATTTTGCTCACCGTCGATATACAGGACATTTTATAGAGTTTGCCAGGGCTATCCCATGTCATCTAATGACTTCATATTAGTGACTGATCCCAGTCATAGCAGCTGCAGTACACACAGATATCTTTTCAAATTTTAAACTTGAATATTGAGAGATGGAATTGTTCAAGTATAGCCACAGCGTTATTGACAGTTTAATTAAAACTTCCATTTATCATTACTAAAAGCGTAACGTGGAAAGAATATACTGCTCATAGTCTTTCGTATGGCTCATTTAGCAGATATGCAGACATTCGATTAGTTTTAGAATAAATATGTATGTGCATATTTTATTCTAAGGGTATGACTAGATACGAAGAATTCGCTCTTTAATGTGATTTTTATGCAAATTTCAATTCTGACGCATGCTCTTAATGAGAAATTTGCATAAGAGGAAAGTTTCCCATGCAATAACTAGAGCAGTCGTACATTGTTTTCTGGTAACTATTTTTTTGTGGCTGTGTTCTCTCAATTTATTTTCGAAAAGTAGTGTTCCTAATACTTTTTCCAGGATCTTGTACATTTATTTTATACGTCGCATTCTCTATGAATGCAATAGTTTAAAATGCTGAGCTTTATGTCACATTCTAGTACCTATGTTGTAATACACGGATTTTTTTTTTAAATAGAGGATAAGTAGAAAAGAAACAAAACTCCATCACTTATAAGTTAGGCCAGAGTGGTAAATTTAGGGAATGTTTTTGTATTGATCTCTGGCACGTGATTTGAGGATTGTTGGGATGTAGTAAATACTTGTAGTCTGGTCATTTCGCTTATTATGAAAACTCGAACATAGCGCAGGATTGGGGTTAAATCTGGAGTTACATTTAAATCTAAAATGAACGCAGCTCTATTCTAGGCTTTGCCTTAGGCTTATTATCGCTTTAAATCCTAACTGGCTCTTGGCTTAAGAGAATATAAACCTATTCATTTCGATAGAAACATTCCAGTTTGTAAGTTGGACTTTGTTGGATTTAATATTGAGTTACTGGTAATATGATACATTTGTGCAAAATATTCAACTGTTGGTCCTTGGTAGTCTTCCTGATCTAATCGATGTTTATAATTGATTAAGTTGCGAGTTTTGCGTTCATGTTAGTCTTTTCCAAAGGTAAGGGGTTTGATTGTAGCTATGTTGCAGGATGGGTCGATTTCCTCTTCCTACCGAAAAACAGCGTCAGCAGATTGTTCAGCATCGTAAAAATTACGAAATGAATCTCTCCACCAGTCTTCGTATGCAAGGGACAACAAAGCGTGGGACAAGCGCACCTCCGAAAGTTTGTAAGTTTTTACTTTCTTGGCTTTTCCTCGACATCATCTGATAAACTATATATCTATAAAAGCTCAAAAACTTCAAGGAGTTCATTCCTGTTTGGCTGATGGTCATGCATATGTGAATCACAACTGTTCTAGTTTCTTCAAGAATAGTCTTGGATTGAGTCATGATAGTGCAATGTAAATGTGAAATTTTCGCCACAAAATTGGTTTTTTGTATATGCGTATGTACATGGAAATGTATGTGTATGCTTGTATTTCTCCTCCTTTCTGTCTTCGATATTTGGTTCTTAATGCTTAAAGCTTGTTTAGAAGCCGGAGGTCAATTTGTTTTATATTATCTTTGATCTTTTTATGACATCTTAAATTATGTCCTGAAATATGATTTCCTCGGTTATCATTATACCGTGTTATTTGTATCTTGGCAGCGCTTATCAGTGTTTCAAAATTATCCAATAATGCTCCATTACATTGAAGTGTGTATGTGGTATACTGGAGAAGAGCGTGTAATTGCAGTCGCCTAACATTTAATTTCATCTGTCATTGTGTGACTCCTAGTTGTTCGTACTACTATCAGTTATAATTTCAGCAGAAGCTTCTTCAGCAGAAACCTCAGACATACCTCAGATAATTGAAGCTGAAGTTATACGCTCATCTCCGGGTGTCTTGGTGGTGCAATATAAACAAGAAGACACGCATACGAAGTACACGGGTATTCTCCTTGCTGAGAACGGGTGAGTATATTACGTGTTTAAAAGCATTTTCTCATTTTCCAAAATTCCAGTGTTTATGTTTTAAAATTATGATCTTAACTTGATAGTGTTAATGTATTTTCTTGTCATGCTTCAAGCTTCAAGCGCAGTAAGAAAATACATTAACAAAACTTCAAACCGTGTTTTGCAGTATCATTTTGAAGACTATGATTATTGAATTTGCTGTTGAATTCCTTACTTTCTCTGATTTCTAGAAAGTTTACCCATTATAATGTTTAAAGATACAGTTGTGCAAAAATGTGCATTCTTTTGTAGTTGGTATACAATCTTTTGTGTGGTGTGTGTGTGTGTGTGTGTGTGTGTATGTATGTATGTATGTATGTATGTACATGTACGTGTACGACATGATAAAATGTATTTGTTTCGGAACGAAAACTTCTTTTAATGAATCGACAGTCAGTTACACAGTATAGATAGCAGAAATGGAATTTTGAGACAAAGTTTTCTTTCAGTAAATATACTGCATGCAAAGATTAGATTTCCAATAATTAGTTAATTGTAGTGCAAACGGAACACCAGGTATAATCAGTGAGGATATGTCAAGATTTCGAGAAACGGTTAAGGCCTACGTTGATGCGCCTATCATTGATCAGTGGACATCTGTAATTGGCGAACGCTTTGCTACTTCCGGTCTACAACTGCGCGCTCGGAGCTACATGCGCAAAAACGGTCGTATGGTTTGTGCCAGTTGTATGGAAGCCATTCCAGATAATGAAATGGTTAGTTCTTTATTTAAGCTTATTTTGTTTACCTGTTGATTTTACTGTAGCTGCACAGTAGTTATTCATTTATTCATAATGTTTCACTTTGCATCGCATTGAATTCTTTTGGAATTTTCTACAGTTTCATCAAATTCCGGTTTTAAGCATTCTTGTGTTTACCATTTCTATAAAGAATATTATTAAACACATATTCTAAATCCAAACTGTGCATTTAATTAATTAGACAGTATGTTATAGATTTCTCTTTCTTCACAAAATCTACTACTTATGAATTTTTTGAGATAACACGCAAACACTTCGTTAATGCCAATCAGCGAAAACTGCAATCGATTCCCAAAGAAACGAAACGTATAGTGGCTCAGTTGCCATCTTCAGGAAAACCGGTCTGTTTTCATAAAGCATGCTTTGGCTTTGCTGGCTGTGTTAATTTAATATTACTTAGCTGATAGTAGATATCAGCAAGTACATGTCAGTATTGCGTTTTGGAGAATTTTGCTAATAAAAGTGAAAGAGGACACTGAAATTGTTCACGAGGAGGGTAATTTATATGTCATAATTTTGCATGAATAACAGCATGATGTTTATGGGAAGCATTAAATTGGAATATAGTGAGTTCAGTAAAACTAACTGTGATTTTCAGCGTTTTGCTTTTTTCATGAAAATATCTCGGAATAATTAGAATATTCCGACCCATTTAACTTCTTGCAACTGCTGGAACGACTGGAATGAACTGTGAAAAACTGATTATTTGGGCAGAATAATAACTCTTTCAAATTTAACATGTAAATATCTAAAATTCCCGTGCCATTCCAATTTATTCTGCTGCAGTTTTGCCTGGTTTCTTTCAAAAACCAGGCTTGCACAAACTTAATGGTTAGTTTTATGTTTTGACGAAACGTGGAAATTATGAAAATTAGATGTAATGAGATTGAATTTGCTACCGAAAAATATATTCTCAGTTGTGACCCAGCATTGTTGCACCGATTTGTTTAAAAATAAGGATTCTGCATTTCGTCCTTGTATTGAAATAAGTTATGGAAAACAAAATGAAATCCACTGTCCAACTAGTCCTTAATTTTTCTCATTACGCACTTTTTCCCTCAAAATTTGCAAATTTTCTTTTTCGTTTCTTTTTGTCTAATGAAACACTCTAAACTTTCGTGAGCTTGCTTTCGCTTGGATTTTCTTCGTTTTCTTTTTTTCTTTTCAAACTAACTGAAGTGAAGTATTAAAATAAGATCAATTCACTCTTTCACATTCACCCTTTCTATAGATTCTTTCTGTAAGAACATATTTTTTCCTCAAGCATTCTTCGTGTTTCATTTGGTGTGGTGCTGTCTAATATGCATGTTTCTTTTTGTCCGTTATATGTTAATAGTTCATTTTGGCCTATATGATTGTTGGTAGCAGTGATCTTAAAGCAGAACCTTTACATGTTTTAAAATAATTTCCAAATGCATGTTTTTCCATTTAACTTATACTTCAGTTCACTATCAAGTCCAAAGAAGTTCAACAGAATCCAATTCCCTTTGTCTGCCGTGTCACACTGTGCTTTTATGTAGGTCAAGATCAAGTTATCGCCATTTGTAATTACTCTGCTGTACATCGCGTTGATTACATTGCTTTACATTTCATACGTTGAGCAACAGTTTTTCGCTGCACAACCCAAAGTTCCGCAAAAACTGATTGGTAGGTGATATCTTGGTGGTGGATCGACGAGAACATGAAGGATGCGTATTTCAAAACGGAGAAGTGAAAAGATATCAGTCGTTAGATTCTCTAAAAAAATACTTTAATAACCTGTTTGGGATCTTTTTTATACAACCTCCAGTTCATACGAGAGAAAAGGTACGGTGTTGCTGTGTAAAGCTTTGGTGACTTTGGGATTGCGTAATGGCTCTTTTTCCATAAAAACGAGTTAATGACTATCGGTTGACGGATTACCGTTGCAGATAGTTGTTGATGAGGTTGGATATGAATTGTTGGACGAACATTTAAGTGGTGAAACAGCAGATTATTCCTCAGATGCCTCCGTGAGTTCAGCACCATTACGAAGAAGGAATAAGAGGAAAGCATATGTTCCTCGTGGTGCCTGTAGCGTTTTGGTTCCCGCGGGAGTGGATTTATTCGAACCAGAATACGATCCTCTTCCCGGGCCTTCAAGTGGTATTTCATTGATAAACTTCATTATCACATTTTCAACTAGAACTATTATAAATATGTTAGAAATTCTTTGACTACAAGCTGTAGAGCTTAAAATGTGATGGATTGCAGAGTATCATCAAAAACTGTCCGAAGTTCGGCTCTGATTAATGGTAATTTAATTACAGGTTCAGCGAGAGGGTTGTGCAACGTTGAACCTTCACATAAACATGCTAAGGTATTTGTTGTTTGTTAGATACCGTTTCAGCATAAAAGATAAGGAAGTTTTCAAAGTACAGATTTCACAAAACAGGGTTCCAAGTGGCCATTCCTCTGGACATCATCACTATTTTACCCCACACTCCCTTATTATGTGTCATTTCTTTGTCTTTTTCATATTGAAATCTAATGCTTGTTTATCTCATTTATAGTTCTTTCTTCTGCTTCGGCTCCATATTTCCTCTTGTGAATAATACTTAAGTGAAAAGTTTTCTTGGATGATGAAGGGCTTGGATTTCCTAGTAAAGAAGATATGGATTTGTCTGTTTATACGATACGATATACCGGTACTTGCACGAACATGTTCAATATGTGTGTGTATATTTGTTTTTTTAGGATAAGAAAACAGTTTCTTATAAAGAGAAACATTTCTGGTTCAATTCCAATTCATCTCTTCATTGTAATGTTAAAATCCATTATAGTTTTTCTCTTCCGTTTAATTTTTCCACATATATAGTGAAGCTTTATTATAAGTTATGATGAGATTATTTTGTCATACCTAAAAATTCATTCAGAAGAAAGATAACTAATCGTTTATTCTTTTAAATGCTGTTCAAAATTGCAGGAGTGCTGAATTGAGTATTTAAAAAATTGTGTATAATTTCAAGAAATTTTCGTGGAAATACTAATTTCGTAGTAAATTTGTGGGAAAACATTTACTGTAAAAATATTAAGTAAAACTGCTGCCACCTAAGAAGACGAATGAGGATATTTTTATTTATTTATATGTTTTTTTTTTATGAAATATATCGCAGTTCCATTAGTATGTTGAAGTATTTATATGATAAGATCCAAAAGTATGCTGCAGATTGACACTTTGCCGTTATGACGACCACTTTCAGGACAGATGGTTTGAAAACGAGTTGTGCAACCCGGGGAAGCATGAGCTTAAGAAAAAGATGCTCATACTGAAATAACCCAAACTGCCTCCTATCAAGATTTTGCCGTACTAAAGACTGGTGTGTTGGGGGTAGTGAAGATATTTATTGGCAGTATTTATGAACCACTCAAGATGCAGTCTGGAGAATTTTTTTATCAAGTGTATCTTTTTTGAATTAACAATTGCTGCTAAAAATTTTTATAACACGACAATACCTGTTTGTCACAATCGTTTAGGATATTTTTCCTGTATTTTTTTTCACTATTGTTTGAGAGCCGCTTGCTGTCGACTTCGGTAACGACAAAAAATCGTCGCGCTAGTTCGGATCTACTAAGGAATAATTCATCCAGCGGAAGAATTTGTACTCTTTTGAACAACAATCCTGAACCAACTAGAAATGAAGATGTACGGAATATTAGTAGTGGCTCTACTCGTCGATTCAAAAGTGACAAAATTCGAAGGGCTTTTTCGTCGGAATATTCGATAAGGAAACCAGTCAGTGATTCGTTACATATGACATTCGTTCGACAATCCAATGAACATGATATGTGTCTATCAACTGGGTATGTTCCTTCATACGATTTTTCTATTTTGAAAATAGTTACTCTGTCGAGATTCTACCCACTGTCGTCTTACAGAGAAAAAGTTTTCAAGGGATTTGGGATGTACAGCATGTTAAGACATAGATGGGATTTGGCATCTCAAATTATGATTTAACTCATCAGATGACAGTTATCATGAATGGGTTTTATGTCTCTGTCGTTTTTAAATGTGTTTTAATTCACACATTCTTTTTAAACATCATTTTGTTCTTAAGTAATTTTTGTTTAGATATCGTTTGCGTCCACCAAACGTGAATTCTTTCCATCAACCGCCGTTTGCCACATCGCCCGTTGACCATTCACTTGTTCAATTTACTGCTATACCTTCTGTTCCTTCTCTCCATTCTTCAGAATTGAAAAAAATGGGATTTGATGTATTGGAGAAAGTTCGTCTTCCTTCAAGTAAAACCGAAAGTGGAAGTAATGTGGTGGAACGTAGTGATCGACCTCCAATTAAAATTGTGCTGAAACCAGTTAAGAAGCGTGAAATGGATCCATCACTTCGGGCAAAATGTGAAGTGCAATATTCTTCACCTTCGAACAGTTCCGATGGCGTCACACGAGCTTCATTACGTTCGGTACCTAATCTTCATTATCCTTCAACTGTTGAAAAAGCTGTATTAAAAATCCGTTCTTCAATCCCACAAAGACGTTCAGATACTGGATGTCCACCGATGATTAAGGCTACTTCAGCAGAAGTCAACACTGTGAGTTGTTTTTTGCATCGTGAATATGAATATATTAAAGTTGTTTCATCTGATGACTAAGCTTCTTCAACAGAAGTTAAAATATGAATTGTGTTGCAATATGATATTACATTTAAGTTGTGCAATTTAAGAAGATTTAAATTACTGCAAGAGAAATTTACTAAGAAAAATCATTAAAAAGGGAAATGTAGAATGTTGAAACGAATGGTTTTGAAAAAGTGTTTTGAAAAGGCCAAGTTCAAGGCCAAGTTCCTGCTCTGGTTAGAAAGTGAAAAACATATCAAAGTGAGTTATAGACACATCTGTTAACTTAATTTGAATGTTTTTCACTTTCTAGTTAGGCTTGAGTCTCCTTAAATGAATCAGTTCGGAAGTAAGGACTTTTCCTTACATTTCGAGCTGGTAATAATAGTATTACTGTTTTTTCGTTTTTTCATGTAAATATTTTACAGTTGAAAAAATAATGGGAAAAACTTTCTAGTCGTAGCTTCACATATGATTAGAGCGCAGTGAGTTTCGCAGTTGAATTACGACATGAATTTTGTCTTTATCGTTTTAAACATTATGCCTTAGTTAAGCTTTACCTTAATACTTTTTTTTGCAGCATCTTGATCGTGGAAATGACCGAGATGGATCTGTTAGTGTGAAAAATTGCATGCCTTCAACGGAAAATTTTTCCCATTTGTTAACTAGAAGGCCAGCAGGTATTCAAGAAATGTGTGCAACAAAAACTGGAATTGAGAGTAACTTTCCAGCAGTACCGACAGAGAATAATGGCTTTAGCATTGGTGATATTGTTTGGGCGAGGAATGGAATGTTTCCTTATTGGCCAGGTCGAATTCACGAATTTGTGAAGGAAAATAAAAAGAATGGAGCATCTATTGTGTGGTATGGTGATAATACGTACACTCCTTTCATCGAGTTTTCTCGAATCGAGAAATTTGCTGAGTCCTATGACACAAGGTTCGTGAAAAAAGTCTTGTTAAATTATTATATGAAAGCAGATATCATATTTTGGTCACGGACAAAATGCTATTAGAATCCATTTTTTTGTGTACTGTTAATGTAGAATTATTGTTTGTTTACATGTTTCAGTGATTGTATTCATAGTTATACTACAATTTTTAGATTCAATCCTATGCGTCCAGATCTCAAGTATCATAAGGCTGTCGCGAATGCTATCATCTCTTGTCTCCCTCATAGGGGCTATTTTGAAAAAAAGTTGTCTTCACAAGTCCATGAAGTGCTTATGAAAGAGAAAATCGACCTCGGTGAGGTGAACATCATTGCAAAATGCAAAAAAAGGACATCGAGTGCTTCATCCAGCAAACGGAGGTTTACATCCCTTTTTTGTGTAGTGGTTGGAATTGGCTTTTTCTTTTTAGATATGATTTGCCGTTGTTTGACTTGTTATATGTTTCAGGAAGATCGTTGCTGCGAAAATGGAGATTCAAGAAACTGGAAGAACGGAAATTGTAAAAACCGTAATTCCAGCAGCGAAAGCAAATGGCGATGATGCGGTTGAAATTGATCTTCCTTCATCGAGCACTCCTGTCTTAACTGTCACTTATAATTCTGATGCGTTAATCACATTAGGAACCGCGAACAAAACATCCATTGTTCCCAGAACGCATTCTTTTGACCCGAAAAAATCTGTAAGTGGCGGTGACACACCACCTTTAGTGATTGCATACGATTCTGACGAGCTTTAGCACTTTTTTTTTATCTATAATTGGGGTAGTTGTAGTTTTATAAAATAGCAAAAGAAAGGAATATTCTGGAAAGCCAAAGGAAATAGATGTGTTTTCAGTCATATTTTTAGGAATTCCAAGTTGATTAAAGGAACCAGTAATAATTCTTATTGGTCTGTCTTTAAATTAATGATAACATTATTGCAAATATTTTTATGTCTGGTAAGTGCGTTGTCTTTGTACGTAGAGGCATTTTTTATTAGATTTCAGTGATGAAGATCAGTGCTAATTCTAACATCCAAATATCTCTACGGTGCATCTTTATGGTCGTACGTTGTACCGAATGTACCGAGTGTTTTCCAAAGAATGGTTGTCTTTTTCGGCCGATTTCGGTTTGATTCTTTACATCTCATAGATATTGATTTTTTTTTTTTTATCAGAGTGTTTTTGTATCATGCATTATGTTTGCTCGTTTGTGAGTCATTTTTTCCATGAATTTGTTTACGCACTATTTATCATTAATTTATGAATTGGTCCAATTAATTAATTTTGCTCTCTTAGATGAGTTACTTATACTTATCACGAGATCATAACATAATAGAAATATTATTGTTCTTAAAACGAATTGTTAAGTACCGCTCGTTACGTTTTTTTTGTCTCGGTCTAGTTGTTTACTCTCCAAACTCAAAAGCATAAAAGATGAGAGGAAAAGTCTGGTTTAAATTTTGGAGTTTTTTGGTGTATTATAGCGGATATTTGATTAAGAATTTGATTATTTGTTAGATTCAAGAACATGCAGTTCCTTAAATTTCTTAAATACGAAATCTCTTTCCTAAATATAAAATTAAAATATGTTGAAGAGGAATTGATTAGAGATAGCCATGATCGACTGCATCTTAGTAAAATCTAGAATAATGCGTGTTGATCATTATCTCAAAAGTTAGATGATGTAATTTGCTATTGTATCAAATCCTTTTATCGTCCTTTTTACTGATACTGGTGCTTCTCCGTTTATGTTTTCAAACTTGAATTAACTTACATCTTCGTTTGTCGTGCAGCTCAGTACACTTGAGCTCACGCCTTATTGAGCTTTTGTTTGGTTTGTTGATTTGTTTATTTCATTGTCCAGTATTGATGGAAGCATGTTCTATGATTGACGCATTTTAACGATGTTCTTTTCATTAATACAGTTTGCTTTTTATGGGAATAAAACTTTTACTTAAATATCCCTATCAATGTAAGTATTCAATTTAAAGGAAAATTTTTTTATAAAAACAAAGTATATTTTGTGAGTATATTTCTTCGTCGCTGTAGAAAAATCAAAAAATTGCTCGTGCATATATGCCAGAAAAACTTGACTCAGAAAACTCTCACAGAGTTTTCTGAGTCAAGTTTTTCGAAGTTGGTGCCACTTCCATTTCTTATTCTCCTCAATTACGGAAGAGGACATTAGGCCAGGATTTGCTGATTACCAGCTGGTTTATTAAAAAGAATTGAGGACTTTTCTTCAAGTAACATTGAGGTTTCTTCCCAAAGCAATTCCGGGTGATTATTCTTTTTTTTTTTATTTAGTCTGGTAAGTTGTCATTTTAGGATTTGTCGGTGATGTTTTTGAATGTATTAGGCCTAACCGGTCGATACATATAAACAGAATGATGTGTGCTGGTTTTTCTGGACTTGTAAATTATACTGAGGTTGCTAAGAAACCAAGTTTCAAGTTTTTGATCACCCTTTTTTTCATTCACTCTCTTACCTTTCTTTCTCATCCTTTGTCCCCAGCTCTGCTGTCATCTCATCTGCGGTCGCTTCCCGTTTTCTTGATGATCATACTCTTCTCCTTCATTACTGATCCCGTCGTTTTGCCTTTATTTCCTATTATGAATAAAGCTTGTCGGTCATATTATCCAACCTAGATTTTAATAGTATGTATGCTTATTTTCATATTTGAAATCATGATTCTGCCGACTTTCGTCTTGAACGCAGCTCAGAGGTCTCTCACTATATTTTATTTCAAACTTGTCACAAACAGGTATACATGACGAACAGCATTCTTCATACATTTGCTTTACTTGATCTTTATATACAGCATGTAAAAATCTGTCCTTTATTTCCAACTCCGTCCTGTATTACAGTACCCCATTATTTCTTCTCCGCTAGAATGCGACATCGAGTTTCTATGTGTTGCTCCCTACTGATAGCTTGTGCTATCTCTGTTACTCACTGTTCAAAGATCAGGAAAGCATATTTAAAGACAAAAAATGATTCACATCGAATGTAATTTGAAGCGTTTTGAGGAGTGAAATCAAAACTTTGAATGACTAAATGAATGAGCTGTCGACAAAAAGAAAAGAACAAATAGATGAGCAGGCATGGTCATTTCCCATTTAGTTTTCCTCTGTTTTGTAGCATGATCTAGCAGCACTCAGCAATTCACTACAGTATCAAAGTAGAAGATTCATTCTCTTCAAGACACTGCAAATAATTTATTACAAGTAAAAATGCAAAAAAATGTCTAGGTTGATGATCAAAATGTGAAGAGAAGGACTCATACATTCATCGAGTTCTTATTTTCAATTTAAATGAATGGATGGAAATTATCTTAGTGATCCTTTATCAGTTGATATGATCGAGTTTGCATCTTACAATATCCTAACCACATTTTTTGCATTTTTATATTATAATCAGAAGATTGAAAAAATAGTGAGACATGTTTAAATAGTAAATACTTCGGTATCTTTTGTACTAATATATGTATGAAGAAATTGTTCTGAATAATTCGTATTAGTTTATTGTTAATTATCAATATCTCTTCCACACCTATATAGCGTATTTCACGGAAAACAATTCAGAAAGATGGAAGAAATGAGGCATTGCCGAGTACACCTCTAGTCATGACCAATATTAAAGCAAGACCAAGATGTGTGCTCAGTAAAGCCCTCCGTTTCCAAGTAACGAATGCATATATCTTGACCAAATATCGATAAGTTAACAAATTTTGAATAATAAATAAAAATATTGATAATTTATCTCCTATAGCTATAATTCTCGAGAACTCATTTTAATAATAATTAAATCATTTTCCTGTTTCTGCATTACCTATGGCATACCATTTAATCTCTAATTCCCTACAAAACTTTTATCGAGTTTTCTAACAATTCGTGCACAGAAGAGGAAAAAAGCAACATGAAAAGCAAATGATATGGTTAAACAGATACCATTCGACAAAAGTATCGGGATTAGGGTCAAGCGATACTAGGGCACAACGGATACCATGACCAAATAAAGATATAGTGAAAAAGAATATCGAGTTATTTAAATATGGGCAATATTAGTTTAACGAATATTCTGGCATAGTGAACTAGAGTTAGGCATACCTATTCTGACTAAAAATCAAGTTTGGAAACTGTTTTGGAATATACATTTTCTTTCCCTGGAAAAGTAATCAGGATTGAGTAAACGCAACACTTTACATATTTGTATATATAGGAGAGAGAGAGAGAGAGAGAGAGAGAGAGAGAGAGAGAGAGAGAGAGAGAGATTCAAACAACACTGAACTGTAGCAAAAGGAACATTTATGCGTTTAATGAAAGTGAAAGAATTTCATGAAGACGAGACGTCCTTGAATTAGAATGGAAATTCAATTAGAAAGGCATTCCAGCGTACCAGGAGATTAATAGACATACAATGAAGAGAGCAACCCTTTTTCTAATGATAAAACGAGAATAGTACCAATGAAGAAAGATGAAAAATAACAGCAATGATGGACGATTGCACGCTGGAAAACTCAATACTCCGATGCTTAACTTCCGAAAGAACGTCCCGATCTGTGGGCATTGAAAAGTATGACATGATTCTATTGCTGCAAAATAATCTCCGTATAATACAAAGAGAAAGGAATGACCTCAGCGACGGATGAGAACAAAAGGAAAAAGACTTGACCCCATTGAGCTACTCCCTCTCACCTTAATCACCATAACTCCTCGTGACACAACTTTACGACTCAAATGATTCCTGCTCTCCTCAAAAAGAAGGGGTCACAAAGAACCCCACAGTGATCTTCTGGTGATCCCAGTGACAGTGATCTTCCATGACCCCCCTTTTTGCACAACTTTTCTCAATAAAGTTCCATTCTCGTATGTAGAGTTATCTGCGCTCAACTTCTGGATCTTTCAAATGTTCACGCACGCTTATCCTTGACATTGATAAATCTGAAATTGTATTGGGTATCTCATCTTTCTTCACGTTTTCCCAACATTAAAAGTTTTTTACTGGCCAGGATTGAGTAAAAGATTTTCCAGATATTCCCTGAAATTCTCATGCTAGAAAATCTTAGATATCTCTGTATACCTCAAAAAGTCAAGATGATATCTACGCATGTAGACATCTTCATGCACATACTTCAAGTATGAATTATAACCGCCTTTTCGGCCAGCCTTGGTATTTCATGGTTGCCCTATTGCAGCTTGTCGATTTCTGATCTACTCTATGATGAGGTTGGTGCTGATTGGCATTGATGTGTGTGAGATGGACACGTGAGAACGACGCTTGTGCTTTGTGCGATGCGAATAAAGGATTACGTGTGATTAACCTTGTATGAAAGTCTTTAGAGTAGCAAGAAATGTAATCACGAAGCACTCCAATGGATGCCATTCATTACATTATTTGCTCTCTGAGTGCAGTTCCTAAGTGATTCGAGGAATTAGCTGAGTGCTGCAGGATAGTCAAGCTTAAGCTCGGATATGGCGTAACTGCTGCCTTCCACAATTTATGCGAAAAAAGAATGTTCTCAGAAGTAGCGAACAATAAATTTGAGTCAGGTTGTGAGTGTTGTCTATCAGAGGAAGAGTAGTTATTCTGAACAATTCCTTTCCTCTCACTGTAATATCTTCAATCATAATGCAAGTTTTATCAAGATTCAGTTAATTGCGGTGTTTATATTTCAGTATTATTCATATGTTTTGTGCACAAAAGCAGTCAGTTGATAAGCTAGAGTCTGCAGATTTCAATGATTTCCTTAAAAAATTACCTTTTGAGAAAGGAAGTTATTTATCTCTTATTTTCGAAATAAATCCTCTTGTAATTGCACTGCACCATCTATTTACGTATGGATTAAAGTGATTCAATTTCTCATGTAAAATCAAGAAAATCTGAGAACCCACTTTTTTTGTCCTGAACAGCTAATATTATTTTTAACAGATAGGACAGACGAAGCATTAGTACCATAAATTGCCAATCTTATTATAACTTTGAAAAATATGAAGGAATAAAGTTTTCATGTTCTCAATATCAACAATTTTAGTGCAATAAATTTTTTTTTTCTTCTAATTAGTATTTTATTTTCATCAGCTTTATTTGTTATTTCTTCCAATTAGTATTTTATTTTCATCAGCTTTATTTGTTATTAAGTTCGCAATTGTAAAATTAAGTTCTGGGAAGCTACATATTGTTGAAACAAATTTTTTTCCTTCTGTTCCTAGTGACACAGCGTATCCAACCATGACCCCTTATAAATTTCAGTTTGAGAAGAAAGTTGCACAGTTATGAATCTGTGAATGCAAATATTGCCATTGAAATTTTTTTCTGAAGAATTTATAAAAGCATTTCCATGAACCCTGGAATTACGATGCTTAATATTAAGTAGGATGATATAAAAAAGAACCATGATAAATAGATAGGGTTATTGTTACGGATCCGTGAACACTAGCGACATCGAACCGGGATACCAGAAAATGGACGCAGTCAATTAGCGATTTAATAGAACGGCAGGTTTCTTTACAATGTTTCTCATAGATAGTGCATTTCTTTACAATGATGATTGTAAATTGGCTCGAGCCTGAGTTTTTTTTTTTTTTTTTTTCTTAATATCTTAAAAGCAGGACCAAAAAAGTATCTTGAGTCTTATGGCTTATGAATAGCAAAACAATTCAAGTGAAAAATCAATTTTATCGCTGAAATACGGGCATAAGGGAAGCTCTCTTTGTCCTTTACAATGATTAGATACGATGGGACTCTAAATTCTAAGGTATAGAAAACTATTGCAAGGTTTGTCGTTTTGCTCAAAATACATTGCTAAATTGTTTCGAATATTCTGATTTGATAAAGGCTTACAGTTATAGGTAGTGTTACAGATAAAGCTGCTTCTCTTATGCTAAATTTCGCGAAAACTTGATGTTGCTAACTTTATACAAAACACAACTTTCAATTCGATTTCCTGTGAAATATATATATATACCTTTGAACACCAAATGACATGAATTTTTCCTACCTTTCTGTTGTTTTTACAGATGTACAGAGATGAAGGCAGCAAATGATTGTTCGAATTCATTATTTTTCTGATTAATTCTGTTTCAATGACCCAAATTATCATTGAACTAGAAGTAAACTCTATGATACGTTTTTTTTTTTTTCTTTTTTTTTTTTACTGGAAAACAGTTTAAATTTTGAACTGTTTCACTCCTTGTTTCAGTTGGAAATTTTTAAATTAAACTCCATAATGATGAAGTAAAATTTTGAAAATAAATAATTCAAAAAAAAAAAACACAAAGATGTATGAATTGGATAAAAAATGATAGCAGAAAACATAAAAAGTAAGAATTTCTTAAATAAATATTTTCCGAAATGAACATCAGATTTGCTAGTAATCAATTGGCATACATTGTGCATTCAAATTTAAGGCATACTGTATCAGCTAAATTTTTTATAATTAATTAAGACTTCAGACTTCACCAAATGGCGCTGAAATGTTGAGAAACTCTTATTTCTATTCGGAAAGAGAAAAAGCTTGGATACATCCGGAAATCTGATCCAGTACACTTAGTTGATGTTCATGACTGTTTCCATACGGATAGCTATCGGTGATTGTCAGGAATTGCTACATCTATTCTGAAAATTCAAATCTAAAAACTACATGAAATGAGTATATAATTTCCCATGAATCCCACATGGTTCATATATATCTCAAGTGATATATTTGTACAATATTTATTTAAGATTATCAGGAACACTAAGTTGTCCGTTTTTTTCTGGAAAGCTAGTCGTAGCTATTTCATATATGATTAGAAAGAGCGTATTTTCAGACAAATGTTGAAAGAGATCTCGTTCAAGTATGTTCCAGAAATTTCCGATAAAACCAGCTATGTTGATCGCTGATTTAGCAATAATAGATTTCAGGTAAGTGAAATGGTAGAATCCAAATAAAAGATTTCAGGTAAGTGAACCAATCATATTTTGGAATATATCCTGACCATTTCTTTATGAATGGAAAAAAATGATTCCTCAATACTATAACCTCTTAAAATTCGATTTCACTTATCAATCAGAGATGGTATACGAAATATATTTCTTTCCTAGGAAACTTTATTCTAGAAAAGGAAAACACTACTCGAGATGGTCCGTCATCTGCTTTCATTTTTGATAGGCCAACATTATTCAGTGAATAAAAAAATTTAATTCAAAAACGCAAAAAGAAATAAGATTGTATACGACAAAAAGAAAAAAAACAAACAAAAAAATAAATGCAATTTAAGAATAAAAATTGTCTGTTTAATGTACATAACTTTACAGAAAATTTTGATTGTCAGAGGGGCAGAGACTAAAGCATGCTCAATTTATTCAAGTTCCACATATACCATAATTAACTTTTCAGTGTAACCGAGATGTAATCTCAGGCAGGTTACAATCCGCGATGTCCACCTATTTCGATTTACCTGATTCCAGCTTTGAATTGTCATCTTCAGTACTGTATTGACATCTAAAAAAAAAATCCCAAGGTTCTCGAGAGCCCTTCCAATATTTTTGTTACGATATCTCATTTCGAACACAATATAAAACATTCACATTTTTTTGCCTTTTTATTGTTTCACATCTGAACTTCTCTCAGCACTTACATACCTTCTTAATGTTACAATTTGCACTGCTAAACAAACAAATTCTCTCGATTTTAAAGCGAATACAGTAGAAGAGAAAACATTGCCGACTTTCCATTTCTCTAATTTTTTTACATGACAAATGCCTAATTCCAAATGTCAGTGCAGGGAATTAAGTTACACTATTTGATTTCCAACTTTCCACAAGTTTTTCTTGAATTCAAATCTACTGTTCACTTTAGAATTAATAACATGGACAGAATTTAAGACATAAGACTCATCCCGTATAAATTTCGTTTACAAAAAAGTACTGCTTAGATCAACTGATCGCGACATAGATATGATATTGATATTAGATGCTCAAAATATAGCAAAAATAAAGCGTCAGAGATTCAGAATTTAAATTTACGATTGATTAGATTTAATGAGTTTCTCGACCACTTGCTTAGAAACAATGGGTATTATGCTGAAGATTGTCTTACGGTCATCTTCGATAACTGAAAATGAAGGACGATGACTGTTTCATGATGAAATGTCAATCAACTAATCTATTAAATAATTTATTTGTTAAAAAAATCGAGATTTTAAGCTTTCATGATTCTATTAGTTTTAGAAATACTAGTGATGGCTTGAGCTAATGCATTTTATCTTCTTTATGAAACATTTGTAAACAATTATTCAAATTATTTCTCGAATTAACGACTATTGGTGTGCTTCTTTTGGCCACTTTGCGTTGTATTTCTGTCCTCGTTTGTTTTCTTACAAGTATTTTCAACATACAACAAAATTGCATTTGTTAATTCAACCGGTAAATCTATCCCTTGAATAATATGATGAAACTTTTTCCATAGTTGGGCGGCAATAGTCAAACTTTGACTATGAAGTTCTTTGCTAAAAGAATGGATCAGGCGAAGAATTCGTTGCGAACAAAAATTATCACTGATTGCAAAATACGAAATTGAGTTAAACTAGAGTATAAAAGATTTTGGACAACGTGCAAAAGTGTGACTCTTGCAATTGATGAAATTTGCAATCACTAATTTCTTCGAATAAAATCTACCTGGACAATCTATCGAGTCATGGAAACAATATCGCTAAAACAGAGGTAGACAGATTTGCATTTTTTTAATTCTTCAATAGTTTTATGTTTAAAAATTTGTACTGAACTTGACTTAAAATCGGATTCAAAAAAATTCACGTTTTTTCATTTCAGCTGTCGATGATTCATTCTTGTGAAAAACTCTTTCAGTATTCATTTACCAGAATGCGTGATACTTGATGGAATTTGTTTAATTTGTTATGAAAATAAAGAAATTTTCAATTAAATCACTTTAATTTTAAGTCGTGGAGCGTTATTCTGTTAATTTCTTTTTTTTTTTGACATGATTGTTTGCATAGTGAAATGACTGATATCGCGAGAAATACATTTAGTGAATCGTTTCCGTATGTATGTTTTCTAAAATTTTATACTGAATTCAAAGAAAAATTCAGTGGTTTTTATGAAGATTTTTATGGATTTTTCATAAAACTCACTGATTTAAAAAAAAAAAAAAATTTATGAAATTGGAAAAACTAAAACGAAATTGGAGTATTTATAAAAGTATAAATAACAAACACTAGAAATGTAAACGAGGTTGGCCTTTATATTTAGCATCATCCAAGAAACCAATTATTTTCTTGCAAATTTCTGATTCAAAAGAGAAATGCAGGTCGAGAAAGTTTCCATTATGAAAATGTTTACGCGTCATCAGTGATTTGGAAGAAGGCCAGCAACATCAACTGTGAAGAATTGTTATTTTTCTAGAGGATGTTCAAGGACATTGCACATGAAATATATTTGATGAGTCATTGTACTAAACTGTCTGACCATTTATTCCTGTCTTCGAACACCTTTCTACTTTTTGACTTGTTTTTGAAAATTCCTGATTTTTTATGCTTTATTCCAAAAAAAAAAAAATCATCCTGCTGTTTCTTGATCCGTAATTTATGATCACTTACTCATTGTTTACCTGTCACTAGCTAATTATTTAGCTAATTATTGCTACTCCGTGAAAGAGTTAACATATGATTATCATGAAAGAACGTTACATGATAAGATTAAGTATTATCTGATGGAATGAGTGTCTACACTATCATGAGAGATCTCTTTCTTTTATCGCCGCCTCTCTGCGACTGCGACCCTTTCGTTCTTTTAAAATACTGCGCAACGAACGTTTTTTGAGCAGGAAGCAGCAACTGCAACAGCATATTAACAAATCACCTGGGACAACCGTCCAGCAACCTCCACCTCCTCGTATTATACATATGCATTGCATGTCGCCTGCGCATGACAATAGCAACAGCAGGTAGCGACGTTGACGTCGTTGTCATCCGCGTCGCCTTTAACAGTGTCGCAGTTGGTGCCATTTCTCTCATCGTACTACCGTTGTTGTGTGGTAGCTCTGATGATGATTCTTCTACTTTGTTGTTTTAGATAGCTGTACATGTTCGTTAACTTGCTAAATATCGAGCATTCTTCAGTTATTGTTTATTTTATTGTTATTGCTGTTGTAGATTTGCTTTTTTGCAGTATTTAATACTGCATCGCCTTGCTACTTGCACTTGCAGTCATCCTGCAATTTTTCGTCCTCCCTATTTTCTTTTTTGCGTCATCCATTTTCTATTGTTTACGTACATTTTTTATTCAAATACTAAACTCTATCCAAGTATATTTCGTACTTTTAACTCGCCGATTATTGTACTGATTATGGCAGATGATTCAATCTTTCCACAAAAACTGAATCTCGTCAAGTAACTTAGAAACAATAACTACCCAATTATAATGTGCAAAACTGTTGAGAAGGATTTAATCGCTAGAATGTTTTTGCGAACATGTAAATGCTGCTTACAAAATTTTTAAAAATTAATGAAATAACGAAAATAATCGTAAGAAGAATTTTCAAATAAATCAAGAAATCACCGAATTAATTTTTCATATAATCTTGTACCAGGAACACTATTTTTTATTGTACTGCTAAGACCGGAATATTTTTTGCTTTATATTCCTTATTTTTTGAGTTGAAATCATTTTGCTTTGATGAAACTACAGCAAGATCGAAATAATTCTTCATTGATTACAAAAGGTTAAAAAAATTTTTTTTTTTTTTTACGAATTTGAGCGAAGGACAGAGATAGTAACATTAGGAAATAGTCAAATGAATTATAGTTGAACTTTACTCGTAGTAATGATGAAAATAGTAAATGTGTCACAAACAAAATAGGTGAAGTAATAAAAACTATAGTTTGCCCAACAATCACATAAAATGGTTTCAATATCAAAATTTAAATCGGAGAATTACTAGTACTGTAGAATTGTCAGCTATAAAATCACTAGTGTTATGAAATTATCATATCGTTGTTCAGTTTTTCATTCTTTGCGACAGATAATGAGAATACGATAGTAGACATATTACAAATATGATTCTCAGAATCAGAATCAGTTTAACATTTGAATGCTTGTTTATTCAAACCTGAAGATATATGAAATTGTTTTCACCGTAAATGACCAGAAATATAAAATGTTCTGTGAAGCATATATTCATCTTGTAACGATAATAATTAAATGTGAAGTTTAACAAATGACAAAAATAATACTAACGTTAGAACATGAGCTAGGATAATGGACAGCTGCCGAAATTAGAATACTCAAATATGACTTTGAAGCATTCCTAATCTTCTCCAATTATTTACTTTTAATTGTCCCATGAATCAGCCAATTTTTTTGCATTATACTTATTTCCGCATTTAAAAACATAGTAAGTTTTATAACTGCTGCAGTTCCAGTGCAAACAATAAATAACTCAATTCCCTCAAATCTAGTCACCTGCTCAAAAGATGAATAATATAGATTTCATACAGTGATAGAATAATTTTATTTGTAACTGCAGCAAATCAGAAATACTTTTTATAGCAGAAATGATCAAAATGGAAATATTTTGAGACAAAATTCTTGGTCGAGAAGCAAAAAAAAATTGATTCGCAGAAAATTGCAATTTGCTTAAAGTTCGGTGAATTCAATTCCCTAAATGATAAATGAAAGCAAAAATCTGTTGAGAAACACTGAAAGCATATGCGAAAATGGCGAAAAACCCCACTATCGTTTTAGAATTTTCGCAAAAAGAGCCTTGCTTATGAAAGTCGTTGTTTGTTTTCATTTGAAGTAATGATTGTTTATTTTGAAGGTATCAATATTTTTATTGCTGCATGTTGTTAAATGTCATGATTCATTCACTTCCTTCTGACATATGACAGGAGCAATCATATCAATAATCAATGCATTTATTTACAATCTGTCGCAAAGGAAACTTCATCAGTTTCATGCAAGTCCTAATTAGAGCAAGTAAAGTAATTAGTACGATATGTAGATTATAGGTTTCTCTGAAATGTCTAGGCTAAGTTGGAAACATAAATGTCATCACCTTTAATCTTCCGAAGATATATGATTATTATTTGGAAGTAAGAAAAAATAAGTCGTTATATATTGTTTCATAAAAGCAAATTTCTATATTTAGTGTCGTAAATTAAGAAAGTGTGTAATTTATTCAAAAGTATTTAATAATCATTAATAATAGTAATGAAGTATTGTTAGATGCTTGATATCCACCAACTGTAAGAAGGAAATTGTCTAAAATTGCGAACCATGATGCTAAGTTTGTTAATTTTCATTAAATTTCGTTAAATTTTAAATTTGAATAAGAGTATTGTGGCTGTAAAGCACTGATGATAAAATACAAAAGAAAATTTGAACTTAAAAGTCTCCCGTAATTTTTACTCAAATTAAGCTGAAAGTCCACACTTCAATTATGAACTCAGGAGATTTTTTCTCCATTTTGTGATTCTGAAGTACATACGCCCTAGAAATTTATGAAAAATGATTTTATATTGATCTGAAAATTTTTTAAGTGCCAAAAATTAACTTCAGAAAACTCCTCAAGAATTCGAAACAAATTAAACCATAACTGTACAACTTTATTTTCGTTTTCATACCAGATCAGGTGTTAAGATTATTGATTTGATCATTGAAGACTACTGATCAAAGAATGTCTTCTTATACACATTCGTCCATCATGCATGAGTCACTCAGCATTAAGAAAATGTGCTTTGACGATTTTGGGCCATTTTTATGCAATTTCATGACAAACTGTTGATGTGTCACCGGCGAAACGACAACGACAAGTCAGGTGGCTCTTCTTTCTCTCATCTTCTTCCTTCCTCCTTTCCAACTGCCTCATACCTCCACCTTTATAGTCGTCTTTTCGGCATGTAAATTAATATCAATTACAAGAAAGGAATTTTTTCCTAACCTCGATTTTGAATTTTAAATGGCATTTGCCTCTCCTTTCCAGTGACAATCCTCTTTTCATTTATCCATGCAAAATACGCATCTTATAATTATTATGCGTTCACAGTTTTGTTGGAATTCTCAAAATTTGAATTTTTGCTGTCCAGCATAGTTTAAATTTCTATAATATTTTAAAGAATTATGATTCATACCCTTGTCATACCAAACTAGTATTAATTGTTGTTAATTTAATTTTGAAGAATGCACCATTGTGGCTCATTACTGTATTTTCGCTCTTCTGAAACAAAACTGTGAGGAAAACTGATCCTTCTTTTATACAAATATTTAGAATATGAACTTGTAGCTAAGATTTCGTGGAGTATTGTAGTACTGTAAAAGAATTATTTGACAAAACTATAATACAAGAGCGGAATTGATACGGTATGGTTTATGATCAACATAGAATTGACCATGAAATCACTTCAGTATACGATAGCTCACTAGCTCATTATGTTCTAGCATTATTCCGAATACATGAAGACAAAATAATAATGAATCATTAATTCAACTATTAACGAAATATTAATTATTAATTCACAATTCATGAATGTAATCCATTAATTACTCAAAAAAAAACTGAAACACAAAAGACGTCCAGGTGTATACTCAGCTTTATTAAGTTATATCAGATATTAGCTTCGCTGTGATACATACTTTCCCTTCATTTATTAATTTTACTCCAGACTGATTTAATATCTTCGAAATTTTTTATCACTGAATGCCAATCTCTTATAGGACAAGATAAAATATTCAGATTTTCTTCTACATGTTTCAAATAGAAAATAAAGTACTTGAAGTATTCATCTTGCTTAGGAAAATGTATTTCAACAAAATTTTTTTATAATCAAGGAATTACAATGATATTCAACTTATCAAGTGTTACTAGATGAACGAATTAGCCATGCCGATGACAGAATATTTGTTGCTTATTATAGATTAAAAGCAGATTTCGTAACAGATTTATTCATTTGATCTATTCTAATTTTAACAGCGGCCAAGTTATAACATCTTTGTACTTAATACTTCAAGTACTTTATCAGTAGCTTGATGAACTGAATTTTGTATTTTATGATTTCAGTCTAGTGAATTTACATACTTAAATTTTGCCTTTGCGTATAATCTTTTGTATTTCTCGGAACCTGAAATTTTCATGGAGTGATTCACTTCTAAAGATTTCACGATTGATTCTGTAGTATAGATGATTTTCCAGAAATTTTAGTATGAACTTTTTATTTCGAAATTTTGGAAATCAACTTGTATCGAACAGGCCATGAATTCTTAACAGATGCGGTTAATTTTTTCGATATTTTTTTATCCGCACTACAATTATTGTTTAGAAGCTGTTCTCATTATTCTTTTGCTACTATTATTTTTTATCAATTTAAGGAAAATTTACACCATTTCCAAATCTAACATAAAAGTCCTTCCGACCTGATTTATTCATTTTAAGACTACTTTTTCTTTTCCTTAACGGTTTTTTTTCCCCATTATCCAAATATTTTTTTATTTTCTTATTTCGATTCAGTTGTACTTTTTAAAAATTTTCTGAATAAAAATTTCATCAAATTCTAGTTTCTGTGAAGATTCGAAACAATTACGATAATTTATTTTCAGCAAATTTATAAGCAGATTTCATCACTTTCCAACAAATGCAAATTTGAGTTTTGGAATGGTTTTGAATAAATGAGTTTTTCTTCCAATTTGATCCATGATTTCTTCCTCCTCTGCTTACTTCCACCAAGTATAATTTAAAAATTTGATCAATTTCAACCAAATCTTAAATGAACTACTTGATGTTTCACTATTAAAAAACTTGTGTGCGCTCATTTCACAATTTTTATGCCCCGCTTTTGAATAAATTCAATCGATGTTGTAGAACTGGCAGTGTCATTTTGGAAGGGTGCATAGGTATCAGGAATATACCTGGTTAACACTTATTGAATTATGACATCATCTTCAAACGTGTTCGGCGAGAGAGCTTCAGTTTTCGTTTGTGTTATTATGACATCGATTGGTTTGGGATTAAGCATTGCTGCTATATTGCTACCGTCATGGCAGGTATTATTAATTTAGAAAGTAAATTGCATGAAAGAACAGAATCGAAGATCAATTATTTTTCGAGAAACATGATAAAAGCGTGAATGTTAACTTCACTGTTCATTTCAATTATTTTGTTTTATGAAAAATTGGAAATGTATTTTAGTGGAAATTATGATTTATTAAGAAATGTTTGCTTAAAATATGCCTTCAGATTTAAAAATCTTCTTGCCATTTTTTGATTCTCTGTTTTTAAAATGTGATATTATTATCTTATCATGTTTACTTTATCTTGAACTTAGGTCGTAAACTTGCGAGAATATAATTCGACTCTTGAACTTAGGTCGTAAACTTGCGAGAATATAATTCGATTCACGAACATGGTTTATGGTTGGATTGTAGAAGACATAGCAGAGATAGTAATGCCAATGTACTTCTCAGAAGGTTTTTATTTTGTTTAATCGTTTCTAGCTATCTTTTTCTTTTGCGAACAAAAATTTAATTCAGTTTAACTTCATTTTAGTTCAAAACAATTCTCGGAAATTCAGGTCATAATCCATGTATGCATTGAATCGAATAAACAAATATTCATCATGAAACATTTTAATCCATTTTATAAAGTTTTAAAATGATTTTCTAAACATTCCTTGCTCTCTTTAAGTTTTGGTTATTTTCTGTAACTGCTAGTAAGTTAAATACCAACATTTTGAATAAAGAACAGAAAATTTATTGAGATGTCATCTTTTTTAAGGTACACAACAAATACAGAGCCTCTGAACTGTGTCTACAAATTTGACTACGACAAATATTCGGGCACTTTTGACTTGGAAGATGACAATAGTCCTGTTGGAGAAGTAAACAGGCACAAATTTTACGGTTCATTTCTATCTTATTTATCATCGTCTGTTATTTATAAAAATTTCAAATTGTAGTCCTGATTTTTCAATATCTTCTCAAAAATTTAAATGTCAGAATTAAAGTTTGGTTGGGTAAGAAAAAATTCACGTTCTTCTTTGGTATGATCAAACAAAAAATGGAAAATTCAAGAAGGCTTGACATTAGTAAAATATAACTATTTTTACGGAAAAATTTAGGTAAATTCAAAAAATAATGTTAGTAAACTGGAACAAATAAAAAGTTTTCATTGTTTTCTTATCATAAATAGCTAAATTATTGCAGGTTGGCATACAGCAACTTTAATTTTATTAGCGTTGGCGTTGTTGACGTCGTTCCTGACGATATGTCTAGGTTTATCTGCGTGTTGTTACAGTTCACTAGCGTTAATCGTTACGGGTGTAACTCTGATGACAAGTAAGTTGGATTAATTTCATTATTTTTTACATTATTTATACTTCTTTTACGTATTTATGTCATTTATATTTCTTTTTGCAATGAAATCTTGTAGCGGAATAACATTTTAAGATTTGATTCGTTAATTCATAACTTTTCACAGGTGAGAAGAAAAAGATTTTTTTCAGCATTTTTGTCGATAATAGCGGAAGGGCTATTCTTTTTTTATTCACATCGTGCCGACATCCGTTTCATCAAGGGTATTGTCAGTACTTACGAGGTCTGAAAATATTTTTCATGCAGTAATTCCGATAATTTTTACATTTACTCTTGTTCGAGATTCTCTTGAGCAATGTATTTTACTTGCTGAGCCGATTTCGTAACCGTTAGGGGAAAACTTAGGTATAAATTTGCATCATAGTATAAACTATAAACTTTGCATTATTTTCAGCAACGAGTTGGCTTGGCATTTTTTCTACAAATGGTTGCATGTGCATGTCATTTCGTTGCATTCCTAGTTTCACTAGTATTTGTATATTTCGTTTGGACTAGCAAAAGTGATGCCAGCGATCGGTACATGGATAGTTTTAATCGTGGTTCAAAATTAAATGTGGCAAGTGTGGGAAGGTCTGCATCTGAAAACATTTCTCAAACTATTTTTTGAGCACAAATATCATATCTTTTAGGTATTTGTTTTTGGTATAGTATGAATCATTCTCCTGTAACTTATCATCTGCTAGTTCTTTCGATTCTAAAATCTGATCTGAAAGACAGAAATGTTTCCTTCATTGAAAAGTTTAAAAAGCAAAAACTCTATGCAACTTTTCAATGAAAAAAAAAGTTTTTACGATTTTTTAAAAAGCATTTGTTCAGTTTATCGTTTATCATAGTTTCAAAATATTGCCTGCTATATATTCCAATTAAATTGCATTATCCATGAACTATTAATTTGTTTCTTGCAGATCGTTGGAATTTGAACCACAAATGATTTATCAGCAAAATGTGGCGCCCACTGGGATTCGTCCACCTCATTATATGAAACATCAAGAACAGTATGATAAAAATGTTACCGGAAGTACGCCTGAATTAGGAGTAAGACAACTATCTGCTGAATTCCTTGGACAAAGAGTAAGACGAAAAAGTGAAACTTGTGTTTAACTTTTAATCAACTCCTTGTAAAAATTTTTCACGCTTCATGCATAGATTGATTTGCTGGAAATATAATTTATAGAATAAGACCAAAATCTTGATTAATTTCCACCATGAATTTCGAATTTCAGTTTTGCTTTTCAGTTTATAGCTTCAGCATTTTGTCAAAAATATTCCATTTAGAGAGCGGAAAAAAAAGTGAAGAAAAGTAACTGTAGCAATTAATTTTTTTCATGCATGTTTTTTTCATGTAAAATTCGTTGCATTCTATTCTTGTTCAGATTGCTCAATAGATTTTAAAAAGCATACCAAGTAGCTAGTTTTCATGTGCATCAATTTTATAAATTTTTTCGCGTATATTTTAGTACCAGTCTAAGATACAATTATTGCTGTACTGATTGATAATTGATAAGCTAATGCATCCAATCTCTACTTTATAAATTTGTTACTAATGTTATTTACAGTAATTATAAACTTGTTTGAATCAATGAATGATTACAGTTTTATTCTGTCTGCAGCAGAATTTATTCTCACTGATCCGCTAATTTCAAAATACTTCGCTTGAACTTTACAATTCATATTTCACTAACAGTTTGCTTACCTGTAATCCATTTTTTCGATGTTCTGAATTTCATTTAAAAAATAATGATTAGTAGCCTTTCAATTTGTTGAAATTTCCTCAGGCTATTTCTAATGGATTTTTCAAAAAATATTACAGGAAGTGTTAATCATAAGCATGATTTGTACGATAACTTATATTACCTCGCTTTTTACAAGTTGTTGTAAGTGTTTCATCATGGCTTTATGTATTATTTTTTCTTTTAACGTTTCTTTATTTACATTCATAGCATTTATTCCTTTTTTTCTGCCTTTATTTTACAGATACTTAATATTATTGTCGTAATTCGACGTTCACTTATTTCACTCACTTTGACTTTCCAGTTTAATTTCATTAACTTTTGCCTTTAACTTCCTTGAAAAAATTGTGATGATTTCAAAAAAATATTCATAGAAAGCTCAATGAATTCTGCAATTTTTTTGAATAACTGAAAAGTTTTGAAGAGTTTAACAGCACAACTGTTATTTTCATATCGTTTTGATGCATATCATATTTAATTGCATCTTAATGATTCTATAAATGAAGAGATTCAATATTATTGAGAATTCACAGGTAATTTTGTTACTGATTCCTGATAACAATACATGCATTATCTAGCTCTGATCCATTTTCCAACGAGTAAAATTATCACATTTCCAATTGAAGTTTAGGTTACTTATTTCTCAACCACTGTTTCCAAACTTTAAAAATTCACTTCTTTCAATTTTAAAAGCCAAAACTATAAGTGTATTAAAGTACATCGAATGTGCGATTATAAAAATGATAAATACATTAACTAATTGAGTGTACTACTGAACATTATACTTCCAAACCGGATTTTATTGCCTTATTTGATTCTTATACCCTTCTGGCATTTACTTAATGATCAATTTTGTAAGATGTTATTTGAAATTAATCAGTGTCTTGTTAATGATTTGAAGTGTGCTTTTTAAGGCAGTCAATAAAAGTTCATATTAAATTCAATGCAATGCGAAATGGTTAAAAGGAATGCGCACCTTAATACTGCTTGTATCTAAAGCATTACTAAGTTTATTGCAAACATTTGTTTTCACAAAATGACAGCAATGCGAACTCATGATCAGTGATCAGGGAGATCAGAATGTAGTGATTGGAATTAATTAGTAATATTCTGGATACGAGTAACTTGAAATATCTTAAGATATTATGGGTTTAGATTGGATTGTTTAACGAATTTATAAACTCAATAAATATACTTTTCGAAGCAAATTCTTTTGACTGTGTACAGTTTCACTAATTAGCATTCATATGTTTCAGTTTTATTAATACCTTTTGGTCTTCCCATTTCATGTTTCAGGTCAATTTTTTTCCTAATATTATTCAGAAATCACGAGTCAGATGACCTGTCAATAAATGCTTTTTTATTTTGTTGTAATCATTTTCTGGAAATTATTAAATTCTTCACCAATGACTTTGCATACTGCTTAATGAAGAATATAATTCCCTGATAGGCTTCATTTCACATTTCAGTATTTTCACCTCATTCTAGCTTTCCAGAAATCTATTCTTTGCATGTGTCGCTGCATGATTAAATAGATCTGCAAGTGTGTCTTAAAAAAAAAAAAAAAAAAAACGACCCGTACGACCTCTAAGTCACTGAATTTATTACTTTCAATGAATGGATGATATTCAGTTTTTCAAAAATCTCATATTTTTGAAAATCTCCACATGATGACTAAGAAAAGACATTGATACGATCAGCGATAGAATGACCTTCAAACCACCAATATGACTAAAACCAGTTTTCAAAAGTATCAGATGGGAATAACGATGACCATCATGTCAGTCCTTCTTTTCGGGGGCATAATACTATTCTCAAAGCTTACTTTATTTCGTTATTCCATGTTACGCATGGAATCTTTCTTCTTCTAGCCCGTATATCCTTATTTTATGATGGCAGAAGTAGGTCAAAAGAATGTTTCAACAAGAGAAACAGGAGATTTGAATTCTTCGACTTTTGCTTTCCTATTTGCGCAGAACATTCCTCTTCTATTACTTAAAATTTTCCCTTCATTCTTAAATATATAAAATGATTTCTTGAAAAATTATGATAGCACAAAAAGTTTCCAATTTGAATTCCCAGTTGGTCACTACTACAAAAATCTACCGGTTTTTATGTCGCATAAAAATTTGAAAACCGACTGCTGCTCCAAGGACACTGATCGTGATCTCTGTCGTTCAATTTCCTAACTATTCCTATTATGTTTATAAATCCTTGTGGATGGCGTTTATGACCAAAGATGTGGACACAAGGACACAAAGACGCACACAAACAATAGATGCACCTAGCTGGACATAGGTCAGCACTGGACAACAAGCTCAGCGATCGATTTGAAATTGTGATAACAATTAATCCGTAAATCATTTCCTATTGAGGAGGGTGTGGATACCAATCATCATTGTGATTATCACCAGTTCGTTTTTTGCTCTAAGAATGAAAGCAAATACTTTAATCAATAATTTGTTGAATTCCGATTTTATCAAATGAATATTATTTTTGAATTATAATTTTATGTCTTCAATCACATTAGTGTTTTCGATCTTTTTAAATTCCTTTTTAATTATGATTTAATTATTACAGTCTCACATTTTCCTCACATTCTCCCAGTATCACCTTTTCCAGTTATTCTGCAAATTATCGATCCATTGCAAGGTCATTAATTTTACGTGAATTTTTGGTACGAATTTCATTATATTGGCTATTAATTGTTTGAAACAAAATCCACACCGCATTGCCAGTTGTTTAATGTAAGTGGAAAAAACAAATAAAAATTGTTTCTATTCAGGTATCATAATTTTATAAAAATTAAAATGATTATTGCAGTAGGAAGTTAATTCCGACTTCTTATTAAAGTTACGATTTGGAATTTTGTTGAAAGATCAATGGGTGGTTGTTTAGATAAAATGGCAAAATCTTTCAATGATAGAAATCAAAAACTGTAATGGTTAAAAAAAAAAAAAAGAATCTGATGACTCCGATGATTCATTTCCATTTACACCCATTTTCAACATCCGATGACTCATTTCCAGAATAATTTCGGAGTTCTTCAATTCCCTTCCAATAAGTTTCAGAAGTTGGGCATAGATGTCTTACCATTGGCTTCATTACCTCTTGTTTTCTTCTCATCCAGTTTAATGTTTCTTTTCATCTTCTGTATTATCTTGATTTTCGATAAGATGGATGCAATTCATCAATGACATCAGTAAATGCCGCTATGATTCCGGTTTCAGTTATTTATTTCATTTACAGTGTTTTTAAAATCATTAATTGTTGGTCCTTGTGTTCATGGTCAGTCACTCTGATCTGAATCACATCAGAAAGATCACCAGATTCAAATACTAAATATTGGCACGGTATCAGAGTATTCTACCAAGTTATTTCATCAAAATTCCTTCACGCCGTCCTTTCAAACGACAGAAGAAATTAATTTTGATCTCTGAACTCATGCATATGTATATTTTTCACAGATGAAAAGATAATTATCAGTTGCAGCATTGTTTGGATGCAAAAGAAGAGGAAAGCGATGAGTTAGCAGAAATTCAAGTTACGGTCAATGAATTCTACCGAAGAAAGTCAGACCAAGTGTGGCCAGAAAACAGCTTTGTCGTTGTTTTTCCTACTTGAATTAATTGCTTATGTTTTGGGCTGTATCGCTTTGATAAGTCCAAGTTGGCAATACGTGTATCTTGAAGTAGGTGTCGAAATTCGGTTGAATTTTTCTTTTTTTCAAATTTCAGTAACATAGCACAACTTGATCCTTCTCTCTTGAATTTAATTATGTTTCTGTAACTTCTGATTACCCGTCATAATTCATTCCTTTTATGCTTATTATTGCTTGAACCTGTATTACTAATATTTACGGTAAATATTGTAGAATGGACGTACAGAGCATCATCATGGATTATGGCTTGATTGTAAACGCGATTATTCTCATGATTATGGTCGAAGTCGTGAGTATTACGAGACTCTGTATAGGTTGGTGTAATTTTGTGAAAGGCAAGATTCAAAATGCAATCATATTTTATGAAAAAATTGAATAAAGCTATGTTTTTTCTTTAGATTTTTGCTTATGACGAGAATAAAACGCCAAGTTTCTAAGTTTCTTCTAATTTCACTCTTTCATACGTGCGAAATGTAATACCAATTTTGTTTTATTCCGGTTTCAATTCATCTTAATCTCTGTAAAAATTATAGGCTTAATAGACAACAGTCTCCATTTGATCAGTTTTTTCTCCCATCATTATTGTGTGTATACAAATTCGATTATTATATTGATACCGAAGATCTTTATGATCACAACCATGATGAAAATCGCCTCCAGGATGATGCCAATCAGCATTTACTGTTGGGTTTGTTTAAATTTCCTTATTACATTTTTAATTTCTAAAAATACATCGCTCTTTTCTACTCTTTCATTTATATAAAGTTCATTTCAGGTTGGAAAATAGCATCATTAGCTGCTCTTGGATTTGCGGCACTAACAGCAAGTGCAGCTTTATTGCTTTCAATTTGCGCTTTTTGTCATCGTACCCTTATTTGTGCTGCAGCTGTTCTTGTCACTGTTGCTGGTCGGTATATAATTCGAGCATTTAACTTTAAATCTAATTCTTTCAAACCTTTTTCTTTCGATTTTTTTCTTCCAAGTTGGGAGAAAAAATTTATGAATGGATTTTTTGCAAAAAGTATCATTTATAGTTACAGCATTAGTTGATAAAATTTTTGTTTCTCGGTAAGAACTCATTCTTATAGCCTTGCTGTCTTCTGTGGGCTTATTGGTATTTTACATCTGGGCCAACTATCAGGACAACAATATTATTAAAGAAGAAGATGGCATCTATCAGGTTGTTTTAATTATGCATTAGTTATGATAATGCAACTACCTTTATAGCTTTTAATATTCCTCATAGATAAGCTATTAGAAGAATAGGACAATTGATTAGATCAATTTCTGATCAATTTTTATTGACCACAGTGTTCCATCGACAGTGCGGAATAGACCATTAATAGAGGCAAAAATGCTAGGCCAGCTTGACGCATACTTTAAATAAAATATTCTCAGACAATTTTTACTCGACAGTTCATTCTAATTAAGTGGCATTTGAAGCAATGATAAGAATCGGTTTATCAAAATTTCATTTCTTTGGAATTATGGAAGCAACAGAGAGTGTCTGTTGGTGGCCTAGTGGTTCTATTTGTCGATGCTCAAGAACTGCTGAGTACAAATCACTACTGATGAACCATTTAGTGATGAAAATTTCTTTCCCCAACAGAATCAACTCTCTGTTGAATCTTTGTTCTGAAAATGGTTGTTCATTACCACAGAAACCATTTTCGGTGGTTGCGATGTCTTGACCATACTCTTGTCTTTTTGACTTTGATGAGAACGAACAGCAAAGTATTTTCTTGAGGAATGTTCATTCTGAAACTGAGATGATATGAGATTCAGAAAGTTGGTTTCGAGAAGTTTGCAAATTTTGGGAACTCTTCTTTGCTAGCGTAAATGTAGCAATTAGAATATTTTCTTCATCAAAATACGCTCCTTTATGTGTAACTTGCACTATAGCTCTCTAATAGCAACTTTGAACTTTTCGAGAGTTTTAACTTTCGAGACAACTAAATTTTTCCCATTTTTAGCAGTATTTTGGATGGGCGTTCTATGTGCAAATAGCGGCGACGACGATGCAGTTTCTTGCATCTTTCGCAGGTTGTGCTGTTACTTCGATAGCATTCCGAAAAAGCCGCACTAAATTGGTCAAAATCGAGGTTACTCGTTCTGTTTTATGCTCAGTTATTATTTTAACGCAATAACGTAATTTATCTGCATGCTATAAGTTAAGAAATATTTAAATTTCAGGTTGTTGATAAAGACAGTTCAACATTACTTGATCGAACGCTCCCGTTCAAACGTTCGTTTTCAGCAATTTACAAATTAGACTCATCTGATCTCCAAAAATGGGAAAAGGATTACACAAATCTCATTCAGTCAGAAGGCATCACTAAACAGGTAATTTTTTTGAACATATACGAGAAATAATCTGTAATGCTTATCCTAGTATAGGTAATTAATGAGCATTTGTTACTTTCCCTAAATTGCTCAGATTTTCAATTTGGTGCTTTTGTTGTATTTGAAAGGTAATTATACGCCAAGCGTGATCATGCTTGCTCAGCCTATCAGATCTATCCTGCATTTAATCTTCTTTTACTAAAAGTACCATTCGGAAACAACTTCTTGATCTGTCCTGTCAGCCGATATCATTACTTTGCGATATTTTCTATTTTATGAAAGTTTTTTTTTCTCTCCAACAAAGACAGAATTTGCAATTTCAAGCGTGCAACATCAGTACCGAATTTCAAGAAATATCCGGGAAAGAGCCAACACAGCCCACAGGAAAACAAAATCAACACAGCCCACAGGAAAACAAAATCTACTTCTAATTTATTTACAAACATCGATCAATCAAACCTAAGCACTGCTTCCGAAACATTTTCATCAACATCAAAAATACCACCATCATTTTCATTTCCAGTTCCAAAGGTTACACTTCTCTTAAATTGCACATCATGATTGCACCATTTTGAGCCGAGAATCTTACTTTTTTTTTGCAAAAACAATGTTTCCTTTGCATGCAGCGGAAATTAGATTTTAATAATGCTTTGCATCCAAACAATTATATGGTCCAAATTAAATGTCCGATCAATTTGAATATTATCTCTTCTTTATCAAAATACTACGAAAATCCGTCTTTGTGACAGAAATTCAAGAATTCAATGCTAATTTGTGCAAAAGCTTTAATTTGAGAATAAATATTGTGACTAAAGTTTGAAAAGCGATTTTAATTTTTAATTTCCACTTCCTTATATCACGCTGCTTTTTCATGTTTTATAATTTTGGAAATATCCAGTGATTGTACAACTTTTTGTATAGAGCATCTATTTTTGATTGCAGTCAATTCTAAAAGCTTCATCAAAACAACCCTCAACGGCATCGAATGCAAATCGACGGTTAAGCGATGATCTTGATTTGACGTATGAATACTTGCCAGTTGATTCCGTACTAAATTCACAAAGTACGGAAACAGTGAACAAATCGTTCACAACTGTCTTTCCCAGTACTAGTTTATTCGGTCAAATTAAGTATGTCATGAATACTTTATTGTCTTTTTTTTTTTTTTTTTTGTGATCTATTTTATTGATTTTTCATCAGATTTTTTTAGACGAAAATCGTGATTTCATTTCTAGTTGCTTTTTTACTTCACCAATAGTTATCCATATTTTTCCCACAGTGAACTAATATTAATTGAATGCAGTTAGCTGTTGATTCATAAAGATTGACATTAATGAGATGAAGATTGAATAATATGCACTAATTTATACAAATTGAACTTTTTTTTTTCTTCATTTCATCGTTAATGGTACGAAAACAACTTAGGTACGTTCCTGTTTGCAGAGGTGTTCCTAGTCAACGTACTCATTCAGAAAGTTCAATCAATGTCTATGATAAAGTATATGAGCATATCCCAGGTACGGTTAAATCAATCATAAACAGGAAACAGTCATTATAAGAACATCAAGATTAATGCTGATAAAATTTTAATTTGTTCTGGTTTGGTTTTAATTATCTTCAGATACCCAACTTCTAATTCATTGCCAGTACTTACTCCCATCGTTTAATTTATTTCTTGAAAATTATTACATAAGCCCGATTGCGACGGCAGTCATTCAGAATGTTTCGTATAATCTTTCGTCTGGTTACACTATTAGTGGCATATATTAACCTGCCAAATAATTGAACCTGCCTAATTATTCTGTACATATTTCAGAACAAGAACAGGCCAGTGATGAAGATGCTAAGAGAAGTACACTTATCAACGATGTGCCATCTTGTTCAAGCGCCAATTCATCTAAGTCCATTTTTCTATTTCTTTTTTTACAGCATTTTGTTAAAAAACAACAGAAATTTTATTATTACAATAACTTGTGCAACCTATTCATTTAGATTAGCTTTCTCGCACTCAATTCCTGAAACGATCATTGTAACGACGGATCGTTGTTCATCTAATGATATGCATCCAAATTTTTCAGTTCCATCAAATGTTAGTTTTGAATTTTAAATTCATGAATTTTTGTTGCAGCGAAATATTTTTTTCAAAGATTTCTTCATTCACATAAATCGTTGCACATCTCTCATATCTCAGTTGGCTCCACGACATGACATTGACAAAACATTGGTAACAGCATATCCAGAAATGCAACCGAGCGCAGCGACATCGAACTTGCGAGATTTTTTTGCAAAACAAATCGAAAGTTCTCATTTTTCAAACGAACACTCCACGAATCATGTTTCGGATGATATTGCGATCAACACATTCGATCTTGAGACATTTACGGGAAGAGAACGGTAAAGATATTTCAAGAGCTGCTTGAATGTTTTGAAATGACAACATGAACCATGAGATCAATCATATAGTTAAATGAGAAAAAATGGAATTAAAAAATATATTCTGGAATTGCTATAATGAAGTTTTTATAAGTAGTCGTACCAAGAGGTCATGTTGAATATTGCAGATCCATCAGAAATTTGGCTTTTCGATCAAAGAAAAACGAAAGCATTGAAGCTTTCGAACGTATCAATTCATCAGAAAACAATTCGATAAATAAATGCATGCTGAACAAGAGAAAAATACCAGATTCAACTATAAAATTTACCTTACCAAAAAGTGGTGATAGACAGGTGACATACGACAACGCAATTTCCATTCCTTCTATGTTAGTTGCTGCCTCATTTGCTAATTTTTTCCAGTTTTAAGTTTTTTTTGAAGTCCTCTTGTTATTGCAATATAATCGCACTCTAAAAAGATGTAAGATTCACTTTCTTAAATTACCTGCTTCTATTTGCAACCTGTTATTTGCATAATGCATGTACATCATCTTCTGCAATCCGGTCGAATAATTTGCTTTTTTACAAATACTACTTGGACGACACTTACCATAACCGGTTATTGACAGGCAAACAAAATTTCCTGTCCTAAAGATTTTACTTTTCCCAATAATTATGCTCGCTGTTTCACTTGATGAAGTTTTTTTTTTGCTTCATTACAATGTGAAACGTTTAGCATTTTTGCTTTACTGTTAACCCGTCACAAATAATTTAAATTTTTGTTTGCTTTCATTATTGACCATTTATTATTATTTAAGAAATCATTCCATTCAACAACAATCATTAGGTACCCATCATGGAGAATAATACATGCTAACGAAGTGCTTTAGTTGGACTGATTGGTACTTTATAAATTATAATTTTTAATTCATTTCTTTTTTATGAAACATTTCAAATGCTCTTTTGAATGTTATTGTTTTAGGTATTCAGGAGATGAATTGGATCGTTCCGTAGGCTCGTCGGATACATTTGAAAATAAGGCAATTGTAGAGGAAAGTGGCGCCCAGTGGCCTGATGAAGCACAACTTTGTTTGAATTTATTCATGAATGGCGGAGTAACGTCGTTGCTTGCCGGAAGCAGTTCTAGTGATGGCTTAACTGAAACTAAAAAAAACGGTTTCACCACCGTCTAGAAACTTATTGATGATTCACTGCTATTATTTGGATGGATAAAACATGTTGATTTAATACATTCAAGGTTATCGACTTTTTGTGTAGACAACTTCTTGAAAACTCTTCAGCTGATCCGAAAAAGCACTTGTACATCTTTCAGTTCAATTTTACGTCTATAAATATATTATTTCGTTGTTACTTTAGTTATGTTTTTATTGCTGACAGCAGTAATTGTTCCAGTAAATGTTTGCAATATCCTATGGTGCTCCATAACAGCAATATTGTTTTGTTCCATAAAAAATAAAATAAAATAAAATGCCTTTAGGGGCATACCCTATTTGTGTTTACTGCAATTTACAAGAAGGAAAATTTGATGGACATAATATAAATTTGAAAGATAAGGTACCTATGATGGTTGATAAAAAATTGACAGAAACAAGACGGACTGTTGACAAATGAAGAAGTTGCAAAGAATTATGAAACTCAAAGATGGATTTCAAGAAATCTTAATTATTTTATAAAAGTGGGATGAATGGAAGAGGCAGAATGGCAACGCGTTGGTGTCACCATGGTGATACTGACGTTGACAGGACGTTTAGAAAAAGTAGGATGGGAAGGGATGGTGCTTGAGGTGTGAATGAATGGCTGAGGTGCATATTATCGGTGAGATTGAAAGTGCATTCGGATTTCCCGAACAACGTCTTTTTTGTCGCTGGGAACTCGCATTTGGTAAGTGACGACATTTCGTCCTAGTCATTGAAGAGTTCGTGGACAGTCTCAAATATTCTTACTCAAAAAAAAAGGAATAGTGTCGCCAAAATGATTATTCTTTCTATCTTTGCTATTTCGTCAGTTATTTTATTAAGATTGTGCATTGCAAGATATTATTGCAGTATTTTAAATTTATGTTAAGGTGGTGGATGGCGTGTGATACAAGGAGTGAGCAAGGGACAAACTCAAATTGACTTATCAGAATACGGCGATTTCGCATCTTTTTCGCATCCATTGGATATACATCTTGTCACTAAAACTATACAAGGTCAGCTTGACATTACCGTAAAATGGAAATTATTCCGAGAATTATCTTGAAGTTCGAAAGCTCTTTCACTTGAGTTTTTATGTTTTTTTCAATTATGTATATGGTTGGTCGTAGATAACAGTTATGGAAGTAATGAAGAGTTTATTCAAAATGTTGCCTAAGTTCAGGATGGCCTTCAATTAGTCTACAAATTTGGCATTATGACGAATTTGGTCGGCAGGAATTGTATGGTTACGGGTCCATATATTTACCAGCTTCGCCCGGTGAGCATCAGGTAACTTTTTTGTTGACATCAATATAAAAAGTGATTGTTATTTGTAGTCTTAATTAAGGCATTTATAAACAATTATAAACTTCGGCTTTTCGTGATCAATTTACAGTCAATTAACGATTTGACTAATTTGATCGAAGAAAGTAGCTGAAACGTAGAAATAAATTAAGTACAGATGAAATGTTATACGTGGAGGCCGAAAGGTGGTTTACGTGAAGAAATGATGCAATACTTTGTTGGTGGTAGTTTGCAGTTTAGCGAGCAAGCTTCGACACGACTCGATGAACATTCAAGATTGCGTACTGTATCTATGGGTTTCGTTAGATTACGTATTTCAGTGATAACCAAGAATTTTGATCGTTTCGGAATTCAGTGTTGATAACTTGATCTTTGCTTAATCATTGCTTGTTGTCTCGTAAATTTGAACTCCATATGCAATATGTTATAAAGGTCACTTTGTTAGTCAAAACTTTTTGACTTTGGCATTTAAAATGCATTGTTTCCACATTCCACCAATTTTTGAACGCCAATCAAGTGATCCCTTTTTTTTTTCAAAATGTATCAGTACGCAGTGATTATTCGCTGCCATTGACCGAAAACATTTTCTGATCATAGTTTGCTGTGTCATCATGAATGTCATTAATAGCTTACTTGGTGAATATAATCCGGAAGACATATATTCCGATTATTCGTCTCGCTTCTGTATTTCTTTCGGTTTAAAAATGATTTGTATGAATCTCTACCCGCATTTCTCCCATATTGTCTACCTTATATTTTTTTTTTTCGGAGTATTCAGTTTAAATTTTTACCTCTGATCAGTAAGTTCCTGCTTTATTGTCGAATTCAGAGTACTAATTAATTAGTGGCATGCAAGACGGACAATAAAGTCATTTTTTATGAAAACCATCTAGTGTTATTAGACTTTTCTTGAACGCTGTCTCGTATGCAGCTAGCTACTAGATCTTGCCAACTTTGTTTTCAAAAAGTAAAACTCATGTCAATACTGTTTGACCATCATAGTTGACACAGGATACCGAGATAGGATCTTTAAATCAGACCTGAAAAGGAAAAAAAAATTTTATAGTTTAAGATTGACGAAGACCATCAAAACCATAAGATTATGTAGCCATCTAATATCAACATTTCCTGATGGTACTTAACTGTAGATTGGTCTTCGCTGTTACAAATATGAATCTCTTTCAGAAGACTGAAGATTCCAAAAGATGTCCCGTTCAACGTATTCATTTAGATGATTTAGTGCTTGTAATTGACTACGAAAAAATCTATCCAAATAATACCTGTTGCAAAAAAAAAAAAAAAACTTGGCGCAAGCAAAAGCAAGTTTTGGAACTGTGAAGAGAAGAATGCATTATAAAGTGATCAGTGATAATGACTAATTTAATCGAATAGTTTAAGCGACTAAAATGAATTATGAGTATGTGGAACTGTCATACGATACCAAAGAACTTGTTAATCACGTCTTTTATTTTAAATCGAATTGAACTACACTTTGCCTTTCAAAATAAAGTGTCATAGTCGCACATGGTACTTAACCCAATGATGGATGCACAAGTAATACCTCCAAGTGATATCACAATTTTTTCCTTTTTTTGTTGTGATGCATGTTTGATCTATCTATCCGAAATATAGTCATGATTTCTAGATAGAATATAGTGATTAGCTCAAGATAAACTTCAATTTCATATAACATTTCCTTTGCAGGATATTCTTATGATTCTTTGAAAAATTGAAACATTACATTACGGCATTTCTATTCGTTCCTCATTAAGTATAATTAATGAGTTAGGGTTTTGATTTTTCAGATCACTTTTTTCTCGTATTCTATCGGATAAAAAGTAGAATTTAGAGTATAAAAATATACAATTTGTCATTTGTATAATATTTATTCCATGTGCCGATCACTGTATTAACCTATATTTTGCTTTGAATTATTCCAGAATTCATCAGGATGAACTGATTTTCCTTTTGTTAATCCATCTTTGTTCCCATCATTCCTCCAATCATATTGCATGATAGACTGTCTGATACTAAGGAAAATGTATAGGATGGGAAATGCGCATTCTTAGAAGCATACAGTGAGAAAATTTCAGTTAAAATTTCAGAGAAAATTTCAATTTCAGTTAAAATTTCACTTTCCGTTGCTGGAAGTTTAAAAATTTAGAATTTATGTTAATTAATTTGTTTCATAATTAAGAAATTTTTGAATGATAGCTTATTTCTCTGGTAATCAACAATTTATAGCCCATTTCGATAAATTCTACACAATATCACCACTTCATTCCGCTTTATTTGTATTCTAAAGAAGCATAAAAAGATTTTGCTAAATTTTAAGTTCTTCTGTCACATTAAATCTTACGAACGTTCTTCAATAAATTTTTCATTGTAACTGTTTAATTATTTTTCAAACTACTCTGTTTTCACCTTGTTTGCATGGATCAGTCTATAATCCAATTCGATCCGATCTGATCCATTTTTAATTCTTACTTCATTTAAAGACTGTTCGAACTGTTGAATAAGAAATTAAATTTTGATTCAAGAAATAGAAAAGCGAATTCTCCACGGAATGATTATATGAAAATAGCACAAAAATTTGTAGAAGACAGAGTGCGTAATAACCTCCACGAGAGCACATCTTTCAGAGTGATGGAAAATCGCGAAGGGATAGGATTCAGCGGCTGAAGTGGACAGGACAACTAACTGAAAGAAACAAATGGACGGTGTGTTGAGTCGCTCCATTGTCTTCCGCTTTGCGAAATTCCAGTCTGCGAAGAATTGCGAATTGCAGTGAGGGGTGGGTGGGAAGCAATGTGGGATGATAATTGGAGAGGATTCTTTTGAAGGATTGTGGTTTCTATGTGTATCATTTTGATAAAGTAAATCAGAAAAAAAGCGGTGTCAGTTTTAGAAAAGGAATATATTTCAGAAATATCAGTGCTGCTTTCATCTAGCCTCTATATGTTATGGTTTTTTAGTGTTCATTCCTTAAACGAATTTTACTTCTAAATTGAATGAACGGTGATGTTCTTTAATCCTCTAAGAATAATTGAAAAATAGAAATGAAGCAGTGAAATTAGTAGATCGGAAATTTTCCAAGATGAAAACTACTAATGTCTATAATTCTAGTCATTTCATTGATTGCTTTTGTTGTTGAAGAGGATTTGTATTTTTGGAAGAGAAGTTTGGAAATTTTCGGCAAGTAAGAATAATTTTAGGTAATAAAAATCTTCTGTGTATAGAATGATAGTAAGGAGTTATTGGTTATCGCTTATAATTTTATCTTTACCATCTGTATTCGCGAATGTCATTTGGTTGGATATGGATAATCATGATGGTATCATCAAAAGTGCTCAGGTATAAGATTCTGCAAGATTTTTGGCGAATTTTCTCGACAGATTTAGTAACATTATAGATCGAAGATATCATTTCAATCATTTTTAAAAGATGCAGAAACCAATCATGCACTAAGAAAGAATGGTTAGTGTGCTTAAACAAACGATATCAATTGGTGATATAATTTCGTCATTGAAAAAGCAGCTTTCATTTTAATTTCTGATAACTATGTTGGCTGTATTATTAAATGGTGTAGGAAGAATAATTGACGTTAAACAAAACGTTAATTTTGCTTTGTACATGATTCTGTTTATTTAAAATGAATCCAGGAACGAAGGTACTTAAACGCTAAATTTAACCTATAAATTCGAACATCACAGCCTACTTAACTTATTTTTAACTAACTTTGAGAATAAATGAGTTGTTATTTCTGTCCAGTTTAATGCTACTATATTTTGATCTTTTGTGTGTTGTTTCGCCCCCATTGACTTAATCCCAAAACTTTATTGTTTGGAAACAGTTATCGACTGAACTGATCGAAATCCCATTATCTCTTAGTTCTTGTACTGATATTTTATGTGAAATTATTGTAAGATCTTTAAATAGTATGCCGATAATTATAAATGCTGACATTTCGTCACTGTGGAGATTTAGAGCACAAAAGATTTCATTCATGAATAAAATCATGGGAAAAATAAATCAAAGGAAAAGTTATATCGGATTTGTTTTTAGATTGCTTATGTTTAAAAATACAGTTACTGTTGAAAATTAATGTATTCTGGTTTTGTTTCAGGTTGTATTTGTTGCGTTTTGTGCTGATTGGTGCCCATTTAGTCGTCGACTTAGACCAGTTTTTGAGGAAGCTGCTGCAACATTTGCACAAGAGAACCCTACAGCAAGTGTAGTTTGGGCTCTTGTGGATAGCGTTGAACAAGTAAAATTTTGCTAGATAAAGTTAACTGATGTGTTCCTTTATATCGATAAAAAAAACTCTGTATAATAGGAATGCTCATTTTCTGTTGTTTAAGTCCACGCTGTTTATAGGCAAAAATTGCTGATAAGTACTCTGTTAGTAAATATCCAACAATGAAAGTTTTTATCAATGGAGAATTAGCGAATAAAGAATACAGGTATTTCCGTTACATCACTTGATATTATTTGCACGTTTACAAACAAGAGTTGCTCTATATCGTTTGATTTCGGTGTAAAAAATTCATTCTACTTAATTGTCAGGTCTACGCGCTCAGTTGAAGCACTCACAGAGTTTGTTAAACGACAGCTGTCATCCAGCATAAAAGATTTTGCTAGTAAAAAAGATCTGGAGCAGCAAATGGACAAATCCAAAAGAAATGTGATTGCTTATTTTGCAGACAAAAATAGCCATGAATATCGAAGTTTCCAGGTTGCATTTTTTGCCAGCTTCAGGTTACTTATATCAGTTTCTAAATAGTTTTTATGAATTGCATTTTGGGATTTATAGAAGGTTGCTACTATTTTGCGCGAAGATTGTGCATTTTGGGTTGGCATTAACGAAGATTTGAAAGCTGTGAGTGGGAGCATGATGCATTTCCGAGATCCAGATACTGAAGATGAGCAGAAGGTTGATATTTCGTTGAGATTATGATAATTGCTTTCGGCACTATCTGGAAGTAAGCGGTAAAAATCTGTAATTATTGAAAGAGATTGGATTTATAAAGTTATTTTGAATATATTATGAATTCCGAATTATTCTATGCACCGAAATTTTATTTCAGTTCTCGGGTAATTTTACGGACTACAACTATGTAAAGCAATGGCTTACAGACAAGTGTATACCACTCGTACGGGAAGTCACATTTGAAAATGTTGAAGAGCTGACAGAAGAAGGTCTACCATTCTTGCTTTTCTTCAGAAATCCTGAGAACAAAGAAGGCGACAAAAAGTTTACTGAATTGGTAAATTGTATTTCATGGTACTTCTTTTTTTTTTTTCTTGGTGGCTGAAGAAATTTCGGGTTCTTAGAATATTAAGTTTGAATAAACATTGGTTTATAATTCAGGTTCATCACTTCCTTTGAGCCAGTATTTTCTATGATTTACTTGAAACTGCTCATTAAACATTTCTCATTTGCAGGTAATGCGTGAACTTTATGATCAGAAAAATACAGTCAATGCTTTACTCGCAGATGGTCATAAATTTGCACATCCGCTAAAACATTTAGGAAAAACTGAAGATGATTTGCCGGTTTTAGCTATTGATTCGTTTCAACATATGTTTTTGTTTGACAATATGAATGAATTATACGTTCCTGGAAGGCTTCGGCAGGTATATTTCATTTATATCCGTTGAAATTGTAGTATGATATTTTGGGTGCTATTCCAGTAGAGAACGCTTCCCTTGAGATTGTGAATACTTATCTTGCGATTCCCAGTATTTTTAATTTCTCGTTCTTACGTTGCTTCATTTTATATCTACTTCAGCTATAGTATGGATTTCCTATTTTTTGCTAAATCGATGCAGTGCACTTGGAGCTAAATTAGAATCTTCTATTTCAGTTTGTTCTCGACCTGAATTCTGGAAAATTGCACAAGGAGTTTCATGAAAAAATGGATCAGGAAATGCTAGATTTGCAAAAACTGGCTTTGAAAAAACTTGAAACGTTTGCTGAAAGTAACGTAAAACCACCGTCATTTGCAACACCTCCTCCTTCTATTTTCAAGGAACTGAAGCCTTCGGAAAATCGCTATTCTTTGTTAAGGAAAACGGAATTATAGTTCATAAATCTTATTTTAATGTTATCTTTAAAATGGAAGTGATAATTCCCGGGCAGCTATTGCCGTCTGTTGCATTCGTTATTCGGCCAAAAATTTCAGACTGTTTTTGAAGTGCGTTATGAAGTGGTTCAATTGTCCCAGCAGTTCAACTGTTCTTATTGCGCAGCGCTATGTTTTGTAATTATTTTTATACTTAACTTCAGTCACTTCCAGATAATTTCATTTGTGTGAATCTTAGTTCTTATTTCACTGATTTTTAATATAGAAGTAACAGAAAATAATTATGTGATTTATTTACGAATCATTTTGCGAATGTTGGATTTCTACTTCATGCTCTTGTCTCTCCGTACCTGTTTCTTAATTAATGGGAATATTTTATGCCGGGAGGAAAAGTATTATTGTTATATTCGTCGTTTGCATGGCTCACCAGATATTTTAGATCGGGATTTTAATATTTCACCGCTCTTATCTTTTTTTGATATTTGAGACTAACTGAAGATTTTCTTAGCATATATAATTCTTAGTAAGATTATCCCCTCTTCTTTCTCCTTTTGTCTGTCGCGGTCGTCTGCATATTTTTTCCCAAATTCTACGATACTGTATGTTAGATGTCTCTGCTGCCACTTGCTCTTATTTTCTTCATTATCACTACTAATTATCACCATTAATTATTATTATTAACTGTTTTTTTGTTTTTATCTTTTATCACTATTATTATTGCTACTATTACTATTATTATTATTATTATTATTATTATTACTACTACTACTACTACTATTATTATTATTATTATTACTGTTAGTGATTATTAATTATTATTACTATCATAATTACTATGCCTCTATGTAGTGTAGCATGAGATGATTCCAAAAGACTGTATCGTCTTTTTTTAATTCATCCAAGTTTTTATGTATCTCGTTTACGGTTGCTCCATCACTGGTTTTTCGTAGTTGAGCAGTGAATTGTCGAGTTTATTGATTAAGTGCGCTTCTTTTAGTACATGTAGATTAAATTCTGTAGGATGGACAAACGAAATTAATAAGGAAATGTGGCTGAGTTTTTCAAATTAATATCTTAAGCTCAAGCTCTGATTGATTTCGTTTGTTTTAGCACTTATATTTTTTATATTTGCGGTTATTTTTTATTGGGAGATCCAATGAGCCTAGAATTCAGTTGATTTTCGAATTTAAAAAAAATTTCAGATTCGGAGAGATTTCAATCTGTTGCAATCTGGTTGCTCCGTAACCTAAATTTAAAAAGCAGAACTGAACTTTTGAAACTGAAGATGCATTATTTAAAGCACGTTCAGATTTAGTTGAAGCAAAAATGTAATCAGTGTTCATAAGTTGCTTTTCACAATAAACAGAATAAATTTCTAAATTTAATTTAATTTTTTTCTTCTACTCTTTCAGCCTTTTTTTAGACAGTTTTGGCGGCATTTTTTGTTTTGTAAATTTTTATAGTTCTATAAAATCAAGTGCATCAACAATTTCAGAAATTCCCCGTATTTGCCGAGATCAATGTTGATGCTTACTTACTTCGCTGTCATATTCTAATTTGTGCATAAATTCACTTCTTACGAAATTTTTTCAGTTGCATTTATGCATGCATATCATCTATTTGGAGATGCTGTGCGTCGTGATTTAACAATCTTGCAAAAATTTATTGGGTTAATCAGTTTAGTAATTGGTAAATCAGGAACTTTTATTCATTCATAGTTGCACAGCTGATTTTATATGTGGTCAATTTATTGTTGCAGTTGATAAAATGATACACATTTGAAAAACAGTTTCAGCAGTTTAAAGCAGATTATATTAATATGATGACACAATTAATAGTACACTCTGCTTATAACTTTCAATCAATATCACCTCTTGGTTAAAGGTAGTCGATGCATTGTTTGTTCTAACATTCTAAATTTTCAAATTGATCTTTCTAGCTACTGATTGCGCAGTTGCGAAGCGATGTCTCTTACGCTTTATGTCTACAACATTCAGTAGCCCAGAGTATTATCACATTGTAAAATGATAAGCCAGTGACTACGGCGTCATTCTTATCACTCTATTTGGTTATCATCGGAAGCTGACATTTCTTTTTATTTTCCATAAATTGCTCATCAGTAATTCAGCATCTTAGCATATCCCACATATTTTTTGTCAATTTGAATAGAAAGTTTGCAAAGTCCAAGAAATTCAGATTCTGACTGGAAAATCTGTTACGGAAATATTCCAATAGAAATTCGACCTTTGGGGACCCATGAAAAACACTTTTCTCGATCCTCACGTTTTTTAGCGAAAACTGCTTTTTATTAACAATTTTGCTGTTCAAGATAAAGAAGTAACGCCTGCTTTTTGTGTAAGCATAAAGCTTAAAAGATAGCTAGAACGGAAGTATAAGAACATTTTAGTCGAAAGATTGGTAAAGTTTTATCACTTTCTTTAAGAAATACTGGTAAAATTTTTGACAAAAAAAACTATTTGGCAAAATGCAAAACACTACATTTTTTTAAGAAATATTCGACAATATTTGATAAAAAATAAAAAATACTATTTCAATTTTCAATTTCAAATTTCTACATTGCTTTCACTTAGAGAAAATAAACGATATGCTTGTCAATTCCAGTTGATTAGTTGGTAAATGAATCAGGAGGAAAGACAAGTCTTACTTGGAAACGAGTGTGGATCTAGTAACAATTATTCGGGAGAATTCCCATCTAAATATACAGTAACAGATCAGCCTTGTCAAGTTAACTTTTCGTTCTGGAAAAGAAGACAACACAAAAAACTTCTCCGTAAGGTTATATTTCGCTTCAAATTTCAATTCTCTTTTGTTAATTAATTAATATCTATTACCGCAAGGTGAATGTTGCGAGATTATCAAGAAAATGCAGGAACAAATGCAGTATTTGAAAGAGTATGCTATCCTTTGTTTTGTCTTTTATGTCAATTTCTCATATAAATAAGAAGAGACGAATGTTATGATAAAAGGTCATCAGTCTTCATCATTTCAATCTAAAAGTTATTATTCTCACCAGTCGTGCTCTAATCTGTCGAAATTGCAGTATAACGAACATCAGGAACGATTGCTATCCTTGTATCGTCATGATCAACAACTCTTCACCGATTTTTTGCATAAAGATGCCGTGAAAGCAACAAATGATGAGGCACAACGAAAACAAAACATAAATAGTATTTTGGCAAAAATAACTTTTGTAACAAACATTATTTTGCTGTTTGCTAATGGAATTGCTTCCGTATTATCCGGCTCTCTTTCTATTATCAGGTGTATCTTTTTTTTTTTTTTTTTTTTTAAATTAGGAAATATTTGCGATTCGAAATGTTTCTGGAAATTTTTTAAACTGGTATTATCATCCATATAATATTTACTTATTTTTTTAATTTTTAAAAATACGAAATTTCCATGAAAATAACTGAAAATTTGCTTAACTTAGCACATTCCTCGATTCGGCTGTGGATTGTATTAGTGGAGTACTAATTTATATTAGTACTTGGGCTATCAATAATACGGATACATTCAACTATCCACGAGGACGAGCACGTTTAGAGCTTATCATTGTTCTGATTTGTTCCGTTATTATGGGTGTTGCCAATATTATGATGATTATTCAATCAGTTGAATCAATTATCAATAAGAGTGTGAGATATATGCTGCTTCATTCGCTAAATAATGATAAATTTCAAGAGCGACAAAGCTAGTTGCTTCCTGACTTGTAACTTTACTGGATAATTAAACAACCTTAGAAATGCTAATTTCAATTTCAGTACTAATTTAAAAATCTTCTAATTTTTGAATGCTTGAATTTTTATGTATATTAATTTGCCATAATTTCTCGTTTTTTAGCCAACATTATAGCTGTTGAAATATTGACATATCTTTTAAAAAGTATCATTTGCAGATATACCCGAATGCAAGTATAACTACTATTTGCATATTGGTTTCTGCTTGTTCCATAAAAGTATTATTGATGATATTTTGTTATAAACACGGTACACCCGGCTCACGGGTTCGTTTTATTTTTTTTTCAATAGATATTCGAATTTAATTTAAGGACTGAAAAAAAAAGGAGTTTCTCTGAGAAACAAATCAGATCTGTGATATTTATCAATAGTTGCATCTGAATGGCTGATAAAATCAACAATACTGATAAAAATATTTTCAGACATTAGCAATGGATCAACGAAATGATATTATAACAAGTACAGTTGCACTGATTAGTGCTTTTATTGGCGACAAATATTGGCTTTATGCGGATCCAATTGGAGCCATTTGTGTCTGGTGAAAATATTATTCGTTCTTGAACATAATTCTTGGATTTCATATTTATCTTTCTTTTGATTCTTTCATAAATTTTGCTTTTCATGATTTCTTGATATTTGTAATCACTTTCCGATCAGAATTTTCTTTATGATAATATTTCATCAGTTTTTACATAAGAGTGACAAACAAGCATGTTGCAGCACATTTGTGGCATCATCGTGGTTTTTTAATGCAATACACAATATTCCAATGTTGGTGGGTAAACGTGGGGATCAGGAGAATCTATCACGTATCATTCGAATTTGTGTAGATCACGACGATCACATTAAATGTCTCGATCATGTTATGGTTTATCACACCGGTTCGTTGGCAACAGTGGAAGTACATATTGTACTGGACGATGATTTACCACTCAAGATCACTCATGATATTATCGAATCGTTGACAAAGAAAATCTCGATTTTGCCATTTGTTGAGCGAGCTTTTGTACACGGTGATTACCGTTGTGATGGTGATTGGGCTGAATGATTTGATATTCATTCCTTCATTTCTATTCATGTATGCTTTGCTAGACTTATTGCAAAAAAAAAAAAAAAAAAAAAAAAAAAAAAAAGGTAACCTACGAATTTGAAGCAAAATCTATGACAAGTAATTCTGATACTTTTTTGTATCCCAATCCTCAGGATGAAAATGAAAACTTGAAGATTATACGGAAGAGCGGTATAAACTCTACAAATCTGTAGGAGAAAAGGGATTAATTTCTGACCTAAAAATTCTCGAATCGATAGCCAGTAATTCAACTCAATATGAAAAAGAAAGAAAAAAGTTTATTCCTTTTATTGAAATTGTTATATTTATTTGCACGTTGTGACCAAACATCGTTAGAGCTCCTTCATGTGACTGCAATAAGTTCAAGTTATCAGTTATCGTGATTCACCAAATTAGATTTTTATTGAGTGTTGAAGTTAATTTTCCCTTGAATTATATCAATTACCACATGAAACATACTGAATGTTGCTTTAAATTTTGTTCGAAATTTGATGATATTGAAATTTAAGGTTTTTTTTTTCCAGAATATAAAGAAATAAATCCCAGTGCATTTTCCATCATTATCTGTATCTGGTTCTTAATTTGTGAGTTCAGGCAAATCTCAGCGAATTATTTGATAAATCATATTTTTCTATACAATCTTCTAATTCTTTATCATTCATAACTACTATATATCGTTGAAATTCTGATCATTCATTGTACATGTATCGCTTATTTTTAAGAACAAAAAAATAATAATGTCTATGGGTCAAGGTTACAGCTGTCTGAAACTAATTCACACAGTTTCGTAAGATATGATATGATACATTTGGCTGGTCAACTTTCAGCACTAAGTGTTCAGTTAAAAGATTTTTATTTCATAGATTGTGCTTCTGGGAAAGGAGCTACAATAAAGCCTTTTTGTTCTTACTTATTAAATTCAGCTTGCCTTAAATGCTTCATTTGATAGTTACCAGCGTCTTTTTTGCATTGCGAAACAAAAATCGAAAAAGAAATCAAAAATCAAAATTGATAATGGACGATTGACTTTCTATACTTACCTTACCTGCATCATTATCAGATTCCGCACTCGGAATTTGAGTGATTTTTGTCATTTAACAAATTTTAGGCAACAAAAAATGGTAATCACCCAATATTTGGGCAATCTGCGAATCTACTTAAAACCATTCATTAAATAGTATACATTTGAAATATCATTTAGAGATGACACCTGAAACTTACCGAAGTATTTGTATTGCCACAAATGCTTTCTAATTGGTTATGCAAATATGAGGCTTTGAATCTCTTTTGAACTCTTCAATTTTGATCTTTTTCAATAAAACTCACGTTCTGAAATAATATCATGACGTAAAAGATCCGAACAAATTGTGAATCGTAGTCATTGTAAAATAATATGTTCATAAAAGCTTTAAAGTCATGAATAACGAATTATGTATTTTCCAAATAATTTTGGTTGACTGGCCATAACAACAGTTTCTTTAATTCAAATTTCTCTGCATGCCAAGTGCATCAAATGAGAATATCAGAATTCTAAACGTATTTAATTTTAACTATCATAAATTAGAACAAAAACAAAATAAAAACAAAATTATAGTATAACTTGCGCTTTGAATTTTGAAATTTAATCATTCCTTCTCAGACTGCAAAGTTTTTAAATAAGAAAGTACAATTAATTTCGCATTAACTTCAGTAACATATTTGAAAAAGTTACGAAACAATATTAAAATGTCTAATGGCTAAATCAGAAGTATTCTTCCATTGCAGTTCTCAAGAGAAAAAATTGCATTACTTTGCTCATCTGATAATGGAAGTTATATTTTTGGAGCGTATATGTGGCAGATACTCAGCAAAACTGGTAACAGAAAAATTTGGCAAAATTTGCATAAGTGATTTCCCAATTGCCATCAACATGAGCAGATTGATTTATGACAGAGAAACTGGCAAGCAAAACTGAAGAACAGATGATGAATCGTTCATTGAGTTCTTTTGTAAGGTTCATTGTTAACGGAACAAATCATTTTTCAAATATTGCTTTGAAAAATATTGCTTTTTTTTCTTGAAGGGAAGTGCCATACTAGGAAAAGTTAAAAGAAGCCATGACATAGAAAATATGCTGTGTGCAATAAGCGATCCACCCGTGGAAGTAAAGCCATATCTAAAATCATAAAAAAAATAAATAAATTGTTACAATGCGTGATAAATTTTCTCATGTTTATTTCCGTAAAGTATTTTCTTTGCTTATAGTTTATTTCTTATAACTTGAGCAACTAAGTTCACGATGTAACTTCATATTGGATAATCCATTTTTGAGTTTTGTAAATTATGTTGAAACCAAATAAATCAACAATTCATTTAAAGTGTCACAAATGAACTGCAAAAGTAACATAATTTTTATATTGAAAATGAAGCAATGAGAAGATCAGAGAAAATCTCTACTGATTTTTGAAGAATAAATTCGCAAACATGAGAATTTCTTGGATATACAAAAAAATGTAAAAAATGTAGCTAATTGCGTACCAGCTAATCATATCATTTCAGCACTTCGAATAAATAAATATTAGAAATGAAGTGAATTTTAAATTTAACAAATATAAATTCTTCATCTCTGAATGCTTTTGTTACAGCAATCAAGAGATGTGAATTATGTTGAAAATATTTTGCAGTTCAAGAAATTCATTTCTTAATCCTGAAAGAGTTTGTTTTTCTTTGTGCTTCTTATATAATAGACAAATTTCAGCAGTGATATATTCATTTTCATCTGAAATATGCAGATTTAAAGCAATAAATCATTGACGGCGTTTCAAAAATAAGATATACGAGAACTTATCACATGTTTTGTCATAAAAATGCATGCAAGATAAGCAGCTTACCTAACCGAATTTAAGTATTTTCTAAGGTGATTACGGTCGCTGTGTTGCAGAATATTGGAGATAGCATAATTTAGTCATTTAGTTTTTGGTAAATAATTGTCAAATTTTAGCTGAAATGACTGTATTATTAATTTGTTTAGAATTAACAGACTGCTATCTAATGAAATGATTGAAAATAAATAATTTATAAATACAATTGTAAGAAGTTATAACATTCATTTCTTGCTGGCACAATATTTCACTGCAAGTAGTAAAAGAATTTTAATTCATGGATCTTATACAGTGGACATCTTCGTAATCATACATATGTCTCTCTTTGCTATCTATTTGGTTAACAATTAAGAAGTACATTCGGAGATTCAGTCGTAGAACAAATATCAATAAAAAAGCTGGTTAGGATATTTTATTGATGTATATAGGATCGGGTCATTCACGAGTCATGAAACGACTTATGTAATCTCCAGTAATTGGCCAACTTCCCCATAAATTCCCTTCTAAATATAGCCTGATTTATGTAAAAGCAAATGTTGCAAAGAAGAGGCGGAAAAACGGGAAGAGGAAGGTAAAGAAATTCTCAAAGATCAGAAGTTAGCTTCAATAAATTATGAGGCATGTATCAGTCATGCATCAAGCATAATTTTATTTCAGATTACAATAAGTTCCTTCAAACCACCTTAATGCTTAATATTGTATATTCCTCATTTTTGAATTTAGGCTTAAAATAAAGCTTGATAATTCTGGCCACTCTTTTCCCCATCTTCCATTCCTGCTCCTTTTCTCTTTATTTAGCAGGACCCAAATTCAGAACGGCCCCTTAAGCTTCCGACTTAATACTGCAAACACAATTCGATGAGAAATAGCAAAAGTTCTTAAACAATTACTCAGCATTATCATTAGCAAAAAGAAAATGAAAAAAAACCATGATCATCATCATATAACAATACGAGGCAAAAAACACTCAAAATTTATTACGTTGCGTTAGTGCGGCACACAGTTCAAAACCGAGTTTAAGACCGATTAAGTACAGTAATAAATCTCAATCTTGGTCACTGAATATTCATGAATTTCATTAGCTAATTGCTCTTGTATTATGTTTGATTTTACTTCTGGTTTACTTGATAAGGTCCTTTTCAGTTTTAAAACATAATCTTTCCATTCGTTTTCAGATAAACGATATTATTTTCTCTCTTATTTGGAATAGATATTACTTGCTTTCAATAAACAAGAACAAAAATATAAATATAAACACAAACATCATTACAACTGCTTCTCACTATTTTTAGTATAAATGCCATAACTGTTCAAATCAAGAAGTATTTTCCTTCCACGAAATATTTGATATGCTATGAATTCGATACAAAAGTGTTTCAACTAGACAGGTCATTTTATATTATAAGCCAATACTTTCTTCAATAGAATCAAAAAGAATTGATATTTCAAAGAAGCCCTTCCAATTTTTAAAAATCCTTCAGAAATTTACGGTTATTTTAACCCTTTTCACAGAGACAATAAAAAAGACTAATAAAAAAATCAATTTTGGAAAATGAACAAGGAATCAAAAAGGAATTACTATGAAAAAAATAAAGACATCTGCTGTAAAAAGCAACAATAATAAGAAACTAATGAAAATCAAAGAATAATGAATGGAGAACACCATATACAACATATATTAAAAAAAAAAAAAAAAGAAAAAAAAGAAGAAAACAATATAAACATTATGTTTGCACGTCACAGAAATAAAGAAGTATGACAAGATCACTATCCTACAACTCATATCAATGTTTGATGAAGAACACAGAGTATATTGTGTAGTAAATTTCACAGCATATTAATTTTTTCTTATCTAGAAAAATAAATATAACATCGAAAGAGCCATCAATGAAAAAAAGAGATTCATGCGATGATATCAAAAATTTCTGATGTCAGCTGGAACAACTGTTCAAAATTAGAATTAAAAAATGATAAGAATAAATATAACTAATCTTTTTGGTAAAGTAAGTTGAGCACATATATGATAAATAAACATTTAGCAACAACATACCTCTTCATTTCATTCACCATTCAGTTTTATAGAAGTGCCTGAAAAACCAGTTTCAATAACCAAACTATCTACTAAAAAATTATTGTATATTGAATAGCTGGTGAATAAATCACAAGAATAACCAGAAACTTCGCACAGCCGACATATATTTGTTATATTAAATCATCCTTGGATTATGCTAACATTGTTTCAAAGGATATATATAAACTAATCAGACTTACACAGGAATAAAATATAATTTCTTCCATATCTTCAAATAATGGATAATTGCGGTTTTTAAACGGTTTCAGCTTCTTAAATTGTAGCTATTCTGCTGACTGCCTTATCCATTACCTGGTAAACGTCCCAGCATCTTAAAAAGTATCTCAGGACATAATGAAATATAAAATTGATTTTCGCACCTCAATCTAAAAACTCAGTAAACGGTGATCAACTTATGATGATGATGTTGTAATAGTGAAGTAAAACATGAAATTCGAAACATAACAAAAATTATTACTCGGAAGGAATAGAGGAAACGAATGAATAATAATAGCTCTACACTTCGGGTTTTGTATCAGGAAGTTCTGGATATATATCCAAATATGGGAAAGCTTTCTGGCATAGTTTCCGGGCAATCTCAGCCAAATCATATCCTGCTTTATAATACAAAGTTCTAGGTGCGTTGAACTTGAAACAATTGTTAAATAATCTTCGTAGATCGGCAACGAATAGTCTTTCCTGTAAACAAAAATCATGAAACCATGTTTGATACCAAATTTTAAGCTAAAATACAGCATTATAATTTAATATAAAATGTTAAGACACTGCGAAAAACTCGCAATTATGTAACTGAAATATAATGAAAGACTTACATGCACATAGTACTTGGCCCTGCAGCGCTCATTCATCGTTTTCAAATCAGTAGGAAATTTGATGTAACCATAGTATTCCGGGACTTCATCAGCATTTACTGGTTTTAGAAATGGCCAGGACGATTTGTCAACCCTCAGTTTATGAAGGATGCTTCGAATTTTGTGCTCAAGTTCTTCATGCGGCACGAACTCATCTTCACATTGTTCTAACCCAGGCAATTCGGTATATGGAACTAATGATCCTTCTAAAAATTATTTTCGAAAGTACAGAATTCGTATAGAATGTTGTGAAATATTTTGCAACCTTCTTTTCTCAAACTTCTGGAGATTATAACGCGCTGGATGGAGCTAAATGCTGACATTAATGACCACATTGTGTTAAAATCCAAATCATAATGATAACTAAAAAATTCATCATGATAATTTGTACTTTACTATTCTAAGAAATAGTGCTTTGATAAGCATAAACTACAAAGACACAAAATACATGAAAATTAAACCATGCCACTGAAAGACGTTTTCAATTCCTGGACACTTTTTCTCTTCCTCGAAAAAACTTTCTTTCACAGCATTTCGATAAAGATCATAAAGGCGTCTAAAGCACACCGCAAAGTTTGTGTAAACTATCCTGAAAATTATGTATAACTACATGATTTGTTATAAGGATCAACTTTTCTTTTTTTGATAATTGATTCAGTGAAATACATTAGTTTGAAACGTTGGTAAAACGGTTAATGCATACCATGGATGTAACTGGCAGCCCATTAGCGTTGCCCCTTCGTAGTCTTTGATGTAACCATGATATTGTTTCTTATCCATTGTTATTTTTTCGGAAAAGCCCTGTTTTTTGAAGTAACCAACAGCAAATTCATCTGCATATGTCAAGAAGTGATATATATGACACGCCCCCACATGATAATCTTTTAAATGATTCATCAAACGAGTGCCATAACCTTTTACCTAAAAATTCTACTCCTTTATCACCGAAAAATTAACAAAAATATTACTTAACAACATTGAAATAACCTGTTCATTTGCAGTTACAGCACAAAATACGATTTCGATAAACCCTTGTACTGGAAATTGCCTAAAGCAAATACCTCCGATCACGCCTCGCTCTGAAAATGAATCCAAATATCCAGAAATGTTTGTGGGAAAGCAATATCAAAATAAGAGTAGAAAAAATACAATACTCAATGTATTCTTGATATAAAAACTGTTAATAATATGACAGGCAACCTTTTTTGACGATGACCAAATTTTTGTGACGATTATCGAAAACAAGCCTCGTGATATACTCTTTAGGCATGCGAGGCAATTGTGTGCTGAACAAACACTGAAGCTGCAACAACCATGTCAACTTTTGACGGCTCTGATCAGCGTCAAAATTATTTGAAATTACATGGAAAGAAATGATACCATTACATTCCTGAAATTAGATATTCCAATCCAAGTGTCAATACTCAAATAATCCTCAATCTCCAATAAAATGACAAGTTTTACAAATCATATATGATAAAAAATTAACATTTCTGCTGAAGTTTAGAGGGAAGTTAAAGGCCTAACAAAAAGAAAAAAAAGATTAGTGGCAGAACGAAAAATAAATCCAACATTACTTCCAGTCGCGATACTTCACTCCTAGCAACGTCTACTTCAAAAGCATCCATTTTATGCACCAGAGGTTTCGACATTTTATATGTTAATTCCATGCGAGCAATGAACCGCACCATTAACGACTCATCAATCTCAGGTTTCAATTCAAGATGCATGCTTGAATTTGATTGTTCAGATACTAAAATAACCAAAAGAGAAATCAAATATGAGAGCAATATAGGATTCACATGAAATTTAACTAATTTTGAAAATATGTCGGTAATGTTCTACCAACATCTGTTTTATTAATATAATTCCATAAAAAAATCAACATTAAAGTTAAAATGAAAGTTGTGCTAAAAAAAAAGAAAAAAAAACCTCGAATGGGAAGATCTGTTTCAAAGAAATTTGTGGTTATGTGTGCATGAGGCTCGGTGGCCCAAACGGAATATCCTCGTTTGAAAGTAGGACAAGGAACTTCGTCCGGAAAAGTAAATAATACCGATGGGTCCATCAAAGAATCACAACAATTTAAATTTTTTCCTAACTCGGATGCAAAATCAATTAGTTTTCCAATGACCTGTAAAAGGCATTGATTAAAAGTATTGATTAACGACTAGTAAAAAAAAACCAACAATATGTTAACTGCAAGGTCTATGAAGCTTTTTGCCTTTCGATTAAGCGATACAAAATTCGTTAAAACAAACCTGATCATTCACAAAACTAATACGCTCTTTCACATCAATCATGAAAAATGGAAGTAAAATTGTTAAAAATTTGCGACCAAATATCTTAATAACATAGTATGGTCGAAGTGACTCATGCTTTTTGGGTAAGGAACAAAATCGCAACCATCTTGCATAAATGATACGATAAGATAACAAATTCGAGCACGATGCTAAAAAAAAAAAAATTTTTACGGATTAATCAACAACAATTTGAGCAATTTTTCAATATCGAACATATTTGAGTGCAGAGAGGAAAATGAGTTGTTTTTTCTGCTGACATATCTTCCTGATTCTCATTAACATGATATCGAAATGAACTACAACAAGTTCAAAAGAAGTATAAGTGCTCTTAACAGTTTTTTGAAAATTAGGTGTTTTTTCTTACATTTTTCCTGCATTACTCTTGGAGGCGGTATGTTCCAGTCATTTATTGAACGTAAAAAAGTTGATGCTGTTTCTACAGTACTTTCTAGTTCCCTGAAATTTGCTTTATGTTAACTTCATGAAAAAATATGTTGAAATTGTTACAAAAAAGTAGATAAAAACATAAGTAAACTCCTCAAAAGGATTAGTTCTAAAATTTTTTACAATAGATAGCATTTTATGTTTACCTCCTGTAGGGACCTGATAAACCGAAACTAGTATTAAAAAAAAAAAAAGAAAAAAACAGTACAGAAGAAAAAAGCGACAGCAATTAAAGCAAGCTGTTCTCCTAGACCCCTTGATACAAAATTTTTTTTGGGGTAAGACCTAACAGACAAGCTACAATATTACTTTTGTTCCTCTCCACTTTTTTTGACAACGAAATTCAAAACAATGTCTTCAATTGATATAGGTTCAAATGGTGGAAAGCCAAATGAACATGTAATTAAATCTTCACAATTGCCATTGCTGATCACTTTCGTCAAAGCTCTCTGAGTTTGCTGAACAATCTGCAAATATTAACATTTTCATTAAATAATCAGCAAATTTTGCTTAGCAAATAGTCTTTACGCTTCCCTGAGCTAAATAAATCACTGCAAGAACTCTTGATAATTTGGACCATTTCAATCATTGAAGAAATAATAAAATCATTAAGACATTTTAAATTTATTCTACATGCCTGAAGAATTTCAGAAGACTCATCTCCGATAAGCCTTCCCTGCATTTTCTCTGCATCTGACATCATCAACAATAACTTTCTAATATCATCGTTTTTCTTTTCTCGCAACTTGTCTAAATGTCTTCCTGTAAAGTACAGTAAGTGATATCAGGCAGAAGTTGACGAAAAAAAAGTTTCGTAAGAGATTGCCCATGTTCTGCAGTATCCTAGATATTTCGTTAATTCGTCTCCCAATGAAAATGTGACTGCATGTCGGTGCATCAATATGGTGGCTTCACCATGCCATCCGTCTATTCACTCCATTAATTTCATGTTATAAAAAGTTAAGATTAGAAACTGTGTAAGTCAGTAAGTCGGCATTTTGTCCTTTACTTATTATTTAAAAAAGTGTAAACAAACCAAGAGAATGTTTGCATGTTTCACAAGGTGTTGAAAAGAGTACATCATCAAGAAAAGCATTAGTTATCACGTATGGATTCTCACTATTACACATTAATTTCCAACCACGACAGTGACACAGAGAGCATTTTGTGTGCATCGCTAGTTTTTTCCAACTTTTTTCATCTAACAGTTCGCCTTCCGGCAATAATTTCATGTCGCTAGAAAATATCACGATTAAGGTTCAAATATGGCAGAATAAGACAAACAAATTCGAAAATGAACAGCCATTCGTCCGACCTGAAATCTCAGTCAGACGTTCGACCTGGAATTCCAGTCAAACGATTCAAAATGTACCATCATCTCATTCTCTCTGCACATCGCATGCTTTATCACATACAGAACAAAGCCAACGGTCGCTACAAGACAATCCAACTAATCACAATCGGTGACTTAATTAATAAAAACAATTCTGCTGCAACTGTCATATAGATCTTCAAAAGAGTTCCTTTATATTGTGAGTTCTGCGATGAATGAGATTCATATATCAGCGGAAATTAAAGTGGACTGGGAGATTTTCTGTAGTTTAAACGCATTTGTGAATCTCGATCTGATCGATGATTTTTAGGGAGTTAGAATTAAGGAATTTCTGAAATGTTAATTCCAATTTTACAGGCGTATATTACAGGTGCGGATGGAAGAAAATGGAATGAAAACGAAGCTTGAAGTAGAATTGATCAAAGATGAGAATCCAGTGGAGTCACTGACTAAAAATAATAGTGCCGATGATCTTATTTCCCTAACTTTACCTACTCAGACACGTTCGAACAAAAGAAAGCATATCAGGTTTCCATTCGTCTGTTAATTTTGTCAGAATTCGTTCCACAATTTTTATAATTTAAATAATTGATACGTTCGAAATAACTGTTATAATTATTATATGAGCAATTTTTAAACGTTTGAACATTATATTGCCTTCAGAAATGGAAAATTACACTTTGTTTGCATTACATTTTAGGACAGATTTTGATGAAATAAAAGTATCATCCGATGCAGCTGAAGCTCAGAGAAGAGAAAGAGAACGGCTGGAACGTCTGTCTAAAATATATGAATCGGAAGTCGGTAACTTGGTAGAAACAGAGTGCAAAGAAGGATTGAATGCCGTTGGGCATTCATATATGAAATTGGAGCCTGTATCAAAGTGTCTAAAAGCATCGTCTTTGACTGATGTGAAACCCTCAACGTCTTTTATGAATGATGATGTAATAGAATTAAGTAGTGATGAGGATTCCGATGTCGACTGTCATCCACTTGGTTTGTCTGGAAATTTCGTAGTTTTTTTTTCTTTTTTTTTTTTTTTTGTAGTAAAATCTGCATGTGCATTTTTTATTGATTCAAATTTGCATATCAGAAATTAACACCATTTGATTTTCTCTCACAGTGCATTATTCTGCAAGTCATAAATGATGTCGAACGGTTCTTATAAGAATCGAAGTTTTAGTGATTTCCATCCTTATTTATATGATGGAACTTCAGAAGAAAGTGGAGGTAACTGTTTCGAAGCAATGATCCTCGAAAATTTTGCTCTAAACTCGAATTGTTACATGCTAGGTTTTCCTATCTTTTTTTAAACATTTTGCCGCTAAAGTTTTCTCAAGTAGAAATTTTCTAGGTCTAATTCAACCATTACCATTACGCCGACGATCACCATTATACAGGGTATATTCGTATATTCTCCTGACCGTTTTTTCTTTTTCTATTTTTTTTTCAAATTTTTATGTAGCGTTTTGGAAAGATTTTTTATCGAAAAAATGCAGGTATTGCATGAAGACATGACCGATGAATTGCATCGTGTTGAACGTGAAAGACTATGTAAAAAACTGTTTACGGAGGAGGAACTTGAAAGTAAGAAGTTAATGGGAGGCCGATTGCTTGTGAATCCCGGAAAGGCATCTGATGAACCCGATGTCTATGTCCCTTTTCATCTCAATGATGTTCTTCAGCCGCATCAGCTGGGTGGCATACGGTTCATGTTAGTTTTTTATTTCTTTATTTGACTAGAGCTTCTTGTGCGCATTTTATTATAGAGATGGATTTTATTCCCAACTTCTAATAGTTACAAAGGAAAAGGTAAAAAATTGTTTTGTTAAAAAAACTGAATAAAACTATAAATCAAAAATTTTGATTCAGCTTGATAGATCTGTCTTTCCTATGTTCGTTTATACATTTCAAACCGTGAACTACAGGTACGGCAATATCATCGAAAGTGTGAGAGATTATGGGAAATCTCCTGGTTTTGGATGTATTTTGGCACATGCAATGGGATTAGGAAAAACGATTCAGGTAATTATTTTGACTTGAAGAATTGCAAATTTTGAGGAATAATAAAGCAAGCAGAAAATTTCTTTCAGATAATTGCATTTATGGACATTTTTGTTCGCACGACAAATGCAAAAAAAATGTTGATCATTGTGCCGGTAAATACGATACAGAATTGGTACTCCGAATTTGAAAAATGGTTGCCTGAGTGAGTTCTTTTCATTGCTTTCTCATGAAATTATTCTATTTCTTATTGACCTTCTTCTATCTTTTTCGATAATCCCTTTTTTCTTTTTTAAGTGACTTAAAATTCCATATTTATTTGTTGCTACTGTCCTGTTTCTTTTTTTTACTTTTCATTTAGTTTCTATTCTTTTATTTTTTAGTTAGGGATTAATAAATCGTGGCATTGTTATCATTTTATTCTATTTTTTCATCACTTCCGAAGGCCGAAATCTGTGTTGAGTTGTAAGTTGCATCGATGACTAATTTTTTGTTGTTATTTATTGTAAAACATTGATATAGATATTGGTATAGAAATCGGCTGTTTGAATTGACCTGTGGTCAGAAGTAAGAAATAATCGGCTACAAATTAAGTGATGTTTAGTAATTCCTTATTTGCTATAACGAACGATGAATAATGATATTTAGTGAATAAGAAAAGCTGTAGAAGCTATATATGAACATCATCATAATGGTAAAATTTATTTATTTTGCTGGTTATCTTTTGAACTCATTGTTTTTTAATTTGTTCAAGTAAATCTTGTATAAAATTTTTTTTCCAGCAGAGTCACTGAAGCAGGAGAAAACATACGTCCATTCATAGTTTGGCTTCTTGGTGATGCAGTAAAAACAAATGGACAACGCGCAGAATTAATACGTTTGTTTTTAAATATTTTAAGCGATGTCGAATCGGTGTTAAAGGATGTAGGGCAGTTTTGTTGTATTGAAATCTGTTATGATATAAAAATTAGTTTTCGGTTATGAAATGTTGAAGAAAACATCAGCGACACAGTAGCTGGTAAAGAGTAAATCTGTGAAGAAATATGGAAGTGCTGCAAAGTAACTACTTGGGAAGTGGAAGTATTTAGTGTGGTATGAGTTTTTTCTTTTTTTAGCTTGTAAAAATTAAAAGGTTGTAGTGCTGGCAGTGCTGATTTCATGATTTTTTTTTTTTTTTCTTTTTTTTTCGTGGGGAAGGTGAGAGCTATGTACGGATTTCTATGAATTCTAGTGATATTCAGAAAAATGGCACACAAAAGGAGGAGTTCTATTAATTGGTTATGACATGTTTCGTTTACTGGTACAAATAAAACCGAAAAAAAGAATCCCTGCAAAATCCAATAAAAAAATGGAGGAAATAGTTGATTTGGAAAAGGAAGAATTGGATGCAATAGCTCTATGTGGTAGGCGTTTATTGCTTATAAGGTTTTTTCTGGAATATTATTTATAATTAATGATGAGCTGCCAGCTAGTTTACTTTGCAGCGGCTCGAGAAGCTTTATTGGATCCTGGTCCTGATTTGGTCGTGTGTGACGAGGGTCATCGTATAAAAAATGAAAGGACGGGCATAGCAGCAGCTTTAAGTGCTATAAAGACAAGGTAGTCTATGAAAGATTTGCGAAAGGTGATAAAGAACATACCACTAAGCGAGATCAAGATTAATAGTTTCAGCGCTTCTTCTCTTAAAAATAAGAAAATGAAGTATTTGGCAAAAATGATTTAGGTCATTAAAGTTTCTTCCGTATTTGAACTTCTTTCTCAAAAAAAGTTTCGGTTTGGAAAATTGCCGTACAGATTATTAGCATACAAATACATTATACAATTCATTTCCTGATGATGTCAAAATCCATACACACCATGTGCAGAAATCTCCCAAATAAGAATTGATCATCAAATGATCCTATATAACACATTGGCTAACAGAGTTTTCATGAATACTAGAGTTATCAAATGTTTCTTGTGAGCCTAATTCTCTATCCTCTTTTCAGATTGATATGAAACATTTTTTCAGGCGTCGGATTGTGTTAACGGGTTATCCCTTGCAGAATAATTTGATGGAATATTATTGTATGGTGGATTTTGTAAGACCTCATTATTTGGGTTCGAAGAAAGAGTTCAGCGTTATGTTTGAAAAGCCAATAAAGAATGGACTCTGTATTGACTCTACACCATCAGATCTCAAAATCGCTCGTCAACGAACTCATATCCTGGTTGAATTATTGAAAGGATTTGTACAACGGTATCAGTTCAAATTTTTGTTCTTTTCATTCTTATAAATGCGTCTGTTTTACAATATGCAGAGGAAAAACACAAAATTTCAGGCGAACACATCATTTGTTGAAAAATATACTCCCTCCGAGTTACGAATTCGTTGTATTACTCCGGAAAAGTCCAATACAGAGAATGCTATACCGAGCATTCTTGCAGTATGCACAGAATGAAATTAGCATTAGCGGAACTGCGGTCTTCAATCCACTTAAGGCATTCGCTGTTTGTTCAAAGGTTTATTTGCTTCATTTGTATTTATATTTTATAGTTTTCTTATTTCTGAAATATACCGTATTTTCTGAAAATTTCATGCACCACGTAAAGTTTCAAGAAGATTAATTGCATAATATTACTTTCATTAAAGTTCATTAAAGATTTGGAATCATCCAGACATTTTGTATGAAGTTTTTCAAAAAAGGAAAACTGAATGTGAAAGTGAAATCAATGAAAGAAATTCGCAACTCGCAGCAACAGAAGCAGTTACAGATGATATAACGGGTAAGGCGTGTTTTACTGGCAAGTATTTGTAATTAGACTAAATCCTTTGATGTTCATTGTTAGATAAATCCAAAAATACTTCAGATTCAGCTTTATCGCTTGCTTTAATTGATTCGTCAACGTTGCCTACTGTATTAAACGACCCAACAACATTACAGTCTTCGCTAGATAGCTTCAACTATGACAATAAATCTTTTTTTGACGAAAAATTCTCTGCTGATGATTTGGATACAATTTTGCAAGACACTGGGGGTGTATGTCCAGCAACGGACTATACATCTCAAATAGCGCCATGTATGTTATCACCGATTGGTTCCTAAGCTAAAATTTTATGTTTGTCTATGTTGGAAAAAATTTTGACATTATATATATAATTCTGTTCAGTACTTATCGTTTCTGGCTTCTTGCTGCTGAGATATGTGAATTTTTTAAGCTTTTTCTGCGAATGACAATGCGATTGTGGATCACTCCGTTACGAATGGAATTTCTAATAAAATGGGCGTTCGTTCGAAACACACTACTATCACTAATGCTTTACTTGAGGAACTTAATCTTGACAGGGAAATTAAATACGACTGGGTAATCTTAGATTGCTTTGGGTGTGTGTAAAGTCTAAATTTGTGAAGATAGTAGTATTGGAATCTTTAAGTTCATTAAATTTGACAGTTTGCGTAAGGATAATCTTTTTTGTAATTCTTTATTATTCAAATCATAAATATATCGTTTTAGGCTACATTTGCTCTTCACGGATATAAACCTGGTGTTTTGGAAAATGGTTATAAAATGGTAGTATCATTAGCTCTCATTGAGCAGGCCGTGATGAGTGGTGAAAAGGTGTTACTCTTCAGGTATTTTTAGAATTTCATCAAACAAAATTTTTTTTAGCAAGATTGAACCTTTTTTTGTTTTCTGCTAAAAGATTTTCCTTAATTATTTAGCAGCAAACTTGACTGCTTGTTATATGTTTCATTCCTACGATTTTAGTCAGAGTCTGCTTACTCTCAACCAGATTGAACGATTTCTTGAAACATCGAGCTGTGTAACTGTTGATGCTAAAAAACTTCGCTGGAAAAGGAACACCAATTACTATCGTTAGTTTCTGCGTTACTAAAAGTCGAAATTTTGATGATTAGATGCACCTTATTCATAATATTTGAGAAACACAGTTTTCCGGTGAAATGTTTAAACCGTTGAAAAGATATAATTTCAGGTTTTGATGGGTCAACTACAGCCACAGAAAGAGAAAAACTGATAACTCGCTTCAATCAAGATTCTAATATCTTCCTCTTTCTCATATCAACTCGGGCTGGCTCACTTGGAATAAATCTTGTGAGTCTTCATAATTATTTTTTTCAGGAGCTTCAGTCTTTTAATGTTAAAAGTCTACAGTCTATGTCTCAAATGAGAATGATTCTAATATCGTATGAAATGTATCTTTGTAATTATTCTTTTCATTTGTTTGCTCTAAAAACGTGGTTTTTTAAAGGTTTCTGCAAGTCGTGTTATTATTTTTGATGTTTCTTGGAATCCTTGTCACGATGCGCAAGCCGTTTGTCGCATATACAGATATGGTCAAAAAAGACGTACATATGTATATCGTTTGATTACAGACAACAGTATGGAGAGGGCTATTTTCAGTCGTCAAATTGGAAAGAGTGGATTGCAACGTAATTAAACATTTTAATTGTCAATACCTTTGGTTGTTTAGTTGCTTTTTAACACATTTTACATTTGTAGAACGAGTTGTGGACGATAAACAAATGGACATTGACATCACGAAGCGTGAATTGGAACAGCTTCTTGTCTATGATGTAAGATCTCATATTTGTTGCTGAATGATTCTATAATGTCTTAGATTTAATCAGAATGTAGATGGAAATTACTGGCTTAAATCGTGCTGAGTTTGTTCATGTTTGACTTGATATTTGGGGATAATCGCTCTGCAGATGATATGAATATGCGAGAAATCATTTTAGGAGTCACTTGATGTAGCTACAGAAGAATGGAACATAACTACTTGGCAGATTGATGACGCTTTGCTTTGGATGACAGCTCTGTCTCATTCAAAAATGTTTTCCCAAGTAAAATTCTTTCTTCATTTTAATTTCCAATTCTTTCCATTTTTAAATGATAATGCTTAGTGTTTGAGTATTCGGTTTTCCATCGGATACATGGTTTTGGTTTTTATTAGATTCCATTCTTGCACGAAAGCCTGTTAATGGAAAGAGAAGATCGGCTAAGCGAGGAAGAGAAGGTCGAAGCCAGAATGCTTTATGAAAGAGAAAAACAAATCTACAAAAATGGAGATTTTGATTATGATTGGATGTTGCGTGGTGGTGGTCGTGGTAATGAATTCGGAGGTCCACGAATGCCGTTCCCAAGAATGTGGCCTTCAGCATCGTAAATTTTCATGTTTTTCTTAACTTTGAAGTTTTTTGTTAGGATTGCTGCATGAATAACTTAAAATAATGAATTTTGGTCTTTAGGCAACAAATGCATAGTCCAGTGCCACTTAGACCAACACCAATGGCAATGATTCTTGAGCGCGCCATGGGAAATTGGCATAATCAGGAACCCACTGCCACATCAAATCAACATCCTAACGGAAATGCCGTACAAATCATCACTGACAGAGGTATGTTTTCTCGTGTTTGAATGAAAAAGGGGAACTATTGATTTTTGGAATTGGTCTTTGTGACAGTGTTTTTTTTTTTTTTTTTTGATGGTTTTTATTTTTTATTTTTGTAGAAATGGAGCTTCCATGCTTAACTGCTCCCGGACGGAAGGGGAAAGTTGCATTACATGAGAAATGTTGGCTGGTCACTTTACCGACTGGAGTTTTCATCCGATCATTACGTGGTGATGTTTATGACGCTCGTGGTACAGTTTATGACCAGCCCAAATGTTAGTTCTTTATTTAGTTACTTTGCATTTCAATTCATATTATCCGAATTAATATCGTCAATATTTTTCAGGTATTTTTAATGAATCTTTAAGATAAATTTGTTTCAGATAAGGCAGGAAAAGAACAAGATTCATTTGCTCCTAGTGAAGTGATCGATTTGTGTGACTCTGATGATTGACAACTCACTCATATTAATTCGGCAGGACCCTCGTCCCATTTCTTGTCTTCCTTTGATTACCAAATAGCATTCAGTATATCTCCAGTTTTACTGGCTGATTTATGTTTATTTTGGATCCTTCAGCCTCGGATAGTTGCGTCTGGTGTTGATATTGTTAATATCTTGACTGGAATAAGTAAATTATAAAAACACCCTGATATGGTTAGGCATTAATTAAAGAGACACAATCGATTAGAATTTTGACTGGTTTCAATTCCTTATTTTAGCATTATGTAGGAACTTTGTTATTTTAATGAGCGTTACGTAACCTTTTGAGATCTCCTAATCTTTTCCTGCAGGAATTAGTGAGTTTTATAAATTTCGAAACATTTGTAGATCCTTGATCCTAAATTGGATTTTACTGTAGATCACTAAAACCAGTCCCCATATTTTTTTTGAAAACCTGATTCAAAAATTTTTTCGAAACCTTGTCATTATTACCTTATTCTTTCGATTACTATTCTGTGTTACGAGTATTTGAGTTGCTTGTGGCCTCTTAGAACCCAGTTTAAACCACGCAAATTAGAGTTTAATGCGACCTATATCAAACAGGGAAGAGATAAAAACTAAAGCATCCTTATTCAGGGTTTACAAATTAACTTTGAATAAATATCGAATCCTCGTATTTCTTGTTGAGTTACTTGTAAATTTATGTCTGTTTTAGAGAGTGCATTTTAATATAAGTGCTTTTGTTTATGGTTTTTATGTCCAATGATTTCTTAATTTTTATTTCACTCTTTAAGAGTTGTGCAACCAGTGCAATAGTGAAACTGGTTTCTTTTTGGGAAAATGCTCCAACGGTTGTTTTAATAAGCTCCTTGTTTATGCATACAAGGAGTATAAATATATTTACATAATGCAGCGCTACATTAAGTCTCATCCAATAAACCATCTAGTTATCTTAAGGCCAGCTGTGGAGAATTATTTAGAATACGGTTTCGTCGGAAAAACTCTAATACTAAATAATTTATTTGGTTCAACTGAACAGATTCAAAAAAAAAGTGCAGAGTGAGGAGAATTCATGATGAAGGAGAATATGTCCAATGGAGCTATTATAAGAGATTGGTAAAAGAAAGAAGTGCTACATATATATATATGAAGTTGAGAAAACAAAGAATGGACATATGAAGGAATTAATGAACCTTGAGATAAGAATGGGATGGTTACAGGATGTAAGCGCTTATAACATTCTCTCATTGAAATTTTAGCAAACATTAATGCAAAAAGCAGCCAAGGTGCTGGAATACCGAAGAATTTCTGGCGAGATGGGATTGTAAAAAATTCGATTTACTCCGCGGTTAGAAGTCGCGTATTTGTTGGGCCTGTCACTCAACAGTAACTGATTTGGCTAAATTACGTGGCCGATCAACCTGAAAAGCGGCTTTATCTAAATGCAAGTCGCCATGGAGTATGTGTAACAACAAATTCATAATTCTGCGAGGAATAAGAATTTGCAAATGCAGATAAAGAAACCAGGAACTTTCAGTGGAACTCACGTTTAGTCCTTTTAATTCAGCAACATGATAGCTGAGCAGCTGCAGAGGAATGACGGTAAGGATATTCTGGATGCAATCCACTGTTTTCGGAACACGAAGCACCGAATGCCTATCCTTCAGATCATTTTCTGGTACATCGGAGTCCGCAATAATGATAGGATCACCATCACGAGCAAGAACTTGTTGCAAAGCGTTGATTGATTTCTAAATTGGATAGTCAATTTTTTTTTTTTTTTTTTTTTTTTTTTTTTTTATTAGAAATACTGGAAATTACTACTAATGATATTTTTGAATGCATTTTTTGGACGGATTTCGCAGATTTAAATTTCGGAATGAAAACTTCCTGCAAGCATAAATTACAATTACATTGTAAACATTATCGCTACAGATGACCATGACGATGCTGCGATTCTTATCAACCATTGCAAGCGGACCATGTTTTAATTCACCGCTCATTATTCCTTCACAGTGCATATATGACAATTCCTATAAATTTCTTCTAAAATCCGAAAAAAAAATCAACTGAATAAATGCAAATTCTCTGCTCTAATTACAGCGTTCCCTTCCAAAATACATACTTTGATTTTCAATGCACCTTCAAGACATGTAGCGAAATTATATCCACGACCCATTATCAGAAGCGACCGTTCCTTATAGATTTTTTTCGCTATTGTAAGTACTTCATCATCCAGTTTTAAAACTTCTCGAATCAAGTCTGCAAGAAGTCACTCTTTCCACTTTTTCTTCAAGATTTCAGCTTTTCAGCGATGTTGATTGTGGTTTAATAAAGCATATGATATGAAGTGCTTCATGTCAGGTCATTGGGAAGTATTTTCTTTTTTTGCTTTGTACCAATAGAGATGGATAAGACACTTAACCGAAAAGCCATTTGATTAGGAGCTTGGATAAGTTAAGTAATTCATATTTAGGAAATTACAATAATGCAAAAACTTGATTATCAAAATCTTTATCCATTTTTCAATAAGCTCGACAAAAAATATAACCAGGTAACTGTTGTAATCCATTGACAATATCATTGCGACGCTTGCGCATCGAAATTCGGTCATCGCTCATTGTTAAAGCGAACATTACCAGCGATAAAATTTGCGAAGTGTACGCCTGCAACCAGTCAATTTCAGTACTAGTAATTCATAATTTTGTTTTAGCAAGTCCGAACTTCTAACCTGCAGGATCAATTTATACGTACTTTAGTTGACGCAACACCAACTTCAGGACCAGCATTGATATGAACCCCGCAGTGTGTCTCACGACAAATGCTACTTCCAACGGTGTTTGTAATACCTATTGTCAACGCTCCTCGTGGCTTGCAATATCTGAAAAACCTATCATTAAAATTTCGTAATTGTTTACAAAAGAAAAACAGAAGTTTTCCGAAAGTTTTGATTGAGAACAGTTCGCGAGGAAGCTAAAAAAACTCGCAGTACTAGCCTCAAAGCGTTGAGAGTATCTGCTGTTTCACCGCTCTGAGATATAAAAAAGCAAACATCGTCGCGAAATATCGGTGTTTCGCGATCCAAAAAGTCGCTGGCCAATTCCAATACCACTGGTAGTTCTGTTAATTCTTCCATGATTTGTCGGCACTAAAAGTTCTTAAACTCCATTCCCATGAATTTGAAAATAAATAGCAATTTATACATGAGATAGAAAGTGAATGACTAAGTCTGATTTGTTTACTAAAGAAAGATTACCGCAAGAGCTGAGTGGTACGAACTGCCACACGCTACCAAAATTAGTCGCCTACATCGCTTAATATCCAATAAATAATCCTGAAATGCCAATATGAACCTTTTTTTTTGAATAGCATTTGCAATAGGATCAAATATTTACAAAATATCGCTTGATCGCCAGCACTTCCCATTTCTCCTTTGCAAAATCTCTCCTAGATATGTTACTACCAAAGTCAAACTCGGCCGATGGCATCCTTTGATAAAGAGATAGATGCTAGTCTCCTCATCAAAGGATGCTATCCATTTAAACTTTCTATCTCTATTCAGTTCGTTTACAACCCAGTTATTAAGCCATTTTATTATTTCTGAATTCAATGAAAAAGAAAAAAAAAAAAAAAAAAACTACAGAAACCGAGAAATATTTCAATGAAAAAAACTAGTTTCCTTCCTCTTCCATTTCAGAAATTTATGACAACTGTTGTTTCATCCCTCACGAATTATAGAACTAATGACAACAGAATTCAAATCCAGAATGATTAATCAAAAAATACATAATATAACACAATGAAAAAAAAGCAGACCTTTATACCTCCGAGAACAACAGTACCATCATCAAGTATACGACCTCGCATTGTGTTCACAATGGAATCCGGTTGTTCATAAATTTCCTTTTGCATAAATGTTTTGAAATTACCCATCATTATTTCTTGCAACTCTAACGTCAAATTTTGAACCTCACGTGTTTGCGGAATTTCATCTCCACGCTTTACGCGATGTATTGATAATGCTGAAAGATAAAATGCCACATGAAAATTCAAGTTGAATTTTCATGTTCGAGAAAAAATTAACCTATTTTTTTAAATTAATAATTTATTCCTGAAGTCTTAATTCTATTGACCCAATAGTAAAACTAATTTAATGGAAGTTACGACCTCGCTCGGATACAAAATACATAAAAACTAACACCCATTTTCGATCATAGCTACATCATCGTCTTCCAGAAAAATGACCTGCTTTGTATGTTCAACAATTGCGCTAAACAACGAATATAATTGGCTAATAGAAGAAAATTCTTCTTTGGTTCAAAGCTTCAAACTTCAAAATTGAAAACAGCAGAAAATGAGTTATATAATTACTGCAATATTTCAATCCTACTTCGTTATACGCAACGATTTGATAAAACATGAATGAATAATTCGACAGATTACCTTGCGTCAGATGCAACAAAATATTCCGCTTCTTGATAATCAAAAATTTGAAATGCTGCCTCATTGGATGCTGGAAACCACTTTTACGAGTTAACATTCTGCATAAAAGAAGCTAACTAAGCAAACAATAGCTTTCACGTATGTTTACGGAAACGAAAAACCTTCCCCTCCTTTGATGGGCGTACTTGTTTTGAATTCTGTTTCGATAATCATTGTTGGCTCCATATACGATTCATTGGCGTATTCGGAAGATATGAAGCGACGAGCTAAAAAATTTTTAGAATCTAGAAGGTGAGATTTTCTCGGATATTAAAAAACCAAAAATTAATAGAAGGAGTTGAACACTGGCCTTGATAATTGCTACGAATAAAAAACTAAGCTCTAGAAAACAATTCAAAGCTACCTTTACTAAAAAATACTGGAAAATGATTAGTAGAGAGCCTTCCTGTGGTTTTAATTCCAATAAGAAGAGGACTACCACGTCGTGTTGCCACAAGCTGACCAGGAAAACGATTGCTTTTGAAAGCTAATGCAAATGCACCTTCCTAAAATGTGATAGCATTTTTATATAATTTTATAATGGAAATTTAGGCATGTATGAAGCTCTGGAGTTCAGACTGGATTACTGCGATGATGAAAATGAAAGTAATGAACTAATGCATATGAAAATAATGAACTTGTTTCTTTTTCTAAACAAAAGAGGCAACAAGCGACTGAAGTTATTGATTACAATGAAAAGTTAAATTTCAATTACTAACAAGATGTTGAATGGTAGCCTCAACAAGCTGACGGAAACTAGCTCCTTCACATTTATTTGTAATGTGTTGAATCAATTTCACAATTACTTCGGTATCTGTTTCCGACTCAAATTCATAACCTTTTTTCATCAAATATTCCTTAACTTCGCGATAGTTTGTTATGATACCATTGTGGACAACCAAGAATTCTGCAATAATTTGGAGATACATTAAAATAACGACTATTTCAATAGATATTGAAGTTTTTTAGTGAATACAGTATCCTTAATAGTTATGGAACATAAAATAAAAATACACCATTTTGAGTATTTGATCTTTGTGGGTGAGAGTTGACATCCCTGGGAGAACCGTGTGTCGCCCATCTCGTGTGTGCGATACCACAGTGTGTTTTATACACAATATTATCACTGCGGATATGGCTCTCTAAATACTAGCACAGATAAGCTTCAAATAAGAATTCTAAATCGTCCATCAATATACAATCATGACTGCCAAAGAAATACCGGCTTTTCAGGCTGAATCATTCCATTATTTAATCTTGAACATACCTTTTATGTAGTCTTCGAGTACGCTGACTTTACCAACTTTCTTCAGTAGAGCTACTTTCGAACCAATTTTCGTGTTATCCGCTTCATCATCCACAGCAAGTCCTAAAGTATTTATTCTTTGAACTTATATAAAGTACAACGGCTATAAGATCTCTATATTTACTACTTGGATATCTCAATAATTACATCATTAGCATAATACGGAAATAAAACATGCGAGAAAAATTTCTTTGACGATAAATATACAAAGAACTTTTTTTGCTAAAATTTAGGCTTGAAGTTAAAGAGTTCGAGACTTTTCGTATGTGGCATCTGTACCTGCGGAATCATAGCCACGATATTCCATCCTGTGTAAACCCCTGAGCAGTATATCAATTATTTCACTCCGCTTTCTTGGCGTTAAGAAGTTTAAATATGCGAAAATCCCACACATCTCGGAAAAACGTAAATTGTATTTTTCCCTTCGATACTAAAAGAAAATTTGACAAAATACGAAAAATTATCAGAACATAACATGCGTTTCTGCAGTTCCATTTATTATAATATAAAATTGCGCGGTAAAATTGCCTTAGACGTAATTCCTTTCGACAGAGAATTTCTTTTTAATAGGATATATACTTCGGATCGCTTAGCTCCCCTTTTAAAATATTTCTATGCATTGCCTCAGAAAATAATATCATAAGAGAAGACATTATTTTTTTATTAAATACGATTTATTAAAAAGTGCATTTTAATGAAGAAAGAAAAAGAACATTGTACTTATTTCTGAATCTCATTTGAAAAAGTGTATTGAGAGGGATAGAGAGAAAGTAAAATTACATGCGAGTAGTCTGAAAGTGAGCATCGCAGACTTTATCAATGATTAGATTGAGTTATCAATGATGTGATGCGAAGGAAAGAACATGTAACATTTATGTGATGATCAGAGACCTCTACAGTTAACACTGTCGTACAGACATAATTTCCTTCTCATTGATGAACGACCCAAAAGTTTGCTCACAATAATCCCACCAGTATATTCCTTCCCTCCATTTTCAAAGTCGAGTATTTATTTCGCAGAATACAATAATAAATCTGGATGACCCACAGCTAATATAAAGAGAAATTTGTTCAGCGCTTAGCGACTTAGTTCCAGCTTTCTCTTGCGACATATCACTTTATACAGAAGATCCATAAATTCAAAATACGCAGTTAGGAAAAGAGACCTGTGGCCTGGAGCACATGGATATAGAACATATTAACAATGCTTGAATATATTTGCAATGCATCTCATCATTTCAATTAATAAAAGAAACGAAAGGAAACACGGACAAAAGATAACAAAGAGCGAAAAACACTATCGAGAAGGATTATAATTCAGCAATTTAAGCAACTAGTCTTGAAATTGGATTCTGTCATTTTTAAAAACGGAAAAATTATGTAGGATGTGATCTGTAAAAAAGGAAATTAATAGAAGAGTACAAAATTGAGATACTCTATCATCCACTGAATGATAAAACCGTGTTTTGATACAAAACCATCTCTACAATATGTATGCAGTGATGATTCATGATTAATGTTTCCAATGATGCATTATTTGCTAGATGTTTCATATCTGCATCATGCCGCTACTATTTTGATCAAAGCTGTCATGTCCGAACAAACAAGTTTTGTGAAGGAATTCCTACCGTTGCATTAGTCTCAATTAGTAAAAGAAATTGGCGAAGCTCGAATTTCTCTCGGAGGATCCAAATTTTTGCAGTTCACTATACAAAATCTTTTAGCTATAACATCTATAATCTATATGGATTTAAATAAAAGATAACAAAAAACTTGCTGCTTATATACCTATCAGTAATCTATCCAACTCTTTCTGAAAGTTTATATATTGAGACCATTTCCCAGAATACTTGGTAATAGAATACCCGGATTGTGAATTTCACGATGCCAACTCATCTGGTTCAGTTGTAGGAAAGAGAAATTAGTTGTGCATGCCCAATTAATTAACGATAAGTAGGTCGGGGAATTTTTCCAGGAAGTTGTGAATTGTAAGAAATAAGATGGTTGAGAGAAGAAGAGAGCAATATTCTTCGATTGCCACTGCTCTCAGTATCTCTGTCACAGTACATTGGATTTCAAGGTCATCAAAGATGTACCCAGTAATTAGAAAAATAGAGAAAAAGAAGAAAAAGAACACAGTCTTTCTGGAAAATTTCAAAGGAAAAGTAGTTTCCTCCTTATGTGTGTCTGAGACAGGGTCATGGATCATCTATCTTTAGAATATGTGTTCTAATGTTTTCTGAATAAAATTGTGATCGACTGTTATGCAGTCAGGAAAAGATATACTGCACGTTTCTGAGAATGAGAGGACCAGAGAAATGGAAAGAAATGTATGATTTTTTTTTTTCGAAGAAAATCATAAATCAAAAATTTGACCTGCTCTTCGAGAATGGAAATTATAAGTGTCCAAACAGTCATTAATCACATGTCAGACAATGCGAAAGTGATTCCATGTGCACATGGAATGAGAGGGCCAGAGAACCGAAACAGGATCTTTTCCGGGAAAACCAATAAATGAGGACTTTTGAAGTGACAAGCGAGTCAGCCCAGAACACTTATGACCTTTGAAACTTAATGTCATCGAAATAATAAATTATAACAGCTTCATATCGGATCCAAAGCTGCTGAGGACTGGTCACCACTCACCGACCGGCTAAAGACACTTAGTTTTCAACAGAGAATCTAAGAGCTTAGAATTTTGCATCAATTGATGCTAATGCCGGAAGTACTGGAAAAATGTCGAACTTTTGGTTTTTGGTTTTTGGTTTTCAGGAAGAACTATATATGTCCTTCCTAATTCGATTTCTCTAGCTCTCTCATTTTAACATTTTCCATTAATGATTGTCATTTCGCACGAATATGAACAAATTCTACAATTCTCTCCAGGAGATTAAAAACTTCAGAACTTTGAATATTTATAATCAATAACTTTACAAAAAATGCGTACGTATTCTTCTGGTTTCCCTGAGCATATGAACTGCTTAGTTTATACTTCAAAAACTTTGTTTTAAAAACTTAATCGCCTCCCCGTAGATACGTTCGGAAAGAAATCGCGAATTGGTGAATTTCAGTATTATTATCGTCCCTCTCGCTGTCGGATACTGTTTTTGCAGCTCTCTAACATTTAATCGCTACATTGTTTCAATAATTTAGAAATTCGATTACTAGTAGTCAATCTTAGCAATGTAACTTCCGATTCACAACTTCGTGGGAGTAGTGTACCAGAAACCGAGAAATTTGAAATATTACCATAGATCTATCAGAAGAGATAGGTAAATTCTAGGTAAATCTTTAGGTTCAGGTAAATCAGAATATTGTGAATAAGTGATTTCACCAAAATTCTTCAATCACAATCTTCCGGAACAGTTAATTGTGTGAGCTTCTCTATTTTTGTTGATGGAAGTAATTACGACTTTTGTCCGTGGCGGTATTAATAAATGATTCTATCGTTACTCCTACGAGTTAGAATGCCGTAATTTTATAGCTGGGGATACATTGAAAAGTAGCTGATTTTTAACTCAGAATTCTTCGAGATTTTCCTTCTCAACAACTTTCAATTCCGTTTCCATCCAAGTAATGAAGAATGCCAGTTATGCTTTGATTTTATTGAAATTGTTAATAATGGATATGCTGGAATGAAATATACCAATTCTGTTGAATTAATGAAACTCATTTACAGCAGAGATATATTAAGAATAAATTCGTATAGTCTCATTTTCCTTCGAATTTACTTCATATCGAACTTACTCTAGAACCAGCATTGCGTTCCAGATGATGTCATTTGAAAGAGTACATTCAACAGTGTTTCGCAATCTTTCTGATTTTTAAGATTAAAATATTAGCAAAGTATTTTGTTATTTGATATTAAGCCGACATTAAAAATGATACATCATAACTATAAGTTTAATAAGAATAGTCACTGACAAAATTATAACCCGCCGTTTGGTTAAAGAAAAGATTATTATAAAGTGAGTTTTTTTTTTCAGCGAGAAGGTGAACACCTGGTGAACATTTTTTAGTAGTCTTGTTCGGAAAATGATAAACTTCTTAAGAGACGTTTTAGGATTACTTCCTTTTTTAAACTAAGCAAGCAAATAAGCTACTGAAGGATTAAATATTTGAAACGATTGAGAATAAGAAATGAGTGATGCATCATCGATTTGCAATAAGAAAAGGGAAGTGATTCGGTTTGGATGACATGAAGTAAATAATGGCATCGCCATCGTAAAGTGACAACATGATAAATAAAAATCTCGAATATGTATCACGACATCACTTCTAGGTCGTGTCCTTTGCCTCGTCAAAAACATACTTATTAAGTAATACTTTACCAGCATCGATGATGTAAGCTGATGTACGCAATATTTTACCAGCATTTAATCAGTAATGGTTTATCAGTATATAATTGGAAATTTTTGCTCAAAATCAGCATAGCAAACTATAAGCTTGATTCGAAGCAAAATGTAGTTCATCTTACTGACCTGTCAAATATGGAAATGGTAGAAAGAAAACATGGTAGGAAACTTTACAAAAATCTAATTGTCGTGTTTCTAAATCAGTATATCTTTTTCAGTATTGATCAGTGAGGTAAAAAAAGGAACAATATTTGCGATAGCATTTCGTACCAGGATCAGTTGAAATGAATTATGAAAAGCCTTTGATGATAGACTTAGACGAAGTATGGCATCGCTGCACAGTAAAAATGAAAATGAAAAATGAAGAACTGTTACATATCTACTGCTTTTTCGTATTTGTAATAAGGTCAGAAAATTTCTTGCCAGTAATATCACTGAACGCTTCAATTAAAAATAAGCGTGAGATCAGATTCAGGGCATTCTGATAAAAAGTCAGCAAACTACATCTTTGCTCTTCATCACTATTCAACGCCTTAATTCACGACTCGAGAATCTGAAGAAGGATGGCTATTTGCCATTCAAGCTGAATGCCTGTTTTGAAAAACTTGTAACCTCTTTATTCCATTCCCTTTTTTTTGGTTGTTTCTTCGGAATATATTTAAAAATTTACAGTTTACTCTTCAAAACAAGAATGTCTCGAGTTGAATAAACTGTAATGATTTTTTCTTGCAATGCAAACAGTAATAATTATCAAAAAAATATAATCAAATTATTTCATTTCTTGAAGTTTCCAATCGAAATCTCTTGCCATAATCAAAATATTAGATAACGAAAGCAAATTTTAGTATTTTAAAAAACTTATCCAGAATGCTATAATTTGTTGTTAAGGGATCAGCCGTAGCCTCTTCATCTTCAGCAATTCTTTATCTTAAATTTTGTGTTTTGTATAATCCAATCCATTTAAAAGTAGTTTTGACGAAGTCAGTTTGAACTATTCATTTGAGAGCACTCGTTATTCAGTTATCTTCTACAAAGACCGTGATTTTTATTGTGAACACGAACTAAATAAGATTCTGTTAGAGTTAAATGCAGAAACTGAAGCAATGGAACTCAATGTGAAGTAGTAAAATAGAAGATAATGCATATTGATATCAATATGCAACCAGACGATATTAAAGCAAGAAATGAGAGAAACGCCAGTTCAATTCACTTTGAAGTAAAATATGCTCCATGAGTTCTAGCAAAAAATCAAGCTACAAAGCGCTTGATGTAATATTGATCTTTAAGATGAAAGAAACGCCGAAGATTCTTATTCAATCTTTTTAATATCACTCTTTTAAAAACAACTTTTACCTATAAAAGATTAATATATACGGAAGGAAAAAAGAAGAGGAATTGCTTAATTCCGCTGAATTGCGAATAAGACAACAGTGATTGCGAACAATGCTTTTGATATAAGGTGGTGCTAAATAATAACGGTGAAATGGAAATATGCCAGTTAGAGTCTTTAAGCTAAATTTCAAGCTAAATATTCAGTATATATTGATTAAGAACTAAATATCGTCGCAGTTTTCAGCACAAAATTTCACAATGATAAATGCCTACTAACATTTTCAAATTATTAAGCTTATTAACATTTTTAATGCTTTGAAGGAAGTAAGCCAGCACTTTACATCATCGTACTGGAAACAATAATTTGCGGAAATACGACATAGTGGCTGATGGAAGGCGAAATAGAAACTCAATGTGAAATATGAACATATTATTTTGCACCTGGATGGTAGACAATATTTTTGGGCAGTGTAGCCGATACTGTGGAAGATGAGCGGTTTTATCACACGAAAATTAAGGTAAATTTCCAGAGCTGATCTCTATCCAAGATTATAGATTGAAGAATGCAAATTTATTGCATGTTAATGCGGTATATAGAATTAACTCCAGAGTCGATGGATAGGAATCATTTTGATTGTAGAAAATATAATTGTGATATTTATAATCATACATTATTCTCTTAAATGCAAAAATAATTTAATTGTGAATATGAAAAACAAAAAGAAATCAAAGTTTCAGTTTCTCTTTTTCTCTCTTACCCTTAAAACACAATGGTTGGTTTGCAACTGTCTTGAAAAGATGTTCATTATTTCGCCCTTTTATCACGAAAATTATTAAAGCCATTTCAGCTTCCGTTCATCTGTTTTCCATGATTGCGATGCGATCACATAGTAAATAATGTCGGAAAAAGTTGCCGAAAAAATTAGATGAAGTCGGATTACTGTCAGGATTTTTAGGAAGGGGAATAATACTGTTGTATTCAGGATCACTACCGGTTTCAAACACAGAAGCATCGCCTGCTAGCGACTGCTGCTTAATAGATTATCATCTCATTATCTTTATTTATTATGTCGTATTTGCAAATGCTTTTAGCATATAAGATATGAAATTGCTAATTACGTCGTTAAGGGAATGAGCACGTGAAATCAGAAGTTACTATTCCAATTTTTAGTTAAAGAAAAGCCATCTACCCGTTTTTAAGCATCACGCCACTCTATATGTGAATTAATTATCACTTATTTTTCTCTATACTTGTTTGAGGTGCAAAGTGGGTGTCACATTGATGGTAATTGTATTTTTGCAATTAGATTGAGAACACTCAAACTAGTTTTCTGAAAAAAAGAAAAACAGCTTTACATTTTTTGTCATGAGAAAATGCTCTTAAGTGGAGTGCAAATAGCATTAAAACTTATTTACATTTATATCAACTTATTCATCCACCCATCCACTCATCCATTTACTCATTCAACAAAATTAATAAAATCCGCAGCAATTTTTAAAAGTTAGCTCTTGTCTTCAAGGTTTGTGAACTTTGTCTTTCCAAAATTTCTTGGTTTTACAGTATATTTGATCAAGTTTTAAATGGTTTTTTAATTTGAATCTTTTTATTTAATCACATTTGCATTTTTTAATCTTGGAACAGATTAGAACAGACATAGACAAAAGAAACAATAATAAAAAAGGTAGATAAAACAAGGGTAAATATCTGGAGACAAAATCTTTTTTTTTTCTCGCAATTGCTTTTCACTGAGGAATATTAATATTTTTCGGTTTTTCTTCTTGAAATTATAATCTTTATGCAGCTTGTTTCAAATTTTTCCTTTTACCGTTTTCATTGCTTGTCATTTATCCATTTTCAAATTTTAAAAGTTAAGTTTCTAAAGGTATTTGTGATGCTAATAGAGCAGGATTCCGTGAAACATACGCGATAATAGAAATATTTTTGATATGCTTAATAGGTGGCTTGATTTCATGCATATTATAAGAGCGGAAATGTGATGTTTTTTAAATGATAGACTTCGAGCAACGTTTTGAGAAGATCCTAGTTTAACCTTTAATCTGCTATTATAAATGAAATTACTTTTTTTTCTGCTTCAAATGGCGTATTTTTACCTTTAAATTAACGATCAACAATATGATCAGCGAGTGAATTATTTGAAGTTCTTCAGTTTAGATTCCCATCTCTTACAAAGGATGCATGAATAAACAACACGCAGTACAATGGTACCACCACCTGAAATAAACTAAACACTGTGATTTCTGATTTATTTAGAGTAAAATCGCAACATAATCCTGAGCTTCTTCAAAGAACGGGTTCGTAAATAGATCTGTTTATATTTTGTCTTTTTGTTTTCAAACCACTGCATCAAGTTTCTTTTTGATCATTGAAAGTGAGTGTCTGTCTCATAAACTTTGCATTCTTCCTCACACTTTTAAATTCGCCGACTTACTCGCATAGGTTCTGAAATCATATCTTTATACTACATACAACTGAAAGATTAATTAGTACAATCTTATGAATTGGTTTAGGTAGAAAAAATATCCCACTGTGCAAAGTTTGGTTTCTTTTTTGATCATTCATTTCATACAAATATTTATATCTGTGAAACTCCCTGACATTCATTGTCGTTTACTTCAGACTGTTTCTGAAAAATTCTAAACTCATTATTAAATCAAGTTTTTTAAAATAGTTATGAACGACATTTCATTAAATCAAGTTTTTCGAAATAGTTACAATCGATGCTTCAAAACAAATTGCTCAGGCCCTAGATTCTATATATTTTCAATAATATCGACATATGAAATGAATGGTGCTATTCGAAACGTTTCGCATGTCTGTCCTAAATTTATTCTCTCAACTGAATTGTCACATGCCTTTCGTAATCTTCAAGTTTTTAAGATAAATTATCTTCTGATTATTTATTTAAAATGTTTTTCCTGGACGAACACCATAAAAAGGACGTAATTTCCTTGTTGTTGCACTGGAAAATCCATCCTAAAAAAGGGATTATAATTTTGTAGAAAATTCTCTGACTGCAAAACCTTGATAATAATTACATTATTTACAACTGAATTCACAATTACTATTGGTCATTGCTTTTTGTGATAATAAATTGAAAGGGCAAGCGTCACTTTACATTTGAGATGTTGTAAGACATTTCGAAGAGATGGATAATTTATTTTTCCTTTTTACATCCATTCTGACGGAAAGATACAAATACAACCTAAACCAAAATCAAATTTAACATTGTAAAAATAAAATATAACCTTATCAATACCATAACTTTTAATACAATAAAAAAGAAAAAACTAAGCTCACTACACCAGAAATCAAACCAAAACATGTAGAATAAAAAGAAACTCAAAAAAAAAAAAATGAAAAAAATAAGCTAATAAAGAAAAAAGTAGAAACTCAAATCAAGCAAAATACAAATCAAGCATCATATTCATGAAATAAAAATAAAAAAGACAGAAAAAAGGTAAAAATACCTGAAGAAATAAACCTTTTGATTACGAATCAAAAATTCTAAATTTAAAATCATCCTTTAAACACATCTATCACGAAAAGTAGTACCATAAAACTGATTTGAAATTTTTTGAGATCGTATTAAAATTCTGCCATGGCATTTCACTTAACTTTCATTTATTTTTTTTGTTTTTAATTGTCCATGTTTTTACGAAAAATGAGTTGTATTTGTATTTAATTTGCATATAATTTGACAAAAATTTCACCAACAGCAGACCATAGCAAATTTTTACAGAATATTTGAAAGATGCATTCCCTCAAATTATTCACAGAAATCGTGAACGTAGCTCAAAAATTCAGGAACACTTTGATATCCTCTGATAGATCAGATTGACACTATCCGACTTTCTTGACTTTTCTTTTATGCTATTACATGGATCCTTAGGAAAAGATAAAGTCGGATTCTTGCGAATATATTTACAAGCTCCTTGCAGCGACTTGGAATCCCATTTAAATGATATAGTTTCAGAGTCTTAACTTCATTTCATATTTCAGTATATTATGATGATGGTTGCAAAACAATGGAATGCTTTTTATTTACCTAAATTGGTGGTTCCACAAAAAGTACGTACTGACTGCTCAAAAAGAAAAGACGCGATTATTTTCATGTTTTATTGCTTTTCATGAAAGTATCTTTTGCATTAAATATTAATGTATACATTTAAAATCAAATGTTCTAGTCCGTCTGACAGATTTCTAGTCTAATGATTTCAAAGTCCGATACTTTTGCTTGCAAAAATTTTCAAAAATCGTATTTTCGTACTTTTTTTACAGTTAATGCGTACAATTCTTACATCATATCGTCGCGTTTACATTTGTTTCCGTATTAGCTTCATTATATATTGACGTTAATTATAATGTAAACATTAGTTTTTTGAAAAATTTTTCGAACATTTTAGGTAGAATTCTTTAGGCTTATTTTGAAATTTTTCCTTTTTTGAATGTCATTGTATGGAAAACATAATACAATATCTTTCATCTCTCCAAAATTTTAGAATGCGAAATTCGTTAACATAATACTTCGCCCTAAATATTGAATATAATCTAAAATTATATTAGGAAATATCCCAAAATTAGTTTTTCTTGCTTTATTTGAGGACTCAGGCAGAAGATAGTTACCCATTGCGTCCAATTCAGATTTTTCGATTTTCTTCAGTTCATTCGATTAATTTCAACCATCACATTTCCTGGTAGACCTTTAACATAAAACCTGTTTGCCTAAACAAAAATTTTTTTATCTCACGGAAGATGTCAAAAAATACATCAGATTCATGAAATTTTTCCCGCAGATTAGAACATATTATTGTTTAAATCATGGAACTATTTAGTCTTGACAATAATTACTTGTTATCAAGCAGGATTTTTTGCCAGTAAGGAATGATAAGCAGTGAGTGCTTAACGAGCGGCGGTATTTTTGGTAGTACAAACTATCGAGAGAAAAGCGATCAATTCAATTTAGGTAAGAACGAATTGCAGTTAAATTCGTTTTACAAATTAAATGAAACATATAGGTATCAATCAGTACATAGAGATAATCAAAACCTGTTGCGAGAAGTGACTTCCTTAAAACTTATAATTTACGCGGATTTGATCAGTAGTAAATGTTACAAAGAAAGTCATAAATGTGGTGCAGTTCTAATCGCAAAGTTTATCTTAATCAAAACTGGTTTCATAATAGAGATGCTATGAAGATGTGAGATATTCCGGATTTCATGCCAAGTTCATAGATTGGTTCGTGCACCACGCATGATAAGTGAAATAGAAGAGGACAGTGAGATGTTAAACAGTATGGATCCGGAAGATGAGATGTTTCGTTGATTCTGTCTTTTCCTATTGCCCCATAAATTGAAATGTCGATGAAGGAGGAACATTACTTTCACGTGTTTGCTTTGCATTCTTGTTTTCATACTTCCTTCTTTAGTTCCTACTTTTCCGTTTGTTTACTATAACCTTAGCTTACTTCCCTTTTTCTTCCTCATCATTGTTTCTGCGGTACGCACGTGATATATTCGTGAACGATGAAATCTCACAAAATGAACTTTTTGGAATAGTTCAAAGTGGTAGAAATTCGATTTCTACGAAGAGAAGATCGAAAACTTATCGCCCCTCCTCCCCAACCAGGAATTCAAATTTCTCCGTCATCCTCCCCAGATCTCCCCAAGACTCGACGAGACATTTCAAGAAAGCATCTAGCTAGTTGCCAGGCAACGTCATCATTTCTGGTCACCCTTACCGCTCCTCTTGCTCTCATCCCTATCCCAATTTAGTGTATCATTGTCTCATTCTCTCCTCTTCTCCATTTCTCCTCCACTCCGCCTCCCAAACCTTCCCCATCCCATCTTCAGCAGCTTCCTTTCACCACACAAAATCCGCCGTTCAGTAAGTCGCGCAGCACGATCGTCTGGCAGTGCAGCTTGCTTGCATTCTGCGTGATAACAGTCTAGGAGTCCGCATGCATCTTCCAATACTCGTATGTTCTACTTACTTTTATTTTCATTGCAACTATTTCCTGTGGTCAGTAAAGCAAGATACAAGTAGCATTATACATCTTCAAGCGCTGCAAATTTCGTTATTTCTCCCGTAAGTTACGTCTATATATTTGCTATACGTTCGTTTAAGCGTTCGTATCGTGCGAATGATATAGCTTAAATTTTATCGCTTCTGTATTTCTGATTTATCACGCTTGTCTCATTTTTGAAAACTGTGAAATTACCTTCGCAAATTCGGTGATCGCAGTTCATGGCGAAACACTCCTGATGCTTTTCATAACGGAAGGTTACAAAACTTTTAGATTGCCTTTCTTCAGGAGATAATCTGATAATGAATGTAATCCAGACATTTCGTCCTCCTCTTTTGTTCTATAGAAATGTCACAAACACTGTGATTCTAGAAGTAGTTCATTATCAAGTAACTCCATGAGCAATTTAATCTTTTATTAACCGAGTCAAGATGCATGCTATGTCTTCGAAATTCAGTTGATATCTTGAGGCTGAGTTACTTGTTTCTAGAATGTTGCATTAGTTTGAACTAAAGTATGTAAAGTACATCGACGACTAATGGACGTTATATGTTGATATCTTTTTCATTTTGAATCTTCACATAGTTCATGCAAGCCAAATATATATATAAATATTTTTTTATAAAAATAAAACAAAAAACAGAACTTGGCTTCTTTTTTTTTTTGGTTCTACTTCTTATATCCCTCATATGAGATTGATGAATAGTAGGCTAGCCTTCAGTAAATGAAAGGTCACTGAACTAGATGAAAAGGTGAAAGGTCAATGGAAACTAGCAAACTGTTACTTAGTCTGTGTTGTGAAATACGCGACAAACGGTCTATGTTTGTGTTTGCAAGAGAGAAGTGATGCACAGTATGCAGTATATAGTGCAAAGTATAGTATAGAGCCACATGACGACGTTGTCTGCTTGGCTTCTTATCAATATTTAACATCCTCCCAATCACTATCTTTCTCTCTCTCTCGTTGAGAAAGGATCGATACTGGAATGCAATGTCCACTAGTGTCCATCGCTCCCTCCCCCTCCTTCTTTGTTTGGGACAAGAGCGATAGTTGCTTCTCTCGCCCTACTCTTTCTTCTTGCTTCCATAATCTATAACTACTAAGATCGGATGAAAAGGGAGAAAGATGGATGAGTAGTGTTGCCTCACTGTTACTTCACTTCACTTTGCCCCTCCCCCTCCCCCCAACCCCTCCCTCCTTTTATCTATCCTCTACAAGGTGCCCCCTCCTTAGTTTGCTGTTGGAAATAAGCTTGCAGTGCCGCCGCACGCTAATGCGAGCGCCAGCATTTTGCTGCGGATTTCTTGAATGCTTTGAATGATAACGACGTGCCATGCGCAATCTTTTCTGTCGCTGCTAGGCAAGCTCAGCTCAGTTCTACTATCAGAAGCTTAACTCCAGTACTGCTTATCACGAAGCCTAACCTAATCTATGTGTTTTTGATATCTTTCATTATTATCTCGTAAAAGTTCTTTCCTGACTACTTTACAAAAGTCTTAATACTGGCTAGATTAGAACGCGATAGTCTTTTCGGGTTGTGATAAGGATTGGCTGGTGAACTTTGTGGACTACATTATTGCTTTGGTGCTTGTTTATCATAGACAAGCTCTGAAATTGATCCTATCAGCATGACTCAAGCTGAATAATATCGTTTTGATAGGATCAATTCCATACTAGTTTGAAATATGAAAGTGCAATCGACACTCTTCATTTTGCAACTAAAATGATGTTGTGACTGATGTATCGAATTATGCATTATAGTTAACTAGAAGAAACGGCTCTAATTGTGATGATGAAGCCAGAAATTTATATTTATCTCTTCTTGATAAGCACGAACAATTTTTGTTTTCTCTATTAGTTATTATTTGTCATTTAATTCCACTAATATTTCATTTTCTTCAGATAAACAAATGACTTTGTTTTTACATAAAGCATACTATTCTCCATCTCTTCCCATAATAAGCAATTTTGATATATTCTTGATGAACGATTGACTCGTTGCTTTTATCCTAACCACTTTTTCCTGAAAGCACTTTTCAAATGGAAGTACAACTTTCAGAAATACGATTAAATTAGCATGAACAGGTGAATACTGAAAGAAAAATCAAGTTTGGTAGATAAAACATCCCAAAAATGCTTAAGTTTGGATTATAAATTCTTTCAATAGCGAACAAACTATATGATTGGAAAAAATAAGCTTTGTGATATGCCACAGCTTATAATTTTCAAACAGATATGAAACAGATGGAAGAAGAAAGATGAAGATCAGGATTGAATTTTTCTATTGGAGTGCCAATTTCAAAAGATGCACAAGTTCTTACTACTTTTGGTTCACAACCTGGAGAAGCTTTGATTTGATTGGTATTTATACCTGATATTTGAGAAAAAAACAAAAATCATTGCAGTTGGGTGCGAGTTAGAAGATGCATTTTTTAGATGCTTGGAGTTTCTCTCAAAAAACATTTACGGTAAAAAGACGATAATAATAGTAAAATTGAAGGTCGTATAACCTTGCATCGTATCCAATACCTTAAATATAGATTGATGATGATGATGCACAGTAGGCTGCTAATGGATGGATGGAAGAATGAATGGGATGAGTGAGCGGTCACATACGACGATTGTTGTGTGCGTTCGTTCCGATTTTGCAGGTTAATGCATACTTATTTTGGTTTACTATGCTATGTTATGCTATAACTATTACAGTACAATCAGTTTCTGCAATATTCTTGCACGTTATGATTCACCGTCTTTTCTATCGACTACTGCTATACCTCTGCGCGTCACTATTATGGATTTTTTTTTTTTTTTTTTGGAATGATTTATTAGACATGTATAGGACCGACTTAAACTGCACCAACATTAACTTTTTTTTCTTAAAATTTTGTACTGTTATATTATTATTTTATAACATACATGTCAGAAGTATAAAGAGGGAAGACATAAATTTTTGTGCATAAACTTTCATCAGTTATTTCTAGGAATAATTGTTCTTTTTTTCTGGGTGGTTTTTTTTTTGGAGGAAGTATTCTTTTTGTGACTGTTATTCTTATGGATTGTTAAGAGAATTTTTGCGAAATATCTCGACGTTAAGAACCAAGTGGCTCATACATCATATCAGTATTCTGCATTATTCTGAAAGGAACTGCACTATTGTCAGATATCTACCTATCTGGAGTTGAAAATGCTGAATTTGAGCTGAGGAGTAAGTTTGTAATATTAAATGGATTAGGTATGAGTGAAACGGATGATGATTGACTGAACGGATACTACTGATCTTGTAAGTATTTCCAGTCCAAATCGTTTGAAAGTCCCAGCTGTTCCACATTATTGCATCATGACATCCGATGCTTCCCATCAGGTGTTCTCTTCTCCGCATTTTCTCACGATCTATCTTTTCTCGACGATTCTGTGTTGTTTTTTTTCTTTTCATAACTTTTCCGAAGATCTGATCTGAAAATCCGTCATTTTTGCATGCCATAGAGTATGAGATTGCATTTAGATCAGTGAATGAGTAATACTATTTTAAAAATAATTTGATAATGAATATAATGATTAACTTGGTAACTACTCTTTTTTTCAGTTAGTCGTAAATAGATTGGGATTGATCGCTGTTTTTTTTTTTTTTTTGATCGAGTGAACTTGAAATATATGGCAAAATTATAAGAAAAATAAGTAAGATTTGTGTAAAGAAATAAAGAATATGAAGTTAAAAGTAACTGTTATAAAAATTTAGCAATAATGGACTTGCATTTTCATATCTGATGACAGCAACTCTTATGCAGAGTGGATTATTGTCTGGCGAAACTTTTTGCTTTAACTAGCTAATTTTTCAGAGAAACTCCATGTAGCTTACACTTTTTCTTTAAAGAATGAATTTTCTGCAATTTCGATTTCCTCATACATTTTCAGTTTTTAACTGCAAGATATGCAACTTATCATCATAGTGACAGTTTATATATGGATCATATATGCAGTGAGGATAGCTGAAAATCGTTGATGAAGTCTACCAAGTCCAATAAAGCGAAACAATTTCTTACCGTTCGAAATCTCTCATACAAGGCCTTAATACCTCCGATGAAATAAATCGAGAGTAGTTGAATGTCGTCGCTTGTGGATTGTCAGAAAATTCACAATATTGTTTCATCGAGCCAAGATGTGCGCTAATACTGGCGATCAATCGCCCATCTAAATGGCATTCCAGATGGCTCAAATGTTTTAAGAGTATTGATATGCGGGTTATGATTAAATGAAGTGCTGATCGAGATATTGAAAGTAAAGAAATGAATGGTGAATTTAGGGAATAACAGATGTGGTTGAGAGATTATTATAACGATTAAAATAAAGAAGGTATGGTCAAAAAAATTAAAAATATATTAGTTGCTGCGAATGATGCCTTTGAAAGGAACCACTTTCTCATTAATTTTCATTGTCTATGTAACTTTTTATCAAAATTTAGGAGGTATACGGATTTTTGATAAGAGTTCGCAGTATTCCACAAGCTGCCATGTTTAAAACCTAGAATTTTTTTTTGGAAAATTTGATTCGCTATGAGATCTTCAAAAGTGGGTAACGTTTCGTATAATCTTCATCTCATGATGATGATATTGTGAAAAGAAAAAGAAATTGCTTGTCGTGTTGTCTGATTGCTAAGCTTCGTTATAGATTATTTGACTGTTAAGTATCTCTAGATTTATTGCAATGACATCAGTAACTCATTGCAACCATTTATCCTATTGTTTCAATCTTACTATTTTTTTTTTCGCTTCCATTCTAATTGTTGTGAGTTTTTCTGAGCCTAAATATAATTTTAAAAAAAAAACTTGCGATGTAAAGTTTTTAAAATATTTTGGTTCTGCAGTGATTAGAGACCCCTTAATACCTTCTGTACGTCTTTGGTATGTTAAATACAGTTCATTAAAAATTATACAAGATACTTCACCTCATGAAGCCAACTAAATGTCGACTGGTAGTTTACTCATTTGAATAGTGAAAGAGTTTTATCTACTAACAATATCAAACTATCTTACTATGGTTTAAAGAGAAGAAGGTTCGTATTTCGAGATGATAAGTTAAATGAAGATTGTTTTAAATAAAAGCACTTGTTAAAGCAGTGTGATTCAGCAAATCACTGGGAAGAAAGCCCTCATCGTAAAAAAAAAAAAAAAAAAAAAATGAAGACTTTCAAGTAAGTGAATATTGACTGTAAGCCTGGTCCCCAGATAAATTATTAGCGTGACTTTTGGCTTCATTTGGAGAAACATTTATAATTATTGTTTATAATATTGACTGAAATTCAAAAAAATCATGACAGTGAAAGGGTTACTGAGGCATCAAAATATCTGTCTTGATCTAATGGAATTTAACTACAGATAAGGAAATTTTTATCCTTTTTCTCATCTTATAAATGCTAATATATCCTTTCGTTTTCGATTCGTCTCTGCTACCTCTCAAAATTTGAAGATTAGAGTTGGAATATCCAATGGGATTCGTTTGATTACTGATACCCAGACTCAGATAATGAACTTTGTTCAGCTAATATTTCAAAATTTCTTATGGCCAGACTGGTGCTAATTTATGGAAATGCACACTTATTAGCAAACCGCTAATCCAAATTTACATGCACCCAACATCCTTCTCCAAAAAAAAAAAAAAAAAAAAAAAAAAATCTATTACTACATACAAATAAATGCATACATGCGTATGAACTTTATTCTACTTTTGCTGATAACATTACAACATCGTTGCCGTATCAATCAATTACAATTTTATCTTGTATTTTTCCAATTCAAAACCATTTTTTTGCAAAGTTTAGAGTTTCGTGTTTTTTTTTTTTTTTTTTGAGACGCCAGATTATCGTTTTAGAAGATTTTGAATAAAATCATGGGAGTAGAAGTTAGATCGATAAAATATACCTTCTAAGCGTGAATGTTTTGCTTCAGCAGCATTATTCATATACTTTGGAAGAAGTTAGTCTGATAAAAGAAGCGATATGAACTTGTCAAAAATTGTAATGGATATCTGATGCAAGTTGTAAAAAAAATTTGAAGCTAGTAGAATTGTGTCGAACCATAATTTAGAATAGAGTACATAACTTTGTCCCACATTCATTCATTATCTTTGACAGTCAACTACAGAATGTTTTGTTACGATAGGAAAATGTTTAGTGCAAGTTATGTAAAATGTAGGGATTTCAAGATTGTGATAATGGTGATATTGGTGGCGATAATGATAATAATGATGGTGATAGTAATCGTGGTTGTGGTCGTGGTGATGATGATGATGATGGTGATAGTGATGTTCGTGGTCGTTGTCGTGGTTGTGGTGATGATAATGACATGATGCATTTCCCGTTATTTGTATAGAATTATAATTGTACAGCAGCAGTTTAATAACTGTTGTTGCTGCAGCAACAGCAGCAATAGTAGAACAGATTTTCCAACGAGAAATGGGAGTGTGAGGGGGAGGGGAGCGGTGAACGGCGTTAATGTTACTGTTTGGTTTGCACATCCAAGGTTGTTGAGCTGTTGGTGATGATCTGTTGTGTGGCGACCTCTACAGCATGTCCATCTGCGAGTGCATACCTCGATGCTTTTATTTCAAAGTTGCTTGCTTTATCTCCGCACTCATTTTATTGTGATTACTGTAGTTCTGAGCATTGTATTCTGATGGCTTATTCCAGTCTGTCTTAAGAATATCTACCCCAAATTACCGGTCGTTTGGCTAGTACGGCAATTGTTCTTATTAGGATATACGTATGTATATGAATATGTGTGTATGTTTTGTTTGTCTGTGTGTGTGTATGTGTGTACGTGTATGTCGACATAGTATCAATGACTGTCACTGCACTGTCCGCTTGTGTAGTAGTTTCCATATTGTACAGCGCTGAAACATAGCGATGAAGGATGGATGAGCTTAAAGGGAACGGTTAATGGTGTAATTTTATGCAAATTTTTTATTCTGGAAAGTGTAATGTGTAATTATAGTTGGTTGGTTACATGTCAAGATGCTTCTGCTACTAATTGCTTGTTTCTTTAGTTGCTCCGTTGTAGTAATTAATCTTGATAAGCTTTAATTTATATTTATGCTTTTTGCTTTATTGGTATTGCTGTGCAACTTATCGCAAGTAGCTTCGTTCGAATTTCGACGTATTCAAATTATTACTCAGAATTTCTTTAACCTTCCAGTACTGCCCTTAGCTACGATAGAAATGTCAGTATTGTTAGGAATTGTTCTTTTTTCCACGACTCCGGCCGTATGTCATTTAACATCAATTCAACTTATAATGAAGTTTCTTTAGAATATTTTTCTATTTTACTGATTGATAATGTAAGCGCAATGTTGAATTTCACTTGATACGCGATTCTTGAATTTGCAGAGACACATAATTTTAGTCTTCATTATTTTTCAGCAAAAAGCGTGGGGTCTCGGAAGAGGGGCGTCTTCATTGCAATATTCGCTTGGCGCTGAAGCGAGGCCCAGTAATAACAGCAGTTATTACGTCAAAAAATTCACCACCCTTACTAATCCCACCGACAGCAAGCATTTCATTCTCGCTTGCCGGTAGGATAGAGGGAATACTTATCAAAAGCAACAAAGTGTCACAGCGCGACAGGAGAAAACGTCTAAAGCTTGTAAAAACTTTCCTATCGTCGATTTGATTAAACATTGCTCTTTAAATCTTTAGAGCACTCCTTCTTAGATTTGCATGAAGGAAAGTTGGGAATCTCAATAACAAAGTGATATTTTTTTGGTTAGATTTGTTTTATTTTTTAGCTTGCTGATAAGTAGTTTTGATAAGATCGTCCTTTTATAATCTACTTAAACTATCACCAGTTAAAATGATGATTGATTTTCTGATTAAAGTGACTTCCAATAGTACATGTTTTTACTTAGTGATTAAATGAACTATTGTTAAGGATTGATCAATGGACTCAATTTATTTATGATATCTTGTTGAATTAATTTCACATCCTGGTTTTTCATATATTTTGCTATGGAAACGTTATGTTTACTATTTTCGCAGCTCTTCTACGTTCACAGGACACGAGACACAAGGAATTGTGACAAGTGCAGTCTCAGAAGCTAAGCAACATTCAAAGTCATCCATCTAACATCGTTGATCATCGATGTTCTGCCATCACTGCCTATTCAGACTATGATCGAAGTGCTCGCCCGTGGTGGTGTCGTTGAAGCAGCATCAATTCCATCAGCAACGAGTAGCAGTGCAATTGGTATATTTTCACAAATTGCAAATTTTACAAATGATATTTCTAAAATTAATGCTACAGTGCCCATGAGCAAATTCATCTTTTTTTTTTTTTTTTATCTAAAGTGCGAAACTGATGAATTACATTAATATTGGTAATAGTATTTGCAATGTTATTTCTATGAAATGATATATGAACAAGAAAATTTTTAAGGTGGCGGCTCCTCAACATCATCTGGCGTGTCGTCCGCTTCAAAACATCTATCATCTTCTGTCTCTACACTTTCTGCAGTTGGGCAAGGCGTCGAATTACGACAGCAAATCGCTAAAAGTCCATCCGATGAGTCTCTGAGGTACTTTTGATCAGTTCTGTACATTTATATTTTTTTTTTCGACAAAATCATCTATTATAAACATATTCGGAAAAATTTCATGGATTTACAGATCTCGCACATCATCTTCGGGTGGTAGTGGTAACTCTAATGGGGCAACAAACACGAACGCCAGCAATGGAAATAAGGTATCTTTTTTTTTCTCATCAGAATATTTGCTCTCTTTCTCATGCTTGAATTAATAGACAAGGAAAGTTAATTGTTTGTGCACTGGTAGTAATATAATGATTCAAGTTAGTTCATTTGTTCTTGTCTATGTAGAACTATTTCTTCCTTGTTGCAATAGCAAATAATACGAAGGTAATGAAAATAACGGAATTATCTGAAGGAAACGTTTAGTTCTAATTCAATATGGTAAAAATACACTGTTAGATTGATTTGCAATATATTTATTAGTTACAAAGTAATACAAAAAGCATCACAATATTGTAGGGATATCGTCCAGAAGATGCCGTACGAACGTTTGGAAGTAAGCTCACACCTTTTGAAATCTCAGAAATTTATAGTTATTCTCGTGTTTATTTTGTTGGATCTCAAGCGAAAAAACGAACTAGCAACGTCAATTCTCAGAATAATTGCGGTTATGATGATGATATGGGAAGTTACCTTCTTGTTGCTCACGACCATATCGCATATCGTTACGAAGTGCTAAAAGTTATTGGTAAGGGAAGCTTTGGTCAGGTTTGTATTTTACTTATTATTATTGACAATATGTTCCACACACTTCGAAATTTCTAAAGTGTGTGAATTCAGTTTTGTTGAGAGTTGAGATATTTCATGTTCTCTAACAAATGAAAGAAAATTTTTCTGGCTTGATTCTCGGTCCATCAAGATATATTTCCAGGTAATACGGGCGTACGATCACAAACATCAGCAGTATGTTGCGTTGAAATTAGTTCGTAATGAAAAGCGTTTTCACCGCCAAGCAGAAGAAGAAATTCGAATTCTTGTGAGTCTATCGATCTGGCAAATCAGTCTTATTATTTTGTTCTACTCATTCTTATGTAAAACTTACTATTTGCTGGATGAGTTAAATTCAAAAAATTTAAAATATTTTACTCTAATTCTTGAGAACGTACTTTTTTTGGATTATCAGTGGCTGAAGATAAAAATTATCAGTGGCTGAAGATATTCGCAGTATTTTCTGTGAGAGTTGTACAATTTTTTTTCAGGATCATTTGCGGAGACAAGACCCAGAAGGTGCTTATAACATCATCCATATGCTAGACCATTTTAATTTTCGAAATCACAAGTGCATTACTTTCGAACTGTTAAGCATTAATCTCTATGAACTTATCAAGAAAAATAAATTCCAGGGATTTAGTTTGCAGGTATATGTTCTCTTTAAGCTAATGCCACTTAATACATTAAATGTAGCTCGTGTAAAATCTCGCAAAATTATCATTAATGAACTGAAAATTTCTTTTTGATCATCTTTCATTTGAAAAATAATTTCACTGGCTATGAATTAGTTTTTTTTTTTTTTTTTTTTTCATATATTTTCTTTCTCATTCACGGTTAAACTTAATAAATACAATGATGAACTGAATTGAGATTTCTTAAATCCGTAAAAATCTCGTACTATAACAGGTTCTGTTGGTCATAAATACTTTTAAACATGCATTCATTTACAACTGTAAAATCCAGTAATTTTTTTATAAAAAGGTTTCGTCCCATTTCCAGCTGTTGTGTTCATTAAAGCACTCTTTTAGCTCGTTCGAAAATTCGCCCATTCGATGCTGCAGTGTCTTGATTTGCTTAATCGTAATCGGCTTATTCACTGTGACTTGAAGCCAGAGAATGTTTTGTTGAAACAACAGGGTAGGAGTGGCATCAAGGTATTTTTTTTTTCGTTTTATTTTTTCTTATTCGGCCATTTCTTGTTTAATTGATTTTCTTTAATAATTTCATGAAGAAACTGCTTTGTGGATTGTTGCAGTTATTTAAAATATCCCTTTTTTAGGTTATTGATTTTGGTTCTTCATGTTTTGATGATCAACGAGTATATACTTATATCCAGTCGAGGTTTTATAGAGCTCCAGAAGGTAAGTTGTTGAAAGCAAGCAGTTTAAGAAAGTTCAATTTGTGAGCTTTTTAAAATTTAATGTAATATTCAGAATAGAATGTATTACAGTGATTATGGGTGGAAAATACGGGATGCCTATTGATATGTGGTCTCTTGGATGTATACTAGCTGAACTACTTACTGGGTATCCACTCCTACCTGGAGAAGATGAAAGTGACCAGGTTTTGACTAATTTTTCCGTATTTTTTCGCTGTATTATCAATAACGTCCTTTTTTTCTGTTTTCGAAGTCTGTATTCAGAAAAATTGGGATTGGTGGTATATCGATATTTCGTATGTATGAAGATTATTTCCGAGGTAAAAAAACATAAATTCAGAAAAAAAAAAAATCTGAATTATTCCAAAAAAATAAATTTTCTCCTAGTTTTTTTTTTTTTTTTTTTTTTTTAATACTCTTAGAAAAAATAATAATAATAATATTTATTGACCAACGGTAGTGTTTACCTATTTTAAACTGTTTCTTTTCAGTTGGCATTAATAATTGAATTGCTTGGTGTGCCACCTCTTAAAGTCACTGAAAATGCCAAAAGATCGCGTAATTTCATTTCATCGAAAGGTTATCCACGATACTGCACTATAACTACAATGTCGGATGGAACTGTAGCAGTTTCTGGAGGACGATCGAAGCGCGGTAAGCCGAGAGGTCCTCCGGGAAGTCGGTCTTGGAACACTGCATTGAAAAATCAGGCATCTTTTCTAATATATCTAGTGTTGAAGATAATAATTAAGTGGAAAATATTGTATTGAAGTTTAGAAATTTCAGAATAAGTTTATCTGAAACTTCTTGCTGATGTAACTGATTACTTTTAGGGTGATGATTTATTCATTGATTTCCTGAGGCGGTGTCTGGATTGGGATCCAGATACGCGACTAACTCCTCAACAAGCTTTGAAGCATCCTTGGCTGCGAAGGCGACTGCCTAGACCTCCGGAATGTTGTGTTAATCTTATTTCCATGGAAAGTAGCACCGATACTTCTCTTGGTTTGTTTTTTTTTCGTATTGCAAGCTGTTTATGAAACAATGACCATATGGCATTTTTTGCTTTTATTCGAACTCAAATTTGGTATTTACCTAATGTGTTTCAGTTTCGAAGTTACCGCATATCTGATGGAACTAAAACAGTTTTGTTGAGCCGCATTTGGCGGTGACTATCTAGGTTCTTCAGAAGTTCGTCTTTCCGATGGTAACGACTAGGAACTGTCGTTCTATCAGTTTTTTAAATTCAAACCAAAAATGAATTCGAGTCGAAAATGTCTCTATTACAATCTTGACTCATCATCCTGCCAAATCAGATATTTCATTCAATGTCAGCATTCGATATTTTTATTCTGAATTTTGCCAACATATATTATTCCAGATATAAATGTTAAGATTTCTCTTGTTAAAATTTGCATTCTAGGAATAATCCTGCAGGATAGATCTCCTATGAGGTTGTCATCGAAGCTTTGATCAATGTTACATGTTCTTAATGTCCTGAAATGGAGCATGTTTGGTAGTGAATTTCTTGGTCTTGTGCAGCATTCACCTCATTTAAGGACTTTGTGAATTACGTCTCTCTTCATATTTTAATAGCTGTGAGAAGTATTAAGGAGAAATGAAATGATGGTCTCTTAATAAAAAAAACTTTTGCGACTGGTTGATTTAATAGGTTTGAATCTGATAAGCATATAAAAATGGCTTTAGTAATAGCCATATCTTTTAGTTGTTGATTTCTGATTTTCGTCAGATTAAAATAAAACTCAGTTGTCAAATGCATGTTGGCATTTTTTTTCTGGGGAGAAGTTTTCGACAAGTTCTAAGTGGCAGAAATTTATTTTGTTCGGAGTTCCATCTCTTCCTATATTGGGTCAAACGAGGTCAGCATTTGCTCATTTGATTGGTGTTTTGTTGTATGGATTACCGTCTGCGAATTACAATTTCACTCAAATTACAGTGAGTTTTGAAATTCCTCTAAATCAGTTCTGCCCTATTTCAACAAACTTATGTATTTGAGAATCATTGCTAAAGTTAATTTTTATGGTATTTATGGTGTTGAAAGTCGAAATCTGTCAAACATAAATGCAAACAGTTCTGCATTTCTCGTTCTTGATTGGATGGATGATTCCAATTATAGGTAACGTAACACGCTTTTGTTTTTGTTGCTTGTTGTTGCGCTCTAGTCACTCACCATGTCGTATATTGGTAAGTCCCAACGTACTGAATGGTTATTATTTTATCCAATATATAGTACTATTGTTACAGCAAAATTTGTGGACAAATTTAAGTCTGGAGATGAAATTTGATGTCAGATAATATTTTAAAGCTTATAAATTTTTTTGCTATATCTTGTATCTTGAGATTTGAAAGGAGTCGATATTAGGCAAAACTGAATGAATATGATATGTCTACAGACTTTATAGACATTGTTACCATTGTTGTTTGCACTTTTTTTTATTGTATTGTCAAGTGTTAAATGATTGAGGTAATTAAGCTTTTTTTTTGTTTGTTTTTAATTTTCATTTACAGTTTTGCTGATATGTTGAGTTCCAATAAGCATATGTTTTATAATACAGGACGAGATTTGGTTATGCTTTTTTTTTAAGGGAAATCCTATCGGCAAAGAGGAGAGGTAGCTGGAGTGAAAAATGAGGAGTGGTTAAATTTTCTCTTCATGTAACATTTTAAAATATAATTTGCATAATAATGTAATGCATTAGTTCAAACAAAGCATATAATTATTGTCCTCATTTCATTTTTTGGTATTGAAAATGCGCTTTAGCAAAATCATAAGCGTTTTGATAACTTTAACAGAGACATATATAAATGATAGTCCGAATCCTGATAATGATATCTCGTAATCGGGTGCTCAAACTTTTATCATCAATTGTTTTCACCGACCAGTCATTGAATGCATTTATGTGCTAAATATTTTGATTGCTTGTACATTGTATTGTTTTTTTTTTTTTTTTTTTTTTTTTTTTTTTTTTTTGAATGATATATGTTTAGGTCGACATTGTAAGTATCTGTTTTGAAGTATTTGATGGTAATAATTCTCTTCAGATTTCTTCTGCTTGTGCTTTTGTAAAATCTGACTCTCAACTCTCTACGTTCTCTCAGTATTTCTGATGCAGTCATAATTTCCTTTTTAAATGGAATTTGGACTATAATTGCTTGTGAATAAATTCAAAAAATTAGTTTAACAAAGTTTATTGGGGAATGGGTAAGACTGTGCTTGTTTGCCAAAATGCTTTTTGTATATTGAAGGCTAAAATGTATGTTTGAGTGGAAGAAAGTAAAATGTGAGTGTTGTTGCGCTCTCCACTATTTTGTATTTGAGGAGAAGCAATATGTTCATTTTCGTTTCTTTTGAATTCCTGAGCTGTTTTTCTTTCGGTTGGTAAAATATGCCTTGTTTGAAGCAGTTTCTCGATGATTTTCATGGTCTCATGGCGTTAAGAGCATCTATGGATACAAACATTGCATCAAATAATTAGTTTGTTTTGTGTATGAACTGTACCAGTGTTCAACGCACTTGAAATAGGGATTTGTTTAGTCATTTTAAAAATGCTTCAGAATGCTCTGCAAAGCACTCAGTTTTTAAGGATAATTAACCACAGGGAGAACGGTATATTCAGTTTGGAGAGAGGAGTAATTCAATTGATTAGGAATTCAAATTTCCACTCTCAAAGGTGAAATGGTTTTCTTAGCACACTGATACTAGATTTTTCAAAATCGTGATAGGTTAAACATTGCAATAAGAGACTGGTACTTCAAATATTTATGCGTGCGACGAAAATAATGCCAGACAGAATACAAGCATTGAATCAAGCCATTTAGATTAGCTTTATTATATTCAAGGCCTTTGACTGTAATGCGAAGCATTACCGGAGAATCCTATCCACTCCGAATTGAACAGTGATAGCAACAAAACACTCCTTCATTAGTAAAAAACAATAACTTATGGAGAGAATTTTGGTTACCCTTTGTTGCCGATCTTCCCAACCGTGACAAATATTGAGTTCTTGTTTTTTGCTCTCGAAACATCAAACTTGGATAATTAAACCTTTATTATAAAATCTGAAGACGCGACAAAGCGACAATAACAAATCAATCATCTCAATAACAGTTCTGATGACAAACAATTCGAATGACGATATCGTAAACAAACATAATATTATACCCGACCTCGTATAGCATATCCTTCGAAAAATGATCCTATACTCAGGACTCTCATTTATAGAGAGAGGTTCCTGATAGCGTTTGATCTACAATAAAGAGACATTTTCAGCGCATGAGAGTGCGTCTTTTTTGGCGCGTGACCTTGACTACAACAAAGAAAAGATGTTACATAGCCATTTGACCTAAGAAAAATGAAACATATCCACACACTAAACAAGAAATAAACCTGAAGAGCAAGGAAATCACTTATTCGCTGGTACTCCTGATATCAGCGCACGCTGATTTTCTCTATCCTTGCGATTTCAGCGATACTCGGGAGGCAAGAAGGATATAAAGTCTAGGCTTTCAGGGCTGCAGATCTCTAAAGGATACAGATGTCCTATTGCGCGAGTCAACCGCATACCATCTGACATCCTCACAACAGCAGATCAACAAAGTCCGTCTTTTCTCTCTATCAGCTTTTTCATCCAACCCATTTTCCAGGAATTTCTTGGACCTTCACCTTTTAATAATTCTACTTCGCCATTGAATGGCTTTCGACATATGCAACTATGAGAATTTTTATGCGATCTTCGCGTTTTTTTTTCTCAGTTCTTCCAAATACTCCTCTTGCCATATTTTCCACAAATTTTGTAACTTTCTTCGGATATTCTGATAACGGTTGATTAATTTTTGCTGAATAGGTATGTTCCGGTCGTTATTCTCATGTAAACTGTTCTCATATTCCGATGAATTCTTCACATCATTATAGCCAAGCCATAAAAAATCCCCTAGACATAATACTTGCTCTCCTCTCTCTCATAATCTACTAACGGTCTTTCATTAACCAAAAATTCAATCTTGGTTATTAGCGTAGTGAATTCGCCTTCTTCCAAAAAGTTCTTCTTTATCACCGTCTGTAAAATTCTCTTTACTATTCCAACCATCCTTTCGTAACCACATCCTTGCCAAGGACTCCTGGGGTAATGAATTGTCACTTTAGTAGCCTTTCATCTTGATTACTATTCTTTCGTATTAACTTAGAAACTAGAACAAAGTTCTTGGCATTATCGGACAACAAAAATTTGGGCGTTTCCTTCATCTTCTGAAGGTTTGTATGAAAGCCTCAGCAGACATATTTTTCATGACTTTCATATGAACGGCTCTTGCGACTAGACACGTAAATAAAGCCACCCAGCGCTTTGATACTGTCCCGTTTTTCACCCACATAGGACCAAAAAGATTCCGATTTTCTCGAAGGGTCTACTCACTATCATTCTTTCTGGTGGATAAGGTGGAAACTCTGGCTGTTCGAATAATATGACATTCCATCTGGTATATCCTTTAAAGAGTTTCCTAAGAATGGTTTTTACGTATGCTTTTCCATGGGGTATCTAGTATGTTTGCCGGACTTTGACCCAAGTTAAATTGGCAGAGGCGTGAAGCATCCTTTTGTGATACTGTTTTACGATCAACTCCGCAATTCTTCCTTCACAAATGAAATACGGGAAATTCATTATTTTTGGTCGAGACCATCTTAGTCTTCCCAGACTCTTCCAGAGATCATCTACATCCCACACTAATCCCCACTTTTCTATGTTTTTCTGAGATATTTCGGATTGTGCCATTCTTACTACCAGTTTCTTCGCCTGCTCGTAATCTCTAAAGGTGAACCTCCCTTCTTTGGTGAACTCTGTCAGACTCTTAAATTTTCCTCCACACACTTTTGCCATAAATCTCATGACAAATAAGATGGTCCGGATTAATTTCTGTAATGAAAAAAATCGTTTTACATCTACGATTGTCGTCTTTGTTGCAGATGATATTTCCGTGCAGGTCATCAATCCTAGTGCCATACAAAATCTTTCTTGAACTTTTTCGCCAACTTCTTCTACTGGCCATCTCTTTAGTGGGTAAACCATCCAACAAGGCTCACTCCACCATAGCGAACTATCTTTCAGTACTTTTGGTAGCACTCCGCGAGAAGCTAGATCAGCAGGATTGTCAGCTGTCTTGACATGGCGAAACATGACATCTTTGACTTCTTGTATTTCAGTTATTCTATTGGTTATATATCCTGACCCTACAGGAGGTTTCTTTATCCAGTGCATTGCACAGGCACTATCGGTCCATAGATGAGCATTCTCTACTGCACTTTCTTAAAAACTCTATCCTTCTTGTTCCTAATGCTAGTGCCAGCAATTCCAATCGTGAAATAGTAGCAGACTTATTATTTGTCCTTTTCTTTGGGACCAATCTTGATTTCCTATAGATCAAGTAAGGTTTAGATGATAAATTACATTCTCTTCTTGCATATATCGCCACCCTGATTGCCCGAATGGAATCGTCTACGAACATGGAGATCTTGATTTTCTTTTGAGACCCATCGAGATACTGTAATTTCTGGCGGACACCCAAAAAGGCTTCGGTCAACTTCTCACACTGATAACCATCCTGTATTTCCAACTTATCATCCCAGTTAGTGCCCCTTTGTCATATGTTTTGCACCTGCATCTTCCATTATACTATGACAGGACATAATAGTCCCTTTAGGGCTGAAGCTGAAAATTGTAGTACCTGGACTTTTGATTGCAAACTTTCTTTAGTGATATTCCATCTCCACTGAAATAGATCTTCCTCTCTGTTCCATTTGATGCCTAGGAATTTTGTAATAAATCCTATTGTTTTCTGCTGATATTTGTTTTTATATAGCCATGTTTTTTCCTTGTTGATGTCGAAATTCGCAGAAAATTCTCTCAAGTTCATTTTTGTTTTTGCAAACAGATCCTTTGCCTCTTCTGCTTTCCTAATTCCTTCTTCCATACTTTCTGCTGATAGCACTACGTTATCAACGTAGATATTCGTTACTACTTCTTCAGATATAACTGGGGTTTCGCTGTTAAGCAGATACCGTATAACTGTGGAGAGTAAAAATGGGAAAGATATTATTCCATATGGCACTGTTTTGAAACGGTAAATAACAATATTTTCTGGTATCGTTTCTTTCCGGATATCTTCCAACCACAAGAATCTGGTGACATCCCTATCTTCTTTATGGGGACCTACTTGTAGGAATGCCTTTACTACATCCGCCATTCTTATGTAACGTGCTTACCTGGCACGTAATATTATTCCTACCAACGATGGCAGCATAACTGGCCCTTTATTCATTCAACATTCATTCAACGGGGACCTTTTGTCGTTTTTGCCGATGCATCAAATACTAACCACAGTTTCGTTGTAGTTTTCTGCTGATTTAGTACTGATCGGTGCGGAAGGTAGGCCACTCGCTCTTCATTCTCTCCCTTCTTCACCTTTTCTATTACTCCTTCTTGGACTAGATTTTTAAAATAGGCATCGTAGTCAGAGTTTTTTATACTTTCTTATTGTGGATTTCAACCGCTCAAGAGCTAAATCATATCCCTATGCTGGAACAACATCTCTAATTTTCCACGTTCAGCTTACGACATATCATACTTCTTCAACTCTAATTATAGACTTTTCAAAAGCATTTAATGCTTCATTATCTTGATTATCTGTAGTCAATTCCTTGATTCCAATAGCTTCGAGTTTCCAACTTTCTTCGATTTGTTCGTTGAGTAGTTGTGACTCTTTCTTCGTTGCATTGATTGCGACTTCACTCTTGATTTATTTCTGGATATGCCCCCTCTAACAATACCTATTTCCGCATCCATCACAATCCAGCCCGATTCTTTCGATTTCACTGGATTAGAAATTGCCAATTGTGCAATCGTTCCTATTCCAAGTAATAAATCTGGTGCTCCCCATTTCTCCTTCAATGACTCCCCGAATATGTCGGTTTCTTCGTATCTTATTCTACCAATAATCGAATCTGCTATATATGCTTGAGCATTCTTTATAGTTCCAGACGTTGTTCGAATTCTAAACCTTGTCATTGAGCCAGAGCAACTTTTGCTACTAACAATTTCTGTAATCTTTATTTCATTGCTGAGCCTCTCTAACACCAGACCTAATTTACTGGCCATTGTTTCGGTGATCAAGTTGCATTCACTTCTCAAATCCAAGAGAATTAACGCCTCAGATTTTTCTCGCTCATACATCATGTATGTCTTCTTTCCTGAACCAATCTCTATTCCTATTGTTGTGACTATCTTTGGCTTTTCATGAGATGATTTTTCATTCTCAATTGAACTCTTTTCCGATGCTATTTCTCTTGGTGAACTACATAGCGCACTGTTGTGATTTGCTTTACAATAAAAACATTTAATGGTTCTTCTGCACTTTTCTGCTGGATGAGATTTTTTAAAGCATAACTTGCACAATTCTAATTCTTCCAGCTTTTCTAGTCTCATTTCTACCGTTGAGTACCTTTTACAATTATCATTTCAATAATCACCGTTGCAGAAAATGCAAGGTGACCTCTTTTTTCTTTCTTCATACCAGTTTATATAACTTTGTCCACAAGGGGGTTTGATTGCTCTCGCACAAATGGTCATTCGTTTCATCTTTTGCGAATTAGGTTTGGACTTGGCATTCTGGGAGCTAAATGTAGATAGGTACCGCATATTTTTCTGAATCTCCATTTGCTACATTTGTTTTGAGACTTCTGAAATATCTATAACCTTTATATATTCTTTTAAAAATATTTTCGGATCTTGCATCGTCTATTCAGGTTTCCTTAACTTCTCCTTTATCAAGTTGTCTAAGAGAAAATCCGGCAATTTTCCAGTTATGGTAGTCCACAGCTGATTTGTTTCTAAGTTCTCTCCTAATTCTTTTAATTGGGAAAGGATGTTCAATAGTTCCCTTAATAGTGCGGCCACATTTCTGTTTGACCTGTCCAATCTCTGCAACATGGTATATAACTCCATGATTCTTCTTTGTTTTTCCCCGCATTGCTCCTTCAAATTCTTCATAGCTAGTGCATAATTTTCTTCATTGACAGCTAAATCGCTTATATGTTCTAATGCCTCTCCTTTCAAACATCCGAGCAGGTGCACAAATTTTTTTGTAACTGTCATGTCTTTTTTTTTACCAATTGCTTCTTCAAACTGTGTTATAAATAGACTTCAAAGTTTTGGATTTTCATCGAATTCTATAATCTTTATTTCTGGAGGTTTACTTGTTGTAACCAATTTCTCAATTAATTCAGTCAAGGTCTTTCCTTCGCTTTCTCTTACACCTGATTCCATGTCTGATCTTTCATTTCTTCATTCTTCCTCACACAATAGATCGATCCAGTCTATTTCTTCAATCAGAAAGATTCGAACATAATGCATTTTGTGACACCTACTGAATAAGCATTTTTCTTATTCAAGTATAACTTATATAAATCTAATTCATAATCCTCATCTCTGTTTTCAACAGAATGTAATGCATCTTACCATTCCTTTTCTAACACACTTGCTTTGGAGATGATTCCTTCAATTATTTTTAGATGTCCATTTATGAGCATTCTTTTTCTTTCCAATGATATCGACTTCCAATCTGCATGTTCCCTTCGGCTGGTGATCTATTTTTTGGCTGTATGTCTTAAGGTTAGGCCTGGATAGCTGATTTATAATCGTTTTTATAAAGAGTTAGCGTTACTTTAATTTCTCTCCCTTCATCTAATGATCTTAAGATACCTTTTGGTTGATCGGCCCTTTCTTCATATATTTCCTCTTCATGTTTTCTTTTTGTCGGATTTGTTCTTTGAGTATAGTCCAACCAGTTGCTGTTGATAGATTCTAAAATACTAACATATTGCTCGATTCGTGCCAGTTTTTCTTCCATAATTCATCACTGAGTATTGTAGAGTTGGTACTTTCCTCTCTTGATAGTTATTGGCTGATTGGCGTCAGAACCAATTCTTGTATTTCTTTGATCACCCTTTCTAGGCTTTCTAGAGTTGGTTGTGCACTTTTGCTTGAGCTGGTTGGCATATTCCTGGTTCCTGGCACCAATGTCGCAACTTTATAATACAATTTATTGACCCGATAGTTAGATACAATAACAATTCAATAGAAATTTCAATAAAAAAGGAGACCGCTCGTAACTGGTAACAGAAGTGAAATTGAAATAACAAGTATGGATGGTAATAGTGTTGGACAATCCTGATGGACTGAATCGTCAAGTTCATACACCATTTAGAAATAGGAATGGTTTTGAATATTTCGCAACGAATACAAAAGACTGGCATAATTGTTGGAAAGAAATTTTTATGACATAATTACTTGAATGTCTAGACAGATGAATTTTCGAATTTCCCGGCAATTTCTTTATTGTGATAGATTTGCCATACTTGTTGGAGAAAAAGGATTCTGATTCATTTGAAATTTGGGATTTTAGATTCATTAGATTAGAGGTCTTCTTGCTGTTGTGACTTCACTGAGTCAGCAATAGTTTTTATTGGATTTATACGATATTACAACAATATTGCACTTAACAATAATCTAAATAAAAAAAAATGTAAATGCTACTTGTTACTTTGCAATGAGCTTCTCAAGTTCTCCATCGATTTTTTTCAAATCTTGGCACAACTTTGCATTCAAATAGACTCGTGCTCTTATATAGACATACTTACTTTTTTCACGTGTCACGTGCGAGACAACTAAAAGTATGTGAGAAGGCGGAGTTTATTAACTCCGCCTTCCTTTTTTTCTCTCATTCTCCTTCTGCCTCCTATCTCTCTCTAATAATAATAATAAGCCCTCATTTTTTCTCCCCTTCTCCTTCTTTCTTAACTTCTCTAATAATAATAACTAATAATTAAATAATAATAAGTAATAATAATGATAATCCGTCCTTCTTCTTTCTCTTATTCTCCCTCTACTCCCACCTTTCTCTCTCTGTTGCTACGCTCATTGCATTACGTGGATTTATCCAAGAAAAGAAGGCAAAAATGATAATAAGAATTAAACTGCTTTCTAATATGGCATATAAAATTAAAATTTTTGCATTTGTAACAAATATGAAGAAGAAATTTTGAATACCTGTTAAAATTTGAAATTGAAATTTCTTTTTTAAATAAAAGTTAGCTTAATTTGTTTGAAAAAAGGTATCAATTTAATTTAAAGAAATTTTATTACATTAATTCTGAATATTTCTTAGGATCAATCTTTTTGCTCAGTTAATCTTCGACTTAATTTTGATTTAACTTAATATGATATAAATTTAATATTAAAATTTTAACTCATAATTTTCTTCATCTTTCCATTGATTAAATATTCAAATACGTCAAAATCTAAGGAGTATTGGCGACTTATAATTTAATATAATTGGTACTAATTCTTTTTTTTTTAAATTTCATTCATATTATACCTTTATTTGTTTATTTTTACTCATCTATCTATAACTTGTGCTTACAAATCGCGAACAAAATTCTCAATCAATTGAGAATGCCATCACCGAATCGATCTGCTGTTGTGAAAGGTTTGAAATTTGATTTGAGCTGTGGAAGGAATAGATTTATATTAAATCCTTTATTCACAGTAATAGTAATCGAATAATATGTGATTGACAGTACAATAGAAAATCAGGCGTTTGATGAAGTAAATTGGGTAATGTCGATTGGGTTTTTGGAGAAGAATATATTGGGAGCTTGGACAGGAGTAGCGTGGTTCAAGATCGTCTGGATCTGAGCGAACCAATTTGAAAGAATGAATAAAGAAAAGGTGGTTTTTTTTTTTTTTTTTTTTTTTTTTTTGGAATTAAGTGGGGTATATCAAATGTTAAAAATTGAGAGTATTGGGATATAACACAATTGATGTTGAAATAATTTCAAGAAAAAAAATTATTAACAAAGAAAAAAATGTTACGACAGTTTAATTGGATTGAAGGATAGTGGCAGTTTTATAAGCATAAAAGATTAATGGCTTTGTTAGCTGTAAGCGGAGACGCTTTGATGTGGTTGTAAATGAGCATGGACAAAGCACACAATGAGAGATAATTTTACAGACGATGACTAATAAAAAAAGAATTTCACAAAAATTTTAATCATTTGATTTTACAATTTTCCATAATGATTAGTTTTAGTAGGAAATTAATTTCGGTGTTCCCGACATCTGCTGCTGCTGCGTTCGATGTAAAATTGTGTCACGAACAAAATTACAACACGGCTGATCTTTTGTCATGTGTGCAATCAAAGCTAATGTTTGAGCAAAAAGACATTTGCGACCAAATAATACAAACTGTCAGTAAGGGAGTTGGAGAAATCTTGTTTTTAGATGCGCCAGGAGGAACTGGTGAAACGTCCCTAATAAGACTGATTCTGACAACAAATCGATCCTAAAACGGTATAGCCTGAAATAGCTGCAACTTGCTACCAGTGGAAGAACTGCTCATTCCGCTTTGAAATTGCCACTGAGCATGCAATTGTTTCATTGAAACTCCCACGTGCAACATTTCCAAAACATCCGGCATGGGGAAAGTACTGCAAAATGCAAAGTTATTGTTTGAGATGAATGTACAAGGCGCACAAAAAATCGGTCGAGGCTCTTGATCGATATTGCAAGGTTTGCGTGAAAATATCAGACCATTTGAGAACGCATTAATATTGCTTGTAGGAGATTTCAGACGAACACTATCTGTAATTCCTCGATCGACACCAGTGGATGAAATAAATGACTGCCTGAAATACTCTACTTTGTGGCGAAATGTAAAGATGTTGAAATTAACTACAGTAAGCGTGTCCAGCTGCAAAACGATCGATTAGCTGGAATATTCTCATATCAATTGCTGGAAATTGGAGACGGAAAGGTGCCGGTTGATCTGACCAAAGGACGAATTTCATCGCCTCAGAACTTCTGCAATTTTATAACGTCAAAAAAAGAGTTGGTTGAAGAAATATTTCCCGATATTCGAACCAATCATAAGAATCACGATTGGCTGAGTGAACGAACTATTCTTGTGGCCAAGAACAAAGACGTTGACGAACTTAGCGGCATTATGCATTATGACATTCAAAGCGAGACAGTCACATATGAGTAGGTCGACACTGTTGTGGAAGCAGATGAAGCGGTTACGAATCCAGCAGAATTTTTGAATTCACTCGATCTACTACGGATGCAATCGCACGTACTGCAATTGAAAATCGGCGTTTCAATTATCATGTTGCGAAATATCAACCGCCAAAACTTTGCAACGGCATGCGCTTACAGTAAAAAAATTAATGACCAATTTCGTAGAGGCAACAGTCTTGACAGGACCTTTCAAAGGTGAGGATGTCCTTATTCCTCGCATTCCTGTGATTCCAATGGATTTGCCATTTTAGTTTAAGAGATTGCAATTCCCAATTCGATTGGTATTTTTATTCACCATCAACAAAGCTCAGGATCAATTTTTAGAATTGAGCGGTTTAGATCTAGAGACGGATTCCTTGTCACATGGACAATTATATGTTGCGTGTTCTGGAGTCGGCAAACCAGACAATCTCTATATCTACACAGACAATGAAACAACAAAAAATATTGTATACCCACAAATACTGCGAAATTAAATATATTAGATATGGACGAAAACTGAAAGATGTTAAATAACGCCATGACAATAATTGTAAACAAGAAATACTAAAGGTTAAGTGGCGCGACATAGTTTCAAAGGGACGACAAACATGTTTACCAGCAAAACGCTCCAATTCACAGATAAACGACAAAGATCGAACGACAGTTCAAAGCGACACAACAGTAGAAGTAATCGGACAATTCACCTGAATAGTATTCTTCTCTATTATTGACAAAAGAAAGAATAACCCAGCGATTAATTTGCCTAGATCTTCTCTGATAATTTTCTGTTACGAAGAAACATTCTTCATCAATCAATAAAACATTTCTCAACAGCATTCATCTCTGTCACACACGACACAAAAAACCTTTTCACACCTATTGCTGACTTGGCCTAATCACAATAGCAAGAATCAGTCTTTAATCCAACCAAACTACAAATCAAATTACAAAGTATCAGTTTTTTTCCCAACCCTAGAAGCATGCGCTTTATCTTTTCTTTTTTCCACTTTACCAGACTGAGCTACAGCAACAGGTGTATAAGAACATGCACGTATTCGAATTCAAAGTTGTGTCAAAATTTCAAAGCAATAGGTAAGAACTTTTCGATATCTAAGATTTTGAATTAATATGGATTAAGCGCGTGTTTAAGAACTTTCGGAGGTTTAAGATTTTGAATAAACAAACGTTGTTGTTTTTGTTTCTATAGATTAGCTGGATCGGTCACGCGAAACGTGGCCGGGTCCAGCTAGTAAACAATAAAATGAATAATACACGAATATAAAGAATACTAACAGTAGTCTTCTGATGAACCGTTGCTTGTGCTGTCTTGAAATCGCTTGATATTGGCTAGGAATTGATCGCCGTTGATAATGATGTTGAAGGGACTGGCGTTGGAAAAGGCTGCTAGATTTGTAGATACCAATGTCGAAGAGGCAAGTCTATGTCATTCCCTTATTGCTGATGAACTGACGATACTGATGACTAAAGACACTGCTCGCGTAGTTGACCTGATATATTTTAATGCTGGTGCCCCGGAAGCTCCCTTTTTATATGGTCATCCTTGATAGGGGCGAAGGTTCACAAATCAGTCTTACAAAAGATTGGTATGAACATGGAATAAAGCATTTAAAGCACTTGAACAAAGAACACAAGCTTTAGTCCCTACTATATTCGATAATTGACATATTTTACAACCATTTACAATGCTTTAGATAAAGCGCATAAATATTAATGCTTATAAAATTCTGATCATTGATGTGTTTTACAACCATTTACGACATGTTTTACAGCTATTTACAATCCTTAAGACAAAGCACATGAGCATTATTAACAGATTGGAGGATGAGAGACAGAGGTCATTGTGCGCGATATGGATAAACGACTTACATGTGAGATTACAAATTTCTATTATAAATGGCATTTGGATTATGTCGGCATTTCAGTTTACGACAATACTTTTTAATTCATACCATTCCTGCAGAGGAAAAATTCTGATCGATTTGTACTTTGGATGATAGATTGGTTGGATTGGAATTGCTTCTTGCTATCTTGACTCTGCGAAGTTAGCAGCAGGCTTTCTTGGATAATATGATATTATACACAATATCGCACTATACAATAGTAAACAGTAAATGAACAATATAAGTAAATATAAAAGATACTAGCAGTGGTCGTCCGTTAAATTGTCGCTTCTGCTGTCGCTGAAGTCACTTTGATACTAGCTGTAAACTGATTTGCCACTGATACTGATGTTGAAGGGGCTGATCTCGTGGAAGACGCCGAAGTGGAGTTGAAAAGGACTGCTCGATTTGTGGACATGGAAGTAAAAAAAAAAAAAACGAGTTGACTCCCCCAATGTTGCTGCTGAGACTGACGATACTGATCCCGCTGCCCTTTTTGTTTGGATCATCCTTGAGTTGATAGATAGCGGAGGTTCACACATCAGTCATCCGAAAGACTGAACAAGAAGTACGAAGGATAAGATCGACAATTCTCACAAATCTCAGTCCTTGTTATTTTCCTGATAATTAGCATCTTAACAATTCACATGATGCCCACAAGAAATAATAACAAGTTGGATGAGGAATAAAGGCCGCTGCGATCATATATAGATGAGTGACTCATTGCCTGAGAAATATAAATTTCTTCTATACAGATTACTTCGATAATTTCGTTTTATTTATATTATAAATATTTCGGTTTTACCGACATTTCTTATAACTTCATAATTCTCAGTGATGGCATATACCGTGGAATTTATTTGTTGATTTTTTGATTCAGCAGTTCGCAAACCAGCAATACAGTACCGTATTATGCGGACCTTAGCAGTGAAAACATAATCATTTCCTAATATTGCATTTCTCAATAGCATATCCTGGTCTTAAGCAGGTGAGACATGCTTGATTTTTGCCATATACTCTATACCTTGTTTGAACGTTGGGTTTAAATGGTGTGAGTTGGAATGCTTCACGACACTAAGATTTTAAATACTTTATTAGGTGAGTAGTCGTCCAGCAAATTCGAGGACGCAATAGATAAAGAAAAGTAAGGGGGAGTTCGTTGGTAGGTAGTGGTGGGTCGTTGAGTGAGGCAAGCCGAGTTGTCCTCGTCAAAAAGTTAACAATGATTTCTGGATCGTCGGCTGCTGGCTACTTCGTCTTAGTCCACGTCCTGGCAATGATCTGGATGTCATTAATCAAGGACGGAGTCTCATCGATTAAAGCGGGCGCCGACTTTGATGCAATGCATCATTTCCTGTCGTTGATGAGTTTGGTTTTTAAACTGGTTAATTAAACTCCATATTTGAGGAATCATTACACTTGCAAGAAAAAGTTAAGACATAACCAATTAAATTTAAACAGTCTGCGTTTCAAATAGATTCGGAATTACATCTGGCATTAGTCCATTACAATGTTGTAATTAATCATCCAATTTCTTAACAATTTTAACTGACATCTATCATATTTAAATTCTTACGAAATAAAATAAGAAAGAAAAAGATAAAATTATTCCAATTACATTAATATGAACCATTTTTTCAGCTATTCCGACATTCCGACTGAAGGAAATTAATCTTCTCACGGAGAAGTAAGCATGGGACTTATACCATCGGTTCAGATATTTCAGATCGTTATATCGATAACTTTGGTTCTCTTTGTATGATGGTCGTATTTGCATCATATCCACAGGAGTAGATATGGCGTCCTTCGGTTTGAAGATTTGCAGCATGATGAACAACAAATAGTTTAGTCCGATTTTCACTTTGACAGCAATAAGTATAACCGATAGTAGCACAATACTTACATAAATAGTAATCAGTTCCCAGTGTAATGCAAGATTTGCTAACCCTTCTTGGATTAGTTCTGCCGATTTGCTGATTCCATCTTCCAATTGTTCAGCTAATTCTAGGCCTTGTTGAGTTATTTGTTCTCAGAATATTTCCTGCTTTTGTTGGTTGGCGATCGGATTAGTTGTTCCTTGTTTTTGGGCCAGTATTTCTAGTTCTGCACTGATCCTTTCAAGTTCAAATCTGCCAATTATATCTCCGTTGAATTCGATGGTTTTTGCTCGGGGAATTATAATTTTGAACGGGGCGACTAATAATTTCTCATCGACCTTCTTTGCTATCACGTTGTCTCTTTGTAATAACATGTTTGCAGCTAGAGTTGGGTTACTGACTGACAGCCATTTGATTAATAACAGCAAGTTGTTCCGGTTTCGGCAACTTCTTTGGTATATTCCGCTTAATCGTTCATTGAAGTCCTATTGTAGGCTATTGACAATGTAATGGAATTTTGCATTCTCCGGATCTTTAGTATTTCCGGATTCGTTTCTATCATAATTATTTATTCCTCCTGAATTGGATTGTTGCTTGTCTCTTGATTAGCGGCTTCTGAATCTCGACTACTAATGGAGTTCTTGATCCCCATATCAATGATAATATCTCCATCCATGAAATATGGCTCGGTAAACATACAATTTGCAATCGAAGCTATTTCATTTTCTTCAGTAAAAACAAATGAAGTTTGCAGCTTGTTTATGACCATTTAATGTCTATATATTTGCGCCTCATATGTTCCGATTTCTCTATACAAGCATTTCGAAGTTGCTTCCTTTTCGTCCCATAAAACAATGTTGTTAGTGGTATGCATACCCCACTTTGGGTAGCACAATGTTCAGTACTATCGAAGTCCGATACTAGACTTCTTCCGTCGTAAAGGAATAATTCTTCATTCGTAAATTCAAAGTTCGTTGTTGATTGACATCGAACTCCGAACCATCCGTAGGAATATTGCACTTCATGGTTGGTGCTATTTGTTGGGAGAGACTTGTTTTAAAGTACTTCCATTTGGTTTTCTCTGGTCGTTTAATTTTTCACAGAAGTAGGAAGATGTCGGAGTAGTAGTCGTTTGATCGGAAACTACGGATAACGATAGTCAAAGACAGGCTTTCGTGCATATCGTTCGAGTGATATTGCTGCATCTTATTGCCGGTATTCTCACGTGGGCTCGTGTGTATACCGCGACTCTTGAGGGTATGACGTGCTGTTCCAAGATTTCGCCACAATTCCATGCTCTTGGGACGTTGAAAAGAACACCAGATATCCATTCTCAATTTTCGCCGATTTTTGCTCCGACTGGTAATATGAATATAATTGCTATCAAGAGTATTGCCTTCCAAATACAGTTAATTAGTGTGTCTGGTGGATTCCGACGTTTTGTGGCATCTGTTGTGTGAAGAACAGTAGGTTCCTCTTGTTCGATTTCTTCTATTGGCTTCTCGACCAATGGTAATTCACTTCTTGATTCTTCTTTATCGAGGATTAAAATACCTTGATCGCTATAAATATTGATAACTTACGAAATCTTCGGTTATTCCGACAATATAAGTTAGTTAAACAGTCTCCTCTCAGCATGAAATTAGATAGTTCAATTCCTGAAAGTCTGGGATTCTTTGGAGATGCACAACTGCGTTGAAGCTGTAATTTCTTTTTCGATAGGCATTCCAAGCAGAACATAATATATATTAGTAAGAAAAAATAAATTTGAAGAAAGAAAGAGATTAGGAGGTGTGGAAATTTGTTCCCTCCCAACAATTCAGTTGATGTTTGTACCGAGATCAATTTTTCTCCCCTTTTTGATCAATGGAACTGCCATTTGTCAGTAAAAATTAAAATCTTCGAAATTATTGCTATTGTCGAATCGCGCCGAACTAGCGTGTCGATTTGAACTGCCGAACTATTGCTATGTCGAACTACTGTGTCGATCTGAACTGACTCAGCTGAACTACTGTTGTTACTTCCGAGCAATAGTCGATCCACTTGAACTGTGGATCTTGATGAACTATCGCTCGCACTGTTGAATTGTCGCTCCTTCTGTCTTCAAACTGTTCTCAAAATTGAGTAACAACTCAATTACTGAACTGCTCTAACTGAACTGCTTCAGCTGAACTGGTTCGATTGAACTGCTTGTCGTGAATTTTTCTTGAGGTAAAGAAGTGAAAAGGAAAGACTTACGCTTTGTATCGAATTGATGAATGGATGACCAATTAATTTGCAAGTTTATTGTTAATACCGCAAATAATTAATTGCAGAGTAATATATAGAATAGAAGAATATGAAGCAGAAGTTTACAAAGTCAAAATTATAACACCAGTCACCAGTCAATTTAAAAATTGCCATGAGCGGCGAACTTTAATTCCAACAGCCGAAATTACCATACCAGTTACAAGGTTCAAACTTTTCTATATAGATAAAGATGTACCTTATAGAATACAAAAAAAAAGGGAATTACACAGCTTCCGCATGCTGTATAAGAGATGGGTTTGTGAGGAAGGATATATTTTCTATTATTAATTAGCATACAGGATGTGAATAAACTTACATGTTACATGTGAATTGGATAATGATCCAAATAGAACAATTTTTTTTTGTATGCTTTTGAAATACAAAAGTTATTTTAGAAAATTATTTCGGATTTTCCGACACTGATTCAGCTGAACTATGAGAAGTGATGTCTTTCTTAATGGGGATGGCTCTCTGGTTGACTTTCCAATATCCATTTGATTTGGATGTTGAAGCTCCACTTCATGATCATTCACATCTATTTTCAAGATAATAACAGCCTTTCTGTAATTTAAGATACCTAGTGTGTCATCAATCATTTCAGCACGTTCCTTGATTTGATATTGTTGCAGTAGTCTTTCTCGCGGAAGGCTTCGATCTAGTGATGCTAGGTCGAATTTTTTTAACTTCATTGAGAAATTTCAGGATCTTCTCTTTTGTTGTTTATGCCGATTTCGTCAAACTGACAACATTCCGGCTCGTGGCACCATAAAATTGTCGGAAAAATTTTTTATTATGTTGTTGTGAAAGAACGAATCCTCTTTGAAGAAAGTTTTATGGACTTACAGAAAGTGATTCTTCGTTTATCACAATTTTTAGAGAATATTTAAGTAAAGTGATCACTACGTTATTCTTCCTTTGTAGCTCATAGAGATTTGATAAGAGAATACTGCTCAATCTGAATTGTCATACTGCTGTGTCGCTTTGAACTCCGAACATTTGCTACTGCTGTGTCAGTCTGTATTGGTATAAGAAACCCGAACTTGAACACAGCTTCAAAACCTTTCAAATCCTTTTGGGGCTCTTCCCTCTTACCTGATCTCCAACGTGTCGCTTCATGATTGGTCGACCTCACTTTGTTTATCTGTTAATCGGAGCGTTCTGCCGGTCCTGTTTGGAACTATCTTCCCTCTACTTAATATACTCCTTGTTTACAATAATTACATCTTCTTTAATACTCCTTGTTTACAATAATTACATCTTCCGGACTTTTCTACACTCGTTTTGCCCGAATATATTAAAATCAGCCACTTTAGATATCATTTTTCCTTTCGATTTACGAATATTTACGGATACATGGCCTTAGAATTCTGAGGTATCCAAAATGACTGCTCCTTTTGAAAATA